>OZ024826.1:9145955-9745955 GCA_964016985.1 Anodontia alba | reverse complement strand
GGTATGTGGGAGTGGGGTGAGCTTAAACCTAGTTTTATAAGCGTTTAAGTTCTTAGAGTTTTTATTGATTAGAAATATCTACTCAGCTAGCACTTGGCAATATGTGCCCCGCCACTGCCGCATATCACGTGTTTGATGTGTACAGATGTTCACACTGTGTTGATTTTATGTATATGTGACAGGGAGAAAAGTACATAGATCATTAACACAGTCTTGCTGTATGAGCTAGCTTTTATAGCGACGTGGTATGGTGGTCTGGCTTTTCTACGAAGTTAAGCTAACGGATTTCTTGGTTAGTACCTGGATGGGTGACTGCTTAACTTAGCAGAGAACCAATTCGCTCGGTTACATTTGGCGTTGTCGACAGGGTTATGAAAGCAGAGTAATTCCCTGACTCTGTACACATTTGTTCCTCACTCTGGAGTTTACTTCCTTAGCATTCTCAGTTGACTTCGAGGGCGAAGTCAAAAGATGAGGGGGAGAAATGTGACAGGGAGAAAAGTACATAGATCATTAATACAGCCTTGCTGTATGAGATAGCTTTTATAGCGACGTGGTATGGTGGTCTGGCTTTTCTACGAAGTTAAGCAACGGATGTCTTGGTTAGTACCTGGAAGGGTGACCCTATATGGGTGGCCACTGCTTAACTTGGCAGAGAACCAATTCGCTCGGTTACATATACCTTTTTGAGTAAATTTAAAGCTACATGTTTACATTTTAAGTTTTCGAAAATACTATTGAAGTTCTTTATTCATTTTCAGTGAAGGGTTTCTCTAATGTGCACGTCTATGTTGGTCTTACTCTAGGAAGTCTAGAATTATGCTCACTTTACCAAGGTCCTGTTTTTGCGGTGACATATGCTACAATTATGTGCTCTACCCCCATAGAAGGAACAGTTATCAAAATCATGACTCAAAAAGAGAGCGTTATACCGCCGTCCATTCTCAAAATTTGTGATATAGCAATATACGGAAGTAACGTGTCAGGTATATAATGTGTCTTTTATTGTATAAAAGTGCAAAATAGACAATTTCAACGCTTGGTATGCTTGATAACAATTTAAGTAGACGACATCATGAACTATTTTTCTTCTTTTTTTTTTCCTAAAAACTAGGCTTTGGCTATTCAGGCGTGTTTTCGTGATTAAGGAAGAAAAATGAGCCTCATCATAAAAAAAACAAAACAAAAAATAAACAAAAAAAAAAAACCGTACCGTCTGACATGTCTCAAGAAAGATTCAAAATTAGCCTACGAATCCGCGCAGTCTGATCAGATTCTTCTTAGCTAACATTAAGAAACTGTGCATCCTTATTTCTCCAAAACATCCGCCAGTGAAGAATTTGATCAGAATATGTGAACGCGCAGATTGATCTAAATCTTCGCTCGGAGCACATTTTCTGTTGTCGCGTCTCAAATGTTTTGTAACATGCGTGGTATTCATTGAAAGTCCAAGAAAAAGACTAGTTGCACCAAAAGACAGCTCAAAGTACTTTTCGGACACACCCTACCGTCCACCAAACCTCATAACCCATCACGAAAACATACATGTACCTATATAATCATTACGAAAACACGCCTATTCAAATATATAGAAAATTTCACCTCCAAAACCTGATACTTTTCAGATAAAAAACTCTATTTTTCATATGTCTGCTCAAAATATAGATTGTGGGTAATCGTTAGAACCGCCTCGGCGAGGCGGTTCTAACGAGTACCCACAATCTATGTTTTTGAGCAGAAATAAGAAAAATAATGTATATTCCTGTAAACCCCAGTTTTACTATATAAAAGTGGGGTTTAAGGGGGTCAATATTATATAGGCATGTTTTCGTGATGTTTGACCCCTTTAAACCCCACTTTTATATAGTAAAACTGGGGTTTACAGGGTATACATTATTTTTTCTTATTTCTGCTCACAAAAAAAAAAGATTGTGGGTACTCGTTAGAACCGTCTCGCCGAGGCGGTTCTAACGAGTACCCACAATCTATGTTTTGAGCAGATATATGAAAAATATCAGAATTTTTATCTGAAAACTTCCAGTTTTTTTTAGGTAAAATTTTCAATATATTTGTATAGGCGTGTTTTCGTAATGTGAACGGGTTTGCATATGTCAGCGAAGGTTTGCGAGTCTTCTGCTTTCATTAGGAAAACATGCCTATCCAAATAATTATTATTTTTATATTGAAAAAAAAAAAAAAAAAAAAAAAAAAAAAAATACCGCCAAAAACTGATATTTTTTTTTTTCAGATACAAATTCTGATATGTTTTCATATTTCTGCTCAAAACATAGTTTGTGGGTACTCGTTAGAACCGCTTCGCTGAGGCGATTCTAAAGAGTACCAACAATATATGATTTTAGCAGAAAGTAGAAAAATAATGTATACCCCTGTAAACCCCAGTTTTACTATATAAAAGTGGGATTTAAGGGGATAAAACTATATAAGTGTGTTATCTTGATGACTGACCGCAGTTCATTTTTTCCATAACCAAAATGGAGCCCTCATCACGAAAACATACCTATATAATTTTGACCCCCTTAAACCCCACTTTTATATAGTAAAACTGGGGTTTACAGGGGTATACATTATTTTTCTTATTTCTGCTCAAAACATAGATTGTGGGCACTCGTTAGAACCGCCTCGCCGAGGCGGTTCTAACGAGTACCCACAATCTATGTTTTGAGCAGAAATATGAAAAATATCGGAGTTTTTTGTCTGAAAATTTTTAATTTTTGGAGATGAAATTTTCTATATATTTGAATAGGGCGTGTTTTCGTAATGTCAGCATTTAAGGCAGAGTATACTTGTCAGTAGCATGAATATGTAAATGTTTTACTGCTTCGATATTAATTATTGATCCTATGAGCCGTATCGTCGTAAAGCGTGCCTTGTAATGTGCGTCCAATCAAAACTCAAGTTAGTATGCGCTGCTATGCTGTCTTATCATGGTATTCGTTGTCTACATAAAGACACTTTGCATTCTCATTACGAAAACATGCCTATTAAAATATATAGAAAATCTCACCTCCAAAAATTGAAAATTTTTAGATAAAAAAAACTCTAATATTTTTTCATATTTCTGCTCAAAACATAGATTGTGGGTACTCGTTAGAACCGCCTCGACGACCACAATCTATGTTTTGGTCAGAAATAAGAAAAATAATGTATACCCCTGTAAACCCCAGTTTTACTATATGAAAGTGGGGTTTAAGGGGTCAAAATTACATAGGCGTATTTTCGTGTTGTTGGCTATCTGAAATGCGTTGAATGAAGATTCTGATTAGACTGCTCATGTCCGGTAAATTTTCAGAGGTTGTGGCTATAAGATTAACAATTATTTATGTATTCTGTTGTTGTGGTCTGGTGGTTAGTGCCCTAAACCTGCAATCTGAAGTTCGTGGCATCGAATCCCGCTCGAGTCGAGAAACGTTTAAGACAATTACTAGTACATTAATCTCAAATTCGAAGTTCCTCAGATTGAGTATAAAGTGGACAGAGACGCGTAGTGACAGACAGTGGGCGGCGCCAAGTGTGCATGTGTGACAGATGCAAAGAAGACTGTATAAACACATACACATAACACATTAGCCAGTGCCTCCCCGTGCCTAGCATGCCAGTAACAACAATAAAATAAAACATATTTGACCAAGGATCAAGTCTCTTCAAGGCAAAATCAACCACTCTCTAATTTGAAGTCATATGAGACCGGTTTGCAAAATACGTCCCAAAGATGTAAAGTAGTTGGAAAAACAACAACAAACACAACGACAACAATTTTGTGAGTGTGTTTATCGTTCTCAAATTGTATTCCTTTGGAATCGTTTTGTTCTACACTTCTAGGCCAGACTAAGTAGTTTCGGCAAATAAGGCCTCATCACAAAGCGGGCACACAGCGTTGAAACAATGTCGATTGAAAGCATTTTTTTTTCGCTTAAATCTAAAGTTAAGACTGATGTGTTAAGCAACAATCTATAACTGCAACTTTTTGACATACTTATACATCTCATGTTTACTTATGTATATTAAATTTGGATCAGTGATTTTACCATTAAAGATAAAACATTGGATACTTTGCATCCTTTACATTGCATCCCTTTGAAAAGAGAAAAACAAAATACATAACAGATTTTGTAAAACTAGCAGTTCATAAAAAGTAATCACATTTTACTTCCAAACTTGACTTGGGAAGAAAAATACCACAATTTATTACCTATCAAGACTGAAATTCAGTGAGCGATTAAACAAGCTTCCAGTTACTCATTTTTTTTTTCAAAGAAGTTAAAGTTGACAAATCTCTCCATCATGACGGTTACAGAAGCTTATTTTCTTTTATCCTAAACTCTATGTATAAACTAAATGTCAGTGAGACTAACTTAGATTGCCGTGATGTATTACATAAAATTTCGAAGATTATTGTTTAGACGTATATGACGATATAAATTTACATCACGAAAACATGCCTATATAATTTTGACCCCCTTAAACCCCACTTTTTTATAGTAAAACTGGGGTTTACAGGGGTATACATTATTTTTCTTATTTCTGCTCAAAACATAGATTGTGAGTACTCGTTAGAACCACCTTGGCGAGGCGGTTCTAACGAGTACCCACAATCTATGATTTGAGCAGAAATATGAAAAATATCAAAAAATTTTATCTGTTTTTTTTTTTTTTTTTTTTTGTGGTAAAATTTTCAATATAATTGAATAGGCGTGTTTTCGTAATGTATAAATTTGATAGTAACGACATTAAGCTGCATTCATACTAAAAAACATAAAGCTGCATACATACTCGGACATATATGATAGCGTCTATTTGCAATCATATTTATCGTTTGGGCTCCATGAATTGTTGAGCAAAGAACTTACAAAAAACAGAATTAGTGCTCATAATTTTTTCAACTGAACGTGGCCCCTACTTCATGCCCATTCAAATATATTGAAAATTTCACCACCAAAAACTAAAAGTTTTCAGATAAAAATTCTGATATTTTTTACATTTCTGCTCAAAACATATACTGCGGGTACTCGTTAGAACCGCCTCGACGAGGCGGTTCTAAAGAGTACCCGCAATCTATGTTTTGGAGCCGAAATAAGAAAAATAATGTATACCCCTTTAAACCCCAGTTTTACTATATAAAAGTGGGGTTTAAGGGGATAGAAATTACATAGGCATGTTTTTGTGATGAAATATAAGCTGTACTGTAGTTAAGTATGAGAAGGCGTTTCAACGCCACCAAGCGGCGCTAAATCCAGCTGCAGTGGAAATGATTAGATTCTAAAAATAATGACTCTTATGAACAATGTGCATTATACAATCCAAACAGCTGAAGTGTCAAATCTTCTACAGCATACTAACAAGTTTCGGCAAATTTGGCCATCTAAGTGACCCTCATATTTACTGTTTTCATAATTTCCCGAATAGGCTCGACGATTACAAAGGACCAGAAAATATGAACTACACTATAGTGAAGCACGGGGAGACGTTTTACGGCCTCTGTGCTGCAATAACATCAGCTGTAGTACAAATGAATATATTGTAATAGGAATGACTCTTGGGAGCAATGAACACACTAAAAATGCACACAGTTAAAGTGTCATGTATGCTGAGTCGTACCAGCTAGTTTCAGCAAATTAGGCGTCTGATCGATCCTGATATATTTGTGTTAAAAAAATCTCAAAATGGGCTCAGAAATCACACAGGAGTAAAAAAAATATACTAAAGTACGAGTAGAGGAGACGCATAAAGGCCGCTGTGCGGCACTAACACCAGCTGTAGTGAAGATAAATAGATTCTAAATGAAATGGCCGTCGAGAGCAATAAACACACACACACACACACACACACACACACACACACACACACACACACACACACACACACACACACACACACACACAGTGCAAATAGCTGAAGTGTCAAGTCTTTGCTTTGGCCGTACTAACTATTTTCTGCCAGTAAGACCTCATTAGAGACACCATTTGTTGAAGAAGGCATTATATTGAGCTGACACAGTAATATGTCTTGGTTGTATAAACAGCATATTTTTTGTTCAGCTTTCAGTGATTTACAGATCAATTTGGAGCTGCAACAGTTACAATGATGCTGACCGCACAATATTACTATAATGTTGACTGCCTACTGTTACTATGATGTTGACCTCCTACTGTTACAATGATGTTGACCGTCTACTGTTCACTTCTTTCAGGGGAGATAAACCTGGCGATGGGACGACGAGCTATTTACCAACTGAAAAAGTACAATGTTCTACCATCTATGTTGGCTGTGGATGGTAACTATTATTCGTATGAAACTGTTTATGCAGATTATTATCCAGCTAGGTGGGTGGTGACACTGGAACAACGATATCAAATTCAAAGAATTGTTGTGCTATTTGATTTCTACCCACGTAAGTTTCTTGTTTTAACTCTTTCACCCCCGAGTTTGTGGACTCCTCTATGCTTTAACTGTGCAAATTAGGGTGTGTCAGTCAAAAACCAAAAAAAAAAAAAAAAAAAAAAAAACAAAAAAAAACAAACAAAAAAAATAAAATAGAATTACAAACAGCGTATATCCTGATGAGACGGCATTGTTTGGAAAGATGTATATTTTTGTCGGTACACTGCTTAGGGAGACTATTCTGGCTAGAAAATTAATGTTTCTCTTTTTTCAAAAGGGGTCATGCTTAACCCTTTAAAACGCCAATCACAACTACAGAGGTTAATACTTTGATTTTCTGTTGGATTTTGTTTTCAGAAAAAATAAGTCTTAATATTTCATGAGAATTGTCTGACGATTGACATCAAGCGTCAAGTTTTTTCTCTGGAAAATTACAAAATCAATTTTAGAAAGTCATCTGCTACAAAATTGCTTGTCGGTTTAAATGTTAAGATATGGAAAATTACTGAGAAGGAATTCGTGGACAAGGGGAACAAAGGGCCAGGTATGATTTGGGATATATTTGGCTCCTCATCACAAAAACTCGCCTATATAGTTTTGACCCCCTTAAACCCTACTTTTACATAGTAAAACTGGGGTTTACATGGGTATACATTAGTTTTCTTATTTCTGCTTGAAAACATAGATTGTGGGTACTTGTTAGAACTGCCTCGCCGAGGCGCTTCTAACGAGTACCCACAATCTATGTTTTCAGCAGAAATATGAAAATGATTAAGGTTTTTTATCTGAAAATTTCAGTATTTGGAGGTGAATTTTTCTATGTATTTGAATGGGCGTGTTTTCGTAATGTCTTAGACGTTTTTGTAATGGTCTTTTTTCCTACTCCTATCATCATGCTTAGCTTAAAATAAAATAATGGTGATGTTCCCGCATATTTGTAAGAATGTATTGCAATTTCAAACTTCATATATTTTGCACGTAGAAGTAGTCAATGACTGGGGTAGGGGTATATTTCACTTAGTAGTTTCATACACAATAAGTTTAATATATAAGCAAGATAATAAATGGATATTACTTTGGTACTGTTATTAAACACCAGTCAACAGGCAGGTTGAACAACAGGTATTAACGCATTAAAAGGTAATAATTCTTAGACTTGTACTGAAACCATAACAATATTGGGGAAGAATAATCGTGTCCATCTTTTCTTTAATCTTAGAAGAAGATATGATAAGAATGGGTCAGTTTACGCCTACCAAACGATCGAATGCATAACCGTCGGTTTAATAAGCAAAGCAATTATATCTACATCCGGTAGATTTTGATGACGTAAAAAGGTGAACATACTTCGCACTTTCTGTCTTTCATCAGAGATATATTTTTCCAGGAAATAATTAAAAATTCGGGGAATGTTTCCGAACCCCGTGAACATCCGTGTTTGTGGAATTAATGTGAGACCAACTGCTTCGCGTATCTTGTTTAACTCTTTCGCCTGTATCTTTCACTGCCACAGGCGATAATAATAGGCTTTTGTAAACAGAATAGATCCAGTGAGGCGTCCCATATGGATCTCTGCTGTTTGACATTCAGTCTATCAATTTTACATATAAAGTCTTTCCCAGCGATAGTTTGGTAAAATGAAAAAAAAAAGCAGACGACAAATGTCGTCTGCAATTTGGCACTGAAAGAGTTAAGTAACTTCTATCGTGCCGATGATTTGCTTGCAGCCTTCAGAAACACGAAACAATCAGTGATGTATATGTAGTTTATCCCGTTGTAGACTGAATGAACTCCCCCATACTATATATTGGAAGAGTCCAATTTCAATATTAGGTAGGTGAGGCTATATGATTTAGATATTCCTAAGAAAAATGGCTGAAATATTTGTAAACAGTGAAGACCCTGATCAGACGCCGTGTTCTAGGTCTGCACTGTTTGCCAATTGCCATTTTAGGAGTCTCCAAACTACAATGGGTTATTTGATTTTGCGACTTTTTAGAAGTTTAGAATATCGTTACGCAAGCACGACCGACACATACGGTTGTATATCTGAAGAGCGTTTTCATTGAAAATGCAGCGTGTGTTAGAAACCTCGGTCGGGGAAAATTTCGAAAATCCTTGGTTGCGCATCAGATCAATATAGATAATAAAACTGACAGCCATAAAAATCTTTATTAAACGTTCACAGCTCTGAAAAATACATCCAGCTACTTGAATGAGAGTTACTTATCTAAGTCTACTTCACAAGTAATGCATTTGTGTTTCGGAATTAACAGTACTTTAGATGAAATTATATACGAACTTCCAAATGGCAGTGTCTACGGACCTCTACAAATGTTTATGCTTTCTAACACTTTATAAGATCCTGCAAATGTCTAAACTATAACATAATATGCTTTAAGATAATTATGACCCTGGCAAAATGTTTTTTGTCCGATTTTCTTTGGTTAAGTATTCGATTGCACTACTAAGAATTCGACGAACAAATAAGGGTTTTGGGTCTAAACATCCTTTCTGGAAGAGCTAGCATGCTCATTTTTGTTTAGTACGCAGCAGTAGGACGAAGAGCTAGAACTTGCCGCATTCAGATCAGTAATGAGATTGTAAGTTGAATACCGGATAGAATACTGCAATGAGGTCGTACTATACAAAACTATCAGCAATCGTCGCCGCATTAAGACAAAGTTGACGGTGCCGTTAATCTTCAACTCAAATAAATGACCAAATTGTTTGTCCGGGTACATTAGTGGGGGTTCTGTTGCGTACCGTAAGCGAGTTATTATCGCTTTTTTGTTGACATTCAACCCACGTTACATAAAAAAAGATTACAGCTTGAGAATTTTTTCCATACGTTTTTGAAGATCTATTCTCTGAATTCCTTGATGGTTTTACTTGCTATATGGGACAAGTGTTACACAAGGGGTGAGGTATGTTTTCCGTACGTGCTACACACATTCAGTAATCTTGAAGTCAAGGTCTTGAACTTCGAAATTATCTACACTAAAAAGTTAACAAATGTTGCATTAGTTCTTGTAGTTTGACACCATTTAGTGACAATGAGGTTAAGGTCACAATTTTGGAAATTTCATACTACACTTTTTGGGAAAGTTTTCTGAAGAAATAAATTTTCTTTAAGATTGATGCCTGGCTGCAATAAGCTTTTGCTTGTACTGATATTACATATTGATTCCAAGTTGTATCCATTACAGACCTTATCTTCTTCGGCACCTTCAAGTCAGTTTCGTGCTTTGAGAAATTTAAGGTAAACGATTGTGTGATAAATTGTAATTGTACCATTGACAAAAGCTGGCATTTAAGCAAGTCACATTTATACAACAACACTTCGTTTTGTGTTTTGTTTTTCAAAAGTCTTGTGTGTGTGTGTGTGTGTGTGTGTGTGTGTGTGTGTGTGTGTGTGTGTGATTGAAGTTCACTGCAAACAGTTATGTCGGAACTGCCACAAGCAGAATATGGTACATTGCCTATTAAAGCTAAATAGGCCTAGATCTCAAGTTTCCGTGTATTATGATCATGTTTTAACCCATTTTATTCTGAATAGACTCCCCATCACTTTTTATAGGATGAGTCTAATTTCAACTTTAGGTATGTCAGGCTATATAATGTATATATTTCTAGAGAAAAAGGCCAAACTATTTGCAAACAGTGGAGACCCTGATAAGACGCCGCGTTCGGCGGCGTCTGATTAGGGTCTGTACTGATGCACTGATTGCCAATTACCTTTTAGCGGTATACAGATTACAATAGGTTAAACTAGTATAATATCATCATGTCCAATGGTGCAATCCTTAACAGTGCTGTTTTAAATGTAGTTCACTGAGACTGGATTGCAATATTGTTTATTTCCTGTTGTATACACATTTTATTGCATCTCTCTTTAATGGGAAGAAGTCAAAATAATTACTTGGATAACTTCTTTTTTCTAGAGTTCATGCTTCGATATATTTGGAGTCAATGAATCTAAATAAAACCCCACTGTAGCTTCGAACCGAATTGACCTTTTTAATTATTATGGCAAAAAAGTTTTTGGCCAAATATACTTTTCTGAATGGAAATAGCCTTTTTGAAACAATTAGTATATTGCAGAGCAAAAACGGAAAGAGGAAAGTCCAGTGAGTGCCACATTTACAAGCCGCAGCCCATTCCAGACACCAAGAGGAAGAAAAAACAGACAAAACCAAACAAACGCAAATCGAACAAACGTAGAAAAGCAATAATATTCGCTCTCTCTTCCCCAAGTGAGGTTAAAATAATGCTCAAAAGAAAGAAAAAAACAACACAAGAACAAAATAACACAAGTCAAGACTTAAAACGAATCGCATCGTAGAATAAACCACAAAGCAACAAAGAGTAAGCCTAATACTGAGATCACCGCCTTACAACGGTCAGTAGAATAAACCACCTGGGGGTTTAAAGCATTTTTTTTTCAGCCGACTATCTTCACCCTGGATCCCAATGCCACTCTTAATCATAACTTACTAAACAGAAAGCGAAATGGGCAGCTGTTGAAGGCGACCAAAATGCTACTTATCAAAATAAACGACATAAAGATTGCCCGTGGAAACAAAGAACACAGAACAGATTAGAAAATGGGAGTTTCGATTTTATTGAGACTCTTCATTAGCAGTAATGTAGTTTGTAACACTGCTTACTCCTTCTAGCGTATACATGAGCATAACACTATTTTTAAAAATACAATAATAGTCCCAATGACCCTAAAGGAAATGAAATATAATCTGCACTGTGGTGAAGTACGGGGAGAAGTTTTACTGCCACCACACAGCACTAACACCAGCTGCAGTGTAGTAAAATAGTCGTAAAAAAGATTGCTCTTTGAAACGGCTTAATTCACTTAAAACTGACACCTAGTGTCATCTGTGTGCAACAGGAACAAAAAATAAATAAAATAAATAAATAGAAAAAAGTAAATAGATAAAGCCTGACAAAATACAGTTCTAAGGTCTGTTGAAAATATAAGGTTGCTTTGAGCATGCAAACCTTCTAAACAGTAAAATAAACGACATGTAGCTTACATAGAAACGAATGGGGAAAATACGGCCTGGAGCCTTTTGAAACGGTAACAGACTGACAATTTAGAAATCCCTTTGTATGTTTTAGCAGTTCTAATCTGTAAAGGTTAATAAATGATAAAATAAAAGTCAAAAAAGATTTTTGTTATTTGTCATTAATAAAGTAAATGCGAAAAAAAAAGCTAAGAGAAAAGTCCATGGAGTGCCACAACGACAAAAAAATGAGAGAAAGAAAAGTCAAGAAAGTGCCACAATCACAAGCCGCAGCTCATCTCAGACACGAAAAGGAAGAGGAAAAAAAACAAAATCAACAAGCGCAAATCGAACAAACGTACCAAAGCACTATGACTAGCTCTGTCTTCCCTGAGCGAGGTAATCGCAATGCTAAAAGGACTGATAGATACAATAACAAAATAACACAAGGCAAGATTTGTAATCGTAGTGCTTTTCATACGTTTGTTCGATTTTTGCTTGTTTGGTTTTGTCTGTTTCCTCTTCCTCTTTGCGCCTGAAAACTACAATAACAAAATAACAGAAGGCAAGACTTGCAATCTTAGTGCTTTTCGTTCGTTTTTTTCGATTTGCGCTTATTCGATTTTGTCTGTTTCCTCTTCCTCTTGGTGTCCGGGAAGGATTGCTGTTTGTGATTGTGGCACTTCCTGAACTTTTCTCTTAGCTTTTCTTAAAGCAAATCGCCTCGTAGAATAAACCACAAATCAACAAAGAGTAAGATTTATACAGGGATCACCATCACCGCCCTAGAACGGTAAATAGAATAAACCACCTGGGGGTGGGGGTGGGAGGGGGATTAAAGCATTTTTACCCTTTTTACCCTTGGTCCCGATGCTACTCTTAATACAGAAATGCATAAAAAATCGGATCGCATATAGGCTCCCTATATCCGGGTAAATATTGAAATATTTCCTTTTATCTCAAATTAAACAATATACAAACATTTGAGTTTTTATGCAAGCTGAAATGGCTTTTCATGTTCTGTAGATGCAAGTAATACTATCGGATTCATGAATTAAAACCATGTTCAGTCAAATTTGCTTGAAAAATAGAAGGGAAGGCAATGATCAGGAACCGATACAATTATCTCACACCTCTCATCAGAGACATCAAAGGGAAAGAAACACAAACACGAAATATCTAGACCCTAATGGAAACATCACTAACGGAAAGCCAAACGGACAGTTGCTTTCCCACACAGTGGCCAAATGGCTATCCAAAACAAAAACATGTAAGCGACACACACATTCAAAGACGAACTATAACAAAAATAAACCATGACAGAAGAACCGGCTTGGAACGGTCAGTGAAAAGTATTTCATTGGGGGGCTTAAATCGATTTTACGTGGCCACAATCTTCGCCCTTACTTCTGCCGCGGTTTAGACACATAATTTGTTCAGTCCGCATGGAGGCTTCCTAACTCATCAGTGCTACATCTCCGAGAACACGAAAAAATCAACTAATTACAGAGATGCAACAACGACAAGGACTCAACAGCACGAAACAACTGAAATGCTGGAGCAAAAGAAAACCAACAGTTAGACTCCGGTGGGCCCGACCATAGAAAGAGCATCAAATACCAACCAACATTACCCAAAATTAAATCTTAAGTAATCCTTTAGGCTGGAACCATCATAGAATCTGAGGCCTAACCCGCCGGCGAGCTAAAAGTTTCAATGACTTCAAATTGGTTTTCAACGGAAAGGGACATCATGAAGTATTTTTCATAACAAAACAAGAACAAATCAGCCACAAGGGGTGCGCAAATCGTACCCATCGGAATACCCACAATTTGTCTAAATAACTTAGTACCAAATCTTATATAAATATTGTCAAGTAGAAAGGTGAGAGCTTCACACACTTTCTGACATGTCCATAATGTGTAATTTTTATGCACTTCAGAAGTGAAAAAAGCAAGTTTAGTATTTCGAAGTTTCAATATCCTTGTCCGTCATTTTTTTTACCAGGTATTAAAAGCACTAAATGAATCAATTAGGATATGCTGTGGTAAAAATACATGCTAGCACTTCCAGAAAATGGTGTTTAGACAGAAAATCCTTATTTGATCATCGAATTCTCGATTGCATTCTCCGCGAACAAAAAATCTCAAAACGTATAAAATCATATTTCAGATTGGCGGACCACAAAGTTGATAATAGGGCATAAACATTTGATAAAATCCTTAGACATTGCAGTTTTGAAGTTATTATATAGTTTCATCTAAAGTGTATTCAATTCCAAAACAAAAAATGCATTACTGGTGCCGTAGGCTAAGAGAGACTCCCGTTTAAGAAGCTAGAAGAATTTCTAAAGGTTTTGTTTTATAATTGCTAATTTTATTATTATTTATATTGAACTGTACCAAGTTGTTCAAAAACTAACGTTGTCATTAGTTAAAACTTTGATTACTACATATGGCTTCTACGCTAATATTTTGCTAAAAAATTGCATTAGCAAAAAGCTTCTTACATTTTTTTCAGCAAAAATACCAGTGAATGAAATATTGTATTAATTAGAAAAGTTAACAGTTTTACCACTAATGGGTTTTTTAAGCAAACGATACTTTTAACAACTGGACCCTGATGCGCAACTAAGGATGTTCTGACGTTCTCTTCCTTCTAAGTCACACTGACTTGTCAACTGAAAGGCCCTTTAGATGCATAACAGTATATGTCTGTCGTGTATGCCTGATGATATCTTTAACTTAAAACCAGCCAAAAAAATAATAACAAAAAAATGACTATATATATCACCGATCACACGTGTTCTTAGCACATCTGCGGCATGATAAAAGTAATTCTACCAACATGCGCGAAGCAGTTGGTCTCATATCTACTCCACAGGATACACACGGGCTCTGGGATAGCATTCCCTGATTTTTAATTGATTTTGAAAAACATTTTGTCGCACATAAAAGACAGACAGAATGTACCAAGACTTTTGATTCATTTGCATTATGAAATTCCAGTCTGGATGTCGATCGAATTGTTTCGCTTATTAAACCGACCGTTACGCATCCGATTATTTAGTTGGCACTCATATTAGAACTAATATCAACGTTGATTTAAGATCATAAGTGTATCATGATGAAATAGTATCAGAACATCTATCAGAAGAGAAAAAAAAAGTTTCATTTGATTTTCTAAGTAAAATTGTTGCATGTTTTATGCAGTCATTGTTTAAAATAATAGACTGGGGCCAGTCTATGCAAGAACTATGTCATGCGAAAACATGGTTTTTGGGTTTATGTGATCAGCAAAGATTCTGATTAGGCAACAAAGTCTCACAGTCTGATAATACCGCTCTTTTATATATTTTGTATAAGCGTACAGAAGAAGCCCAGATAAGACTTCGCAATAATCTGGGCTTACACTGTCTGATACATCCAGAAAAAAAAAAGTAAGAGAAAAGTCTACGGAGTGCCACAATTACAAACCGCAGCCCTTCCCAGACCCCAAGAGGAAGAGGAAACCGACAAATCTAAACAAGCACAAACCGAACAAACGTACGAAAAGCACTAAGATTAGCTCTCTCTTTTCCCCAAGCGAGGTAATCGCAATACTAAAAGGACTGAAAAACACAACAACAAAATGACACAAGGAAAGACATACAACAAATCGCCTCGTAGAATAAACCACAAAGCAACAAGGAGTAAGACTAACACCGGGACCACCGCCTTAGAACGGTCGGTAGAGCAAACCACCGGGGGGTTAAAGCACTTTTACAGCTAGCTAACTTCACCCTGGGTCCCGATGCTACTCTTAATACATAAATGCATAAAACTTCGGTTCGCAAAAAGGCTCCCAACTCATTCATTGCATCAAAGCAAAAACATAAAAAAACAAATTAATCACTATAACAAACAAAGACGAGTACTCATGGCAAATTCTACTGTATGCCAGAGTAAATGAAAACCAATAGTTGAACCACGGCGGACCAAGCCAAAGACATATCGTCAAGCCCCAACCCACTGGTTAATGTTTTACGAAGAGGCCGTCATTGAGTCTGAGGCCCGAACCGCCGTCGTGCAATTAAAGAGTGAAGCATAGCCATCAACAATGATTGGGTTGACAACTAGGCATGCAGTCTGCCGCATAATACCCAGGCTATAGCCAAATCTTTTATAACGGTTAATAAGTTTTCTGAATTGCTCCGAAAAGTTAGATTTACCTACAATTTTTCTAAATCTGTACACTAAGTCACCGTAAAATTCGGGTTCCGATATACCTTGTTGCAGAAGTGTTTTCAGACTGACGCTATATTTTTCTAACAAGGCACTGTGTCTGCGATAAATTTTCGAAAACGCCTTACGAAGTTTAAAAAAAAAAAATATATATATATATATATATATATATATATATATATATATATATATATATATATATATATATATATATATATATTGTGGTACTCATTAGAAGGTTATCGTCAGAGGAGAAAGAATTATTATCAATACGTTATGAATAAAGACAAACTACCGCCTTATCTAGAAAAGGGAAAAGGGGCTTAGAAATTTGCCTGACAGTAACGGTCCCGGCTTTGGTTTGAGCCGGGCTAGAAGAAACTTTTCTGTGTGAGCCAGAATGTACCATTATTAAAGGCTGTTTTGCGATACTTGATTTACTTTCTGATTGAGTGATGACTTCGCGACTCAAACGCATTCGTTCTTTTTTGTATACAGTTAAAATGTTTGGTTTTGTTATCGTAATTTACCATATTATTTGGTTTGAGATAATAGTGGTTTTAGATGGAAGGAGTTCTATGTAAGGGATATATAGTAAACTAAACAAACATAACATGTATTACTCTTTTGAGTAAAGTAGTGCTTTGAGCTATAGCTTTTAACTCTGGTCCTTCTGTACCCGGATATGTACTACCATTTTGTACAGTGTAGATTCAGATCAATTTGCTTCTGAAAAATCAATCTGTTCTGGGTCTACATTGCATCAACAACCTGGATCAAGTAATATGATTGGCTGTTAATTAGAAGTGTACATGCATTTTAACTTATTCAGCATAGCAAGGGTAAGACAACAATTATCAACTAATAAATATATTTTAGATGAGGAAGATGTGGACACACATATATATGTTGGAGACTCACATGAAACACCATATGAATGCGCCCATCAAACTGTCGTGTTACACGAGAAATTTGGCGATGACTTTTTTCTTAGTCTTCGATGTTCCGAGATTGCCCCTGAAGGACGAACTGTGAAACTCGTAGTACATACCATTCGTTTATTAACATTATATGAAGTTGAGATATATGGAAGAAGTTTAAGAAGTAAGTGTAATGATTCGCTTGATCGATAGAAGAGCATAGTATATCATTTTTTGTATTGCTATTGTTGGTGCTTGTTCCTCTGCTCAATTTGACAGCCTTGTAAACAGAGAAAGAAACTTTTGCAAAAAGTGTAGATCCAGATGATTCGTATCAGTAGGAATTACACTGTTTGCTATTCTGTTCTTGATTTTCAACTGTCAATCTTTTGGCAACAACGGATATGTCCGAATTCTGAGATGTAAGAGACGATTTCGAAACCGAGTTTTGACAGGGTTAAGAGTTTATCTCCCAATTACATAAATGTATTGCTAATGACCATTGCACATGCTTCCTCTTTGCTTACTGCAGTTTGACCTAGCCTAGCTACTAGGCCAATATATATGTATGTTTGTCACTTTTTGTTTACTTATTATTTTTTTTTGTCATTTACATTCTACTGTTTAATTCAGTGTTTAGCTAGTCTATGGGTGATTTTTTCTTCTGTGGTTGTCTCTGAAATATATTGAGAAATCCAGACCATATTATTTATAGACTAGCCACAGAGCTCAGTAAGCCAAAAATATATATGTATATTTCTAAGCCTTGGGCAAGGCTACAGTTTGACCGTATGCGCTATCTCCTACTCAAGTTTTACCTGCTTTCTAATCTTCTACTCCAGATTCACATGTTTCCTTTTACCTTACTCCAGTTTAACCTGCTGTTTTCATCTTACACCTATACCTCCTGCATCCAATCTCGTACTTCTGTTTTATCTGCCTTGTTTTCTCCTACTCCAGTTTCACCTGCTTCCTGTTCTTATAATCCAGTTTCACCTGTTTTTCTCTTTCTCTAGTTTCGCCTGTTTTCTTTTTTCGACTCAGGTTTCGTCTGCTTTCTGTTCTTCTACTCAAATTTTAGCTGTTTCCCGTTCTCCATTCTCTTTTACCGATTTCACCTCTTCGTTTTCTCCTACTCTCAGTTACACCTGTTTGTCTCTTACTACAGTTTCACCTGCTTCCTGTTACCTACAATTTCTCCAGTTTCACCTACTTCCTGCTCTCTTACTCCAGTTACTCCTGCTTATTTAACTCCTACTCAGGTTTCCCCTGCTTTCAATTATCTACTCGGATTTCACCAGTTTCCTTTCCTCTAACACTAGCTTATTCTTCTTTCTGTACCTTAACTCCAATTTCACCTACTTCCTGTTTCCTACTCCTGCTGCACTTGTTTCATGTCACCTACTCAAATTTCACCTGCATCTTTTTCTCTTTCTAGAGTTTCACCTGTTTCTTTTTCTTCTACTTTTAGTTTCACCTGATCCTTTTTTTAACAGTCTAGATATTCTGCTTTATTTTCTGTACTCCAGTTTTACCTGTATCTTCTTCTAGTACTCTACTTCGACTTTCTTTCTTCGTTGACCTGCAAGTTCTCCTACTTCAGTCTTAAATGTTTCCTTTTCTCGATATCCAGTTTTACATATTTTCTGTATTTCTGCTTCAGTCTTTTACCTGATGTCCCTATACTCTATTTTCACATATACCATTTCTCCTACTCAGGTTTCATCTACTCCGTTTTGTTTTACTCTCAGTGTAACCTGCCTTTCTCTAAAGACTGATTCATCTGTTTCTTGTTATCTTACTCCAGTTTCACCTGCTTCCTTTTCCCCTTTTTCATGCTTATCTGTTTTTTTTCTCCTTATTTATTTTTTCCTGCTCCCTTTTCTCGATATTCAGGTACACATTGTTCCATAACTTCTACTCCAATTTTCCTGTTTTTTTTTTTTTTTTTTTTTTTTTTTTTTTTTTTTCTTACTCCAGCTTATCCTGCTTTGCTATCTGCTGCTTATTTTTCCTTTTACTCCTACTTCAGCTTTATTTCCTGTTTCATTTCCTTGTACCCTCAGCTTTATCTACCTCTTCCTCTCCTACTTCAGTTTCACCTTCTTCCCTTTTGCTACTCCGTTTTTATCTGCTTTATGTTTTCCCACTCCCTGTCCACCTGTTTCTTCCTACTCACGTTTCACCGGCTTCTTTTTCTCCTACTAAAGTTCCACTTACTTCAGTATTTCTACTTTTCTCCTTTATTTGCTCCTACGTCCGATTTCACATGCTTCTCGTCAACACAAGTTTCCCCTGCTTCTTTTTGCATACGCAAAAAAGGTAAGACAAAAGTTCAGGGAGTAGAATAAACCACAAAGCAACAAAGAGTAAGACTAACACCGGGACCACCGCATTAGAACGGTCGGTAGAGCAAACCACCGTGGGGATTAAAGTTTCAAGTTTCACCTGCTTCTTTTTTCGATCTCAAGTTCAACATGTTTTCTTTACTCCAACTCAAGCTTCACGTGTTTTTTTTTTTTTTTTTTGTTTTGTTTCGTTATGTTTTGTTTTCTTCTTTACAAGCGACACCTCTTACCGTTTCTCCTACCCCTGTTCGCCTATTACCATTTCTCTGATTCCTGATACACCTGCTTCTTGTTCTCCTACACCAGTTTTACCCGCTGATTTTTCTAGATTTGTAGTGACACGTGTTTCTTTGTTCCTACTCCAGTGTAACCTGCATCCTTTTCTCCTATTCCATTTTCATCTGCTTTTTTTTCTTTACTCCAGTTTGACCACTTGCTTCCATTCTTTTACATCAGCTTAACCCATGATATTTTCCGTTATGCATGGTACGTCAATAATACAATTCCGGTTTCAGTTATGCAGTAACATATAAAAATAATTAACATGCACGCCGTTTCATTTACATATTAATCAATAGTACCTTGTAATTTAGACTGCTATTATCTACAAGTCGTCTCAATATGAGTTAGATAAATTTGAATGGGACGAAAGCACCAAAACATCCATAACCTGTATTTAATCAAGCACACCCTATGTGCTTTCGACAGCGTTTTGAAATATGGTTATCGCTTATAGTTTTATTATAATACTCGGAGCACAAACCCTGCAAATGAGATGGTTCGTCGGTCCTACAGGAAAGGCCCTCTTAAGTTTTAATTTCGCGTTATAAGTGATGAGGAATGATATGCTGATAATGGAATTGGACAGTGTATAAAAGAATAAAGGTGCAAAAGCAATTATTATCGCAGGAAAAGTTAATGATTGAAACAAAAATCACATATTTCTGTAATAGCTTTTTTACTAATGTGCTTTTCTACATTTTGATTTTGTTTCTGCATTAATATTGTGCTGGTAAATGTGTACCAATATAGAAAATGCTGTCCTAGTCAGAAAGCATTATTTGAGTTTACATGAAAATGCAGTTGTAAACATGACGATAACAACATCGCACATTTGTCAACACTACACTGCGATTTAAAACAAAAAGTAAGAGAAAATTCCAAGGAATGCCGCAATCACACACCGAGCCCCTCCCAGACACCAAAAGGAAGAGAAAACACAAAATCAAACAAGCGCAAATCGAACAAACGAACGTAAAGAACCAAAGTTTGCTCTCTCTTCCCCAAGCGTGGTAAAAAAAAACACAACAACAAAATAGCACAAAACAAGACATAAAATAAATCGCCTCGTAGAATAAACCACAAAGCAACACAGAGTACACAGCATGCACGCTCTGGCAGTTCTCTGTTGCCACATTTTATAAAATAAAAAAATTATGCTGGCGAGAAGACAGTTTGTTTCAATGAAATCTGCATTTTTATGACTTACCATGTAAAAAAACCTATAGGTCAGTCCTTCATAATATAATTTTAAGACATACACAGTAAATAAATGTTTACTTTTGTTTATCATTTATATTGTGATAAAAAATATAATAGATATAATATTATATAAAAGTATTCTTATAAGTTTTGTTATAAAAGTAATAAGAATAACACATAATAACACTAATCAAAACAATTTCCATTCGCTGTGCTATGCCATCCAAATGTGTAGTTGATGATCAAAATGGTGAAAGTATAAAATAACTGATAGGACTGGATGTGTTTCTGGGCCTTATATAAATGGTGATGGTATAACATAACTGATAGCACTGGGTGTGTCTCTATGTCTTGTTGCTATATATATATATATATATATATATATATATATATATATATATATATATATATATATATATATATATATATATATAATATATATATATATATATATATAACTTTCTTCACCTTATATACCATTTATTACTAGATTATTCTTATGCCAAGATATGATAAGGCTTTTACCCCCTTTTATATCCAATGCAATTTCAGACATGTTAATGACCTAGTACTTACTATGGTCAATAATTCTGTTAAGATGAATAGTTTACTACCAATATAATTTGTCATTACCAGACATTATCATATACCTAACATGTCTGGCAAACCTGTTTGACACAACTGTACCTGCTTTTCGTAATCAGAATCTTTGCATATCTCCATTTAGACTCTTATAACTTCGATTGTGCTTCTAAGAACAGTTCTTATAAAAGTAAGACAAACAATACATTTTCATTACTACTATTAAAGTCCCATGTTCTTTTAGGCTATTTTAGTCTTCAAAGTTACATATTCGAAACATGTTCTACTGCTTTGAATACAACTTTTGCTGCTCAGAATTCGTGTTCCGACTCTAAGAATACTCTTTCTAGGTCCTTTCATAGAGTTAATTTCAAAGTCATATGTAAATGTGTAATGCTGACTATAGCTAATTATATCCAACAATATTTAACCTGATTTTTGTCCACGAGTTATAGCTGAGTATCGGTAGTTAGTGTTGTAATAGAAAAATGTACAAATATATGCATGGAACAGTTGGAAGTCGAGTTGCATACCGCTTTTATTTTCAACAGAAGAGTTGAAATAATCTCTTACAGTGCTAAAGGCTCTAAAGTTCTCTAATTTTGCTTGATTTTACACACTTTTCTTTAAGGTTTATGGTTTTCTGTATATTTAGAGATAAAGCAAAACCATTTGTTTTTGGCAAAATCATATTACCATAAGGCTAAGTGTTGCATCATTTTTCTTTTGTTTTCTCTTAATGTATTTAGGCACAGCATGACAAAACTTATAATTAACTTGTGCAAAGACTCAGATCAGCCTGGTTATTTGCTCAGTCTGACCAATCTTTGCAGTCTGCATTAAGATACCTGGGTTCCTAAGCTGTTCATGAAGTGCACAGTCAAGACATCGACAAGTAATCGCTGTGTTCACAGGTCCAATTTGTCCTGCGGCAGCTTATGATGGTTATTTTTTTTTTAAATCAGGACTGCATGTAAATACTACTCTGGTATTAAATACATGCACTGAGAAAATGCTTGTACCAATATTGTTGATTCAAAAATAATATTTTATGTTACCTACATTAAACATGTAATAGAAAGACTTTGTTGTAAACTGCATAATGTTGCATGTTTTTAAATAGAATTTGGAGGTCATAAACAAAAATTAGTGTAAGACATTATAAATTTGTTCTTCTTAATATACGAATGAACCTTATGAGTTGATATGCATTGGTCAGCAAGACTGCAGATAATGAATTATCTACGTAATACATCTGACGATGTAACAGATTAAATAAGGCGAAAATGTCATTTATAACCTTATATTCCAAAGAAATATTATTCTGAAAATGAGTATTAATTTCAAAAATAAAGGTATAGGGACAGATTTTTACAGATACAACAATCCCTTAAAAATAAGGCGTTAAGGTGTTACATATATTACCATTCATGAAATATTAAGCAAAGTTATGTGAGGGTTGACATATAATTCATCTGAAGATATCATTTAGCTATATCGAAATTATAAGCAAAAGTGGTCTTGATGCCGATAGCAATTTTTATGTTGTCAGTATTCGATGTATGTACCTGGCATTAAATCTGCAGTTTTGGAAATGCGTTTAAAAACTTCTAAATAACGGAACACAGAGACGCTAAATATTAATGCAGACTAACACACAAAATATCACCAAAGTCTACAGTATGTAGATATTTTACTCTTCGCCATATGATTTTGCTCATAGTAACATAGGTAACACCTGATATTTTATGTGTTACCTATGTTACTATTAGCAGAATGATATGGCAGAGACAGCGCGTTTAATGCGTTTATGCATCTTATATTACTCAGATATAATGCTATGATAAGAATTCACTTTATTTGTAGAACGTCAAGGCTGCATTTAATGTGATAATATGTAATATTTTTTGAAATATTATATTTCACATTGGGGCGAGTTTGCTTACACCCAATAACTGACGAAATAAGAAAGCTAGAGAGATCATCTTTGTAGCCTTGGAAAGAGCATTCAAATACCGTTTTGATACACTTTAAAGTTCAGGTCCTATTAGCAATGCACAGTCTACGAAAAAAAAAAAAAAGAAGAAAATTGGAGTTAAGATACATATTTCTAAAGGGTAAAATGTAACACAAATAGCGCAATGTAAGACCAGAAAGACTTTTAAACGCTCTCATTTTTTAGATAATTTGCTCAACTGTAATTTTATATATTTATTTGGAGTGCTCCAATCTCGTAGGTTTAATAGATTTCTATGGTATGCCATGTTTTTAGGGGTAACGAATGTATCAGGCTGTTACTAGGTTACTCCTCATTGTCAGATCGCCAACATGCTGCAAAATACTTGCAATATAATAGCTTTTTAAGAAAAAAAACATAGTCTACAAAATAACCCATCGGGTGTGTTGGGGCGGGGGGGGGAATGGGGAGGGGGGAAGGAGATTGGAGGGTGGGAGTATGGGGAAGGTAAACCATATCTGGCCAGCGGCCTAACAGTAGACACTTCATATTATTCCCCAAATCATAGGCAGTATGCAAAGTCTTAGCAAAATTTAAGTGACACAAAATGTATGAGGATTCTTTGACGCTGATATAGTCATCAGACTAAATCACGGTCTGTTGTCGGACCCACCATGACCTTTGTCAAAATTAATAAATAATAATACACGTAGTAAAAAATAGCTGAAACTAGTGCACAGTTTTCTTTACCGACGCGAGTTCCTTTTATTTACCGCCTGAGTCCATTTCGTACATACAGGTACAAATGTTGCATAGTACTTGAACCACGGTTATTTGCAAGATATCGATTGCCACGTGATTTTGCAAACTTGATTATCACGTTTGACTATAAACATACTCCACTGAAAGAATATGGCAGAGTGCAAACCAGTTAATACCCTAGCTAAGATATGGTGACTCTGCCCCCTCCTACGGTAGTTTACAAACATATCCTTTATTTAAGTATTATCTTAGATTAGATTTCTTGAGTAACCCCATAGAATTAATTTACGATATTTGCTCAAAGTTGTTTTAATGTTCAATGACATGATCGCATAAAATATCATTATGTCATGTATCTTTAAAGTGCATTTAATTACCTTTTATACCATGTTACTTTTGTTTTCTATGTGCCATACTCAGTAAGAAATTGAGCATTAAAATGGTAAACCCTTTATAAAATTGAGACCTTGAAAATTTTATTGTTAAGACAAGAAATCTAGTTTGAAAGCCCAAAGTTATCTTAATTTAACAAATAACTAAATTTTAATATAACTAAATATGACTATGCTTCGGTGTGTTAAATTGCGATGATGATCATATTATTACTGCCGTATCTAACATGGCAACGTTAGTAATATGTATAAACGTTATAGTGGATTAAAAGTAACACCAACATCACTGGATGTAAGGAAAGCTATAAAAAGGTTGAAGTTCTTGTTAGTATACTAATATGAAAAGTTATAAGATTCTAACCATACCGTTTCAAAATGCAGTGGTTTTTCAATTATTTTACGTGCAGCTTAAGAAACTTCCTTTAGTTCCTTCGGTAATCAGCAATAAAAAATGGAAAGTATCAATCTGTTACAGCATGTTAGGATCAATAAAAGAGACCATGATGTTATGTTAAAGTGTCATAGATTCTTCCAGTAACAATGTAACGCAAATAACTTGTAAATATCTAGGTTGCCAGAGTGTTTGATCAATTGGTAAATATTTTATTATTTTCATTATAGAAGGATGGGTTATACTTTAAAAGGTGTTACAAATACCTCTGTCTAAGCATACGCAGTCTTTCTACTTTTTCTGTTGCTAAAATATTGTCCAGAATATACACAAAAATATTTTAAAAACCTCTGCCTGAACAACAGCTAAGTTAGATGTCTCAGGCTCTTTATAAGTTAGATTTCGACTGCTTTACCTAGTATTATTTGCGCCGACAAAAACTGTGATAATGGGATTTTCTTGCAGCTAAACCCATAGCTTCCAAGTGGAGTCGAATTTTTAAAGTAGCAGCTAAAATTGATTCTGCTGCTGTTTTAGTAAGATATTCTACTAAACAGTGATATTCTCGTTGTTACGCCCGAGGATGGTCAAGACGGAGTGAGGGTGATTTCCTTTTGAGTATGCTTCACGTTCGGTGACGCCTAAGAGTATCATAACCCTTAGACTCTTACACCTTTAGAATTGTTTTTATTCTTTTGTATTTTTAACACATATATTTATAACTTATATTTCACAAAACATAACTGTTATTCTCTTGGCTTCGGCATCGACGTTTCCACCTCACTGGGCCTAAACAATTTTTCGCCTTTAATAAAGAAGTCACTTTTGTTTGGCAATTAATACCTACTTAATATTATTATTATTATTATTTTTTTTTTTGTTGACCACATGTGTTTTACTCATTCGATGCCCACTGTTTTATATCACTTGTGATTTTGCTATACTTATATCGCGATGTTAGCCTTGTTCAGTCTATTCAAAACATGTTAAAAGCCTGTTACAGCTACATGAAACGTTGGTCCCCTTTGGCCTATCAAATAATTCAGTGCCGCTTACAGTGCGTTATTTTTACTTCCGGCGGTCTTCACATCTTAGCACCATCCTTAGACTTAATGTAGATGAGAGGACCTAAGCGTATAACAAATGAACAAACATACTCTAAATATACATTCTAAATACATTCTACAATTACACAAGATAAAGCCTGCTACTATATGACTCTAATATTCTAAAATGACCATGTACGTCATCAAATAGAGTAAGTAACGTCATTGACGTCGCATCGTACTCACCTTTCGGTTGCCGACTTTGGCGCTGTCGACAATGAGCAATCAACTAACTGTCGACACCGTCGCCCGACCTCAAAATCACACGCAAGCTTTTTTTTTTTTTCTTTTTTTCTTTTTTTTTTTAAACAGGACAAATACATTGTTTTAAAATAAAGTCTAAATAACAATAGAGCTATGACGTTTCAAATATCGGAACCCTAATATTATGAAGACACTACACTTTGTTAACTGTATCGGTAACCTTTGAGCTTTACTCAAATGAAACGTTGTAAAAGTAATTTCATAGATCATCATTACTAGTCTAATCTATAATCAAATTCCCAAACCAATTTATTTGTTATATTTTATATAACAGATCTGAAAAAAAAAAACAACAAAAAACAGTTGCCCAGATCAGATGCCCAGATCGACTGCTCAAGCAGACTATTTACTTAATAAATTTAACCAAAACGAGTACCAGTAAGTACGTCTCAGATGCATTTTCTGGATTTGGAATTTTGGATTCTGTTGAAGAGTATGCACGAATCTGGGCCAAGAAAGAGTACGTGGAGGTTGACACCCTGTTTGAATGGGTTAAATCGGTAATGTCCTTGGTAAACAGACGTGCCTCAGTACTCAGCAGAACCATGTTTCGCCGAAATGAATCGGTGTTTGATGATCCAGATGTTGCTGCTGAGTTAGCTGAAATCCATGAACAGTTTGTCGTTGTTCCAGCCGACAAGGCATCTAACAACATTGTGCTTGTTTGCAAAACCTACTATATAAACTGCTTAATGGAGGAGTTGGTATGAGTACCATGACCGGAAACCCATCTTACTGCTATGTCCAAGGAAGAAATTCTACAAAACCACCATTCGGTGATGCTGACATTTGGAATTTCCACCCCCAGAGGAAGATATTGACCTTCCCAAACTGTACTGGATCCGTAAACTTCACAAGAATCCGTACAAGCAGAGATATATTGCGGGTTCAGCTAAGTGCTCAACCAAGCCTCTATCTCAGGTTCTAACACAAATCCTAACCGCAGTTAAAGAAGGCCTTCAGAAGTATTGTTACACTGCATATGCCAGAATGGTGTTAATCAGATGTGGATCCTGAAAAACTCCAAAGAGCTTTTAAAAAACCTAAAGGCACAATCTCTTCATTCCGTCAACAGTATAAAATCTTTCGATTTCTCTACTCTTTACACTACTATTCCTCATGATGAATTGAAATCTAAATTAAAGGAAATTATCAACCAGTGTTTCTTCCACAAGAATGGTAACCGTCGATTTCAGTATGTTGTCATTGGCTACAAAGACACATACTTCGTTCGGGATCACTCTGATGCGCCACAAAAATACTCAGATGCAGATGTCATAAAGATGCTGGAATATCTAATCGACAATATTTTTGTGGAGTTCGGCGGACGGATATTTCAGCAAACAATCGGCATACCGATGTGTACTAACTGTGCACCGTTACTTGCCGACTTGTTTTTATACTCGTATGAGGCGGAGTTTGTACAAAGTTTCCTCCAAGCAGGCAAGAAACACCTCGCACAATAATTAAATTTCACCTACAGATATATAGATGATGTATTATTTGTCTCTAAAAAACACAAAATTTGCAGAGTATTTAGAATTCATCTATCCACGTGAACTTGAAATAAAGGAAAAAACGGAGACTGCAGCCTCCTCCTCATACTAGGATTGTTATCTCTACATTGACAATGGAAAGCTTACTACTACGCTTTACGACAAACGGGATGACTTCAATTTTCCCATTGTTAACTTTCCATTCCTGAGCAGTAATATCCCTTCTGCACCAGCATACGGCATTTACGTTTCACAGTTAATCTGTTAAGCCAAAACCTGTTTAAATTATCACGACTTCATGGAGCGTGGGAAAGTGCTCACTACAAAGTTGTTTTGTTGAGCCAGGAGTATCAAAAAACCAAACTGGTAGCAAACTTAAGAAGTTCTATGGGAGACATCATGATCTGGTCAATCCCTACAATGTGGCAGTTTCCAGAATTGTTTCTGATGTTTTTGTCAGTGACGCGCCATAAGTAGACTTCCCAAATCCCAAACATACGCTTCTACCGATATTTCCTTCGTTCAGGCCTATGAGCTTAAAAGTGCTTTAAACCCCCCCCCCGGTGTTTTGCTCTACCGACCGTTCTAAGGCGGTGGTCCCGGTATTAGTCTTACTCTTTGTTGCTTTGTGGTTTATTCTACGAGGCGATTTGTTGTATGTCTTTCCGTGTGTCATTTTGTTCTTGTGTTTTTCAGTCCTTTTAGTATTGCGATTACCTCGCTTGGGGAAGAGAGATCTAATCTTAGTGCTTTTCGTACGTTTGTTCGGTTTGTGCTTGTTTAAATTTGTCGGTTTCCTCTTCCTCTTGGGGTCTGGGAAGGGCTGCGGTTTGTAATTGTGGCACTCCCTGGACTTTTCTCGTACCTTTTTTGCTTACCAAGTAATGCTTACTATCCGCGGACGCCGGATTACACCCTTTATTCTGGGGTCCATGTCTGCTGGTCTGAACATTCTGATACGTCATTCGTTTTTGGATTACGGCTTAGGTACCATGACCGCATCTACTTACTGCACACACGCCCACGTCCTCTATTACATAAATGCACTTGAATACGGGTGTTTGCGTGCATGCATGCCTGTTCGTATGTGTGTCAGCGCATTTTAATGTTATATATATATTAAAACCTAGATAAAAATAAAAAAGAGAAGTTTTGAGAGTGCAACCATCCCGAGATCATGCACTGTTCTTATTTTGTATAAAAAGTCCTGTCTAGACTGAACAAAGCCAGCGCAGCCTGCTTTGATACTGCCAACGGTACTTCAGTAATGTATGTAGAATCAAATCAAATTGAACACAACGTTTAGCCTCTGAAAGTAATAATTTGAAAGTTCGTTTGCCAGTCTCGATGTGCAACCTGCCATTTTAGAATTTGCTGGAAACCAACAAATGAATAATTGAAATGAAATAAAATACCACATTCACGGAAAAATCTCGACAAAGGTCACGTGACAGTTAGCGTCGTACACTGGTTCGCTCTCTGCCGTAATACTTCAGTTAGGTATAATTATAGTTAATTATGATCACGATAATATCAGTATTTTACGGTCCATTATATAATTGAGATGCACGGGATGTAAATATAAAATTTGTATACTGTACATGCAGGGTAGAAAATACGTTAGCCAATAAAAAGGGGACCTCGCATCCCTAAACAACTGTAAGGCAATTTCTAACTGCCCAATTTCGTAAAAAAGGTCCCTATTTAATGAGAAAAATAAAACATTTGATTTATTTGCCACGATACAGTAACAGTTGTAAACGAAACTATATAGAAGTGCAATTGATTTTGGACGAATAACTTGCTAAAGAAAACCGTACCGAAATTCTTGTGGCGACGTATAGGTATTATTCTAATCCTATGCAGCTAAAGTTTCATTTTCCATCTCATTATTTTAGGATTCAATACCTTAGCGGGTTGCATAAACGACAAAGGCTTGTGATCTGTTTCAAGCAGAAATTCAGGGTCACACTGATATTTTTCAAAATTTCTGAATCGCCACGATCATCGCCACATATTCGTTCTCAATCAAAAAATAGTTATTTTTCCTAGATAAGAGTTGCCTCCTTGCGCAATGAAGCACGCCTTTACCTTTCAACTCTTGGAGCAATGCAGCTCCTGTATCAGTATCAGAAACATCCGTTCAAAAATGAACGGTATTCTATTTTGGAACACAGGAAAACGAAGAATTGAATAGAAATGAGCTTGTTCTAAACAAACGTAAGAGAAAAGTCCAGGGAGTGCCACAATCACAAACCGCAGCCCTTTCAAGAGACCAAGAGGAAAGAGGAAACCGACAAATCCAAACAAGCACAAACCGAACAAACGCACGAAAAGCACCAAGATCAGCCCCCTCCTCCCCAAGCGAAGCAACCGCAACGCAAAACTCTTTAAGGCTTTCTCATGATGATTGTACAATTTCTTTTATATCTTTTGTCTGTCCTCCCTAGATAATCAGACAAGAGAGACGCAATGGTTGAGAAGGGTTGCATGAGCGTATGATAAAATTCCACCAATCCTATGAACGTTTTGACCTGTTATTTTGACAAGAACTCTATCGGCATCTCTAATAGCCTGTAGTTTTTCCTTGTTGGGCCAGACAGTTTGCCCTTTATTTTATGGCCAAGGCATCAACACCACCATGCTAAAACATACATGTCAAAGGCCAAGCTGTTACTTGGCGGACTATGCCTATCCAAAACCATACGTAAGGACGTACAATAATCTTTCAAAGTTTAAGAAAATATCCGCATGTCATCTATACAATATGGACATTCCGAGGACTGTGCCAAACGGTGCGAATCAGCCTTCAAAATAGCGCTTCCATGTTTACAAGGCCAAGCGGCATTGTCTGGGACTGAAACAATGCCTGTTGAGTTTCAAATGCAGACAAAGGTTTGGACTCATCAGTCAACTCAACCCGACATTAAACCTCACTCAGCTCCATTTTAGTAAAATGATTCGACAGTTTACTGATAACCTCCTCCATATTCGGCATTGGTTCATGGAGAACCTCTCTTATGGCAAATAACAGCGCGGGAAGATACCTTTCCTTATCCTACAGTCTTTCCGCACACATTCTGCGCAACATTTTTTTTTTTTTTTTTTTTTTTTTTTTTTTTTTTAAGTTGTATTGATCCGCTCTGTTACTCCGTTATAGTGGTCGATAATTGCTGGAAGGACATTAATTTTAACACTTGCTCCATGACTTCTTAAGTAAGTTGAAATCCTTAATCAGTTAACAGTTCATCCGGTAACCTCAGCCCTATTCAATATTTCTAAATATGCCTCTGCGATACGTTCGGTCTCAATACTAGGTAATGCAAACGCTTCAGGCTACCGCCTAGCAAATTGGATCTTCGATAATATATATAGCAGCTTATCGGAACGAGGCCCGATCGGACCGACGTTGTCAATTGCTACTCCCTTAAACGATGTATCATTTAGTTCCCTAACGGATATCTTCTTACACGTTCCTTTAGAATAGTTCCTTGACAAATTCCACGGGAACTGTAGAACCTTTTTATATCTCCATAAACACCTGACCAAAAGAAATCAGTCGCAACCCTATTCAATGTCTGTCGAACTTCCAAATGACTAAAGACACCCACCCAAAAGAACTCAGCACAACCCTGTTCAATGTCTGTCGAAATCCCAAATGACCAGCCAGTAATAATTCGTGATCCAGTTTGAACACTTTTTCTCAAAAATTGCTCTGAACAATAAGTTATAATGACCTTCTACTTTCCCTGGATAAATTGCCTATGTAACAGGTCTTTTTAATTAATATTTTAGTTTTACCTTTATTCAATTAAAGTAAAAAAATTGACTTTGGAAACAAAAACACACAAAATCATGACAATTGCAGACTCGGTTTGATTGAGTCCCTTCGTATGCAACACTGTAGTTTGCAAGGCTACATGCGCCCCTAGAGCCGGCTTAAGTGGTATTCGAGTTTCAAAATAACCAGATGGGCTCAAGGATCCGAAAGAAAATATAATATAGCCTGCATTGTAATGATGTATGTGTAGACTTTTTACGGCCGCCACACGGCAGAAACCAGCTACAGTAGAGCAAATAAAAGTAAAAAAGGATTGCCTCTGAAAACAAAAGCCACACCAAATCACGATCCTGCGAAACCTAGTTTCTTCTCACGACCACCCCAGTACAATCAGTATCCCTTAGGACTAAAACTAAAAGTTAGCAGTTTGGACAAAATAGTAGTCATACATGAACTGGAATTTGCAATGAAACGCGCTTTATAAGGTTATAAATGGAGTTTCAATAACCATATAACGGAAGAAGTCTGTCTTGGTTTTCTTTACCCACTGCAAATTTAGCAGTAATAGCGATAGAATGAGTATCAAAAAGAGATCTCTCGTCAGTAGAACCCCGTTTATATGTTTTGGTACTACCGAGTTTTTGTATTAGAGTATTGATATAATGAAGTCGTAACACAACAGTAACATTATTAGTAGCTTTATCAGCTGGAGCCAAAACATACTTCCTATCAATTTTTGGATACACTGTTTCAAGTATCGAACAGATAATTTAAGCCTAGGAGGGAAAGATCAAGAGGGTAAAATAATACACACTCATCTATAATCTTAAAAAAATATTTCCACTTGTTTAAAGCATTAGAACACAACATGATTTCATTTACACCAAGGCGTACAATAATCATTTAAAGCACTGGTAATTTGTTCTTGACATTTAGTGAAGTCAATTTGGGCTGGGAATCAATATTTAGGTCCTTTAGAAATAACTGAACGGATTTGTGAATCAGTTATAATCTTCAAATTACCAGCATACCACTGATTGATAACAAAATTTAGTATCTTTACAAACTCAAGTATCAGGGGAACTAGTTTCAGTATCAATATCAGAAACTTATTTATTGAAATTAAAAATATTACGGATAGGTGTCCAAGAATTTCATAGAATGTATGTTTTGGCTCCAGCTGATAAAGCTGCTAATAATGTTGTTGCTGTGTGACGACTTTATTATATCAATACTCTAATACAAGAACTTGGTAGTACCAAAACATACACGTATGAATGGATTTCTACTGACGAGAGATCTATTGTTAATACCCATTCTATCGATATTACTGCTGTTTGCAGTGAGTATTAAAGAAAAGCAAGACAGACCGTTCTAAGACGGTGGTCCCGGTGTTAGTCTTACTCTTTGTTGCTTTGTGGTTTATTCTACGAGGCGATTTGTTGTATGTCTTTCCGTGTGTCATTTTGTTCTTGTGGCTTTCAGTCCTTTTAGTATTGCGAATACCTCGCTTGGGGAAAAAAGAGCTAATCTTAGTGCTTTTCAGTACGTTTGTTTGGTTTGTGCTTGTTTAGATTTCTCGGTTTCCTCTTCCTCTTGGGGTCTGGGAAGGGCTGCGGTTTGTGATTGTGGCACTCCCTGGACTTTTCTCTTACCTTTTTTTCCTACGTTATATTGGTTACCGAAACTTCATAAACGACCTTATAAAGCACGTTTAATTGCTAATTCTAGTTCATGTACGACTAATGTTTTGTCCAAACTGTTAACTCCATGCCTTACTGCTGTTAAAAAACACTGGATTAGATACTATGATACTGTTTACGAAAGGGACGGAATGAACCATTTTTGGTCAATTAAAAATTGTAACGATGTTCTCAATAAATTTAAATCTAAAAACTTTCAGGCTTCTAAATTGTCTACATATGATTTTTCTGCACTGTATACTACGTTACCTCATCATCTTATAAAAGATAAATTTATTGATTTAATAAACCGAACGTTTATTCGAGAGTATACCCAATAATTGGCTTGCAACGAAGAATGTGCTTTTTTCACTTCTGGTGTATATATTAATCATAATTGATGGTCGTGTCAAAAAGTCTATGATGCCCTTGTTTATCTTTTGGATAATATTTTTATTAGATTATGAACTAAACTTTATAGGCAAACTATTTGTATTCCGATGGGAACTAATTGTGCTTCTCTTGTTGCAGATTTGTTTCTTTTTTGTAATGAAAGAGATTTCATGAAGTCTCTCTCACGTGAAAATCAGGCTGACATTATTGAGGCTTTCAATTCAACTTCAAGATACCTTGATGATTTATTAAATATTAACAATATTTACTTTGAACAAATGGTAGACCGGATATACCCTACAAAACTCCAATTAAATAGAGCAAATTCTTCCGATACCGAGGCACCTTTTTTGGATTTGAATCTATGTATTTCTAATGGTACAATTCCCACCAAAATTTATGACAAACGCGACGGTTTTGATTTTGATATAGTCAATTTCCATTTTCTGGGTGGCGATGTCCCCCGGCCTACCTCATATGGGGTATACATATCTCAAATTATTAGATTCGCCAGAGCTTCTTCAAATCTTAATGACTTTAACTACCGTCATAAAGCCCTTACTGCCAAACTTCTTAGGCAGGGCTATCGTTATTTTAAACTTCGTAAGGCGTTTTCGAAATTTTATCGCAGACACAGTGCCTTGTTAGAAAAATATTGCGTCAGTCTGAAAACACTTCTGAAACAAGGTATATCGGAACCAGAATTTTACGGTGACTTAGTGTACAGATTTAGAAAATTTGTAGGTAAATCTAACTTTTCGGAGCAATTTAGAAAACTTAATAACCGTTATAAAAGAATTGGCTATAGCCTGGATATTATGCAGCAGATTGCATGCCTAGCTGTCAACCCAATCATTGTTGATGGCTATGCTTCACTCTTTAATTGCACGACGGCGGTTTGGGCCTCAGACCCAATGACGGCCTCTTCGTAAAACTTTAACCAGTGGGTTGGAGCTTGACGATATGTCTTTGGCTTGGCCCACCGTGGTTCAACTATTGGTTTTCATTTACTCTGGCATACAGTAGAATTAGCCATGAGTACTCGTCTTTGTTTATTATAGTGATTAATTTGACTTTTATGTTTTCGCTTTGATGCATTGACTGAGTTGGGAGCCTTTATGCGAACCGAATGTTTATGTGTTTCTGTATTAAGAGTAGCATCGGGACCCAGGGTGAAGTTAGCTAGCTGTAAAAGTGCTCTAACACCACCCACTCCCACCCCCCCCCCCCCCCTCTTGGTTTACTGTACTGACCGTTCTAAGGCGGTGGTCTCGGTGATAGTCTTACTCTTTCTTCTTTTGTGGTTTATTCTACGAGGCGATTTGTTGTATGTCTTTCCGTGTGTCATTTTGTTCTTGTGGTTTTCAGTCCTTTTAGTATTGCGATTACCTCGCTTGGTGAAGAGAGAGCTAATCTTAGTGCTTTTCGTACGTTTGTTCGTTTGTGCTTGTTTGGATTTGTCGGTTTTCTCTTCCTTTTTGGGCCTGGGAAGGGCTGCGGTTTGTGATTGTGGCACTCCCTGGACTTTTCTCTTACCTTTTTTTGTTATATTTGCTACAGATAATAGGAGATTCCGTGTTTTTGAAATATAAAGGTATAGAAGATTTAACATAATTATCTCGAAATATGCTAGGTAAATCATTGAATTAAATACCTTTATTAATGAATGCAGTTTTGATGAAGTGTCTAATGTGGCTAATTTCAGAATCAATGTAAGTGCAAAGAGCATGTTGAGTATAACATCTAGTAAGGAGAGCTGCTTCTTACAAATCATGTTTTCCATCATAAAATATATTCGCCTTATCAGCCAACTTACGTAATGAAGAAATTGCCAGTGAAGCTAGTTTAGAAAGCATTTAATGACGTTCAGAATTTTAGGGGATATTAAAATCGAAAAGATTTATGACAAATTATGTTTTCCTTTACACTTCCCATTGTCACGCTTACCATTGGATCGCGTCTTACGTGTTTTTAATATCTAAAGGGAAATAGAAAGCATCGAAATGAGGCATCTTAGAAGTATTTCCTTCACAATATATGCTATTAGTAAATAAAAGTGGAAAAAGGATTTTAATCTCTTAATCCGTTTAAGCTCAAGTCCATGTCTTAAAACAATTTGAATCTGTTTGTAGACTTTGATTTGTGTATAATGTTTTCAACCAAAACTTTACTAGATGATCATAAATGACCAGCTCTCCGGAAATTTTTATAAAGAAAAATATCAGTATTCTTTGATTTTTTAATCTTAAACAAATGCTCCTTAAAAGTAGTTAAAGGGCCCATTTAGTCTGTCCAACATACTGCATTCCTAGCCTTCTTCGCTGCAAGTAAGAACATACATAACATCCTCTGAATTTCAGTCTAAATTAGATCTGTTTACAACTGAAAATTGTCTATAATTAGGTAAAGTAATAATTGCTGACTGACGCACTAATGGATTGCAGCAGCTGCAGCACTTAGCAACGCATTTAGAAATATTAGTGTACGTACTTTTATACGTATTCTTATATTTTTGAAGTAAAGGAGATTAAATACAAAATGCCTCGTAGAATAAAACAAAACAGCAAAAAGTAAGACTAACACTGGGAACAACGCCTTAGAACGTTCAAAACCCAAATGATGACCTCAGAGCTCCGACAAAATCAAATTTACTCGGAATATGGATAGGATAACGTAATATTATAATCTGACAGTTAAAATTAGTTTTTATTTTGGCACGTATTGACCTGTATAATTTAAATCAATTCTGAAAGGCAGCATACGATAAAGCCAAATGTCTTAAAAATAATAATTCTTGATTTTTGTTAACTTTCAATAGTTTACCCAAAATAACTACTTTTGAACCTTTCTACTTTTCATGCACAATCTGAGTTTAATATCAGTATATATTTTTATTCTTTGTTTGCAAGAAACATATTAAGAGTGGGGTCTACGTGTAGGTAGTTTTCAAAAGTGGTGGTCAGACTATGTAAAACTTAATTTATGATTGACTAACATCTTGTCAGGAACCATTTGACTGTAGAGTTTCTGTGCTTCGTTTTCAAGTATTTACCGTGCAACAGATTTTATGGCCAAAAATTAGTTTGGCCTATGCAATTTCTATAAGAAATTGAATTTTTGGAATGCTTTTATTAGAAAATATTTTTGCTTTTATCCAATGAAGTTTTAATTATAGATGCTTCTTAACAATATCGTAAACTTTCAGACTGAATCGTTTTTAAAAAAATATAATGTCGTAAATAGACATGCTACAAGTAGGTGTCCACATGGAGAAATTTTGCATCATGAGCTATAAAATTTTACCCTGGGAAGATTCTAATTATATGGCGGGATCGCTGGCTGATCTAAATCTTCCTTGGGCGCATGTTCTCTGACATAGATACCCAGGTATTCCTTTGGGTTGTGCTTGCTGGTTACATGTACGTAAAACGTTTATTTTACTTCAAAAAGTTTTGAATAGAAATGTTAGGTTTGTATTCTGTGTTACAGTCCCAGATATAGCTTGGGAATGTGGTGACCAACTGACCAATACAACAGGCTGGATTAGATCCGTAGATGGGAATGGCGATGGTCTGTATGAAAACAATATAGACTGCACCTGGATTATCAAAGCCCCGGACTTCTATATTTTAGAGTTTACAGTTCTCAGCATGAACATTGAGCCAGATGTTATATGTTCTTATGACTATCTAAAGGTGATAACATAACGGAGCCTGGGCAAAGCATTTCCAACAAGAAATCATGTGAGCCCAGCGAATGCTTAGTTCAGACTGTGCATAGGCTAACCAGAGTCTTTGCTGTCTGCCTGACGACATGTTGGACAAGGGCTTACCGACAGGGTGGCCTACAAAGACACTGAGTAGATTGTGCGAATTCGCCGACTGATCAAGGTTTTCGCTGAAAAACATGCGATCTTGAATAATGCTCTGCCTTGGCTCATATGGGATGTGCTTATAGTAATTCAATGTATGTCCTCGAAACGAAAATGAAAGATAAATGTGTTTAGAGAATAAACAGAACAAGCAGTAGCGTTATCTAAGCTGTCAAAATAGTAATTTTTGAAAACCTGTCTCTGTTTAAAGACAGATGTTTTTTATTATTATTTTCTATGTTCTTTGGTAGACGCCATAGCTTATCTTGCATCGCCTTTTCGAAGTCTGTTTGGAGACCATAACTATGCAATATTCGTTTTTTTTAATCAATTGCCACGCAAATGTCCAAAACGAAACAAAATTCATAGCAGAAACCTACCAGTGATAGACAAAAAGAATGAGATTGAGAAAAAAAACAACAACAAAAAAAAAACAAAAAAAAACAAAACAAAACAAAACAGAAAAAACATATATGTGACAAAAAAGATGAGACCAAAATCCAGAGAATGCCACAATCACACGCCGCAGCCCTTCCAAGACACAAAAAGGACGAGGAAACAGACAAAACCAAAGAAGGGCAAATTAAACAAATGTACGAAAAGCACTAAGATTTGCTCTCTCTTCCCTAAGCGAGGTAATTGCAATGCTTAAAGAACTGAAAACCACAAGAACAAAATAAGATTAGGCAAAAATCAAAACAAATCGCCTCTTAGTATAAACCACAAAGCAACAAAAAGTATGACTAACACCATTACCATCGCCTTTGAAAGGTCAGTAGAACAAACCACCGTGGGATTTAAAGCACTTTTACAGCTAGTCAACTTCAGTCTGGGTCCCGATGCTACTCTTAATACAGATATACATAAAAAATTCGATTCGCATAAAAGCTCCCAATTCAGTCTTTGAATGAAAGCGAAAACAAAATATCAAATTTATCACTATAATAAACAAAGACGCGCACTCTACTGTGTGACAGATGAATGAAAACCAACAGCTAGACCACGGTGGACCAAGCCAAAAACATATCATCAAACACCAAACCACCAGTTAAAGTTTCATGAGGAGGCCATCTTTGAGTCTAACCACAGAGAAGCAACATAATCTGCTCCATTTTTCTGTCACGCGGCTATTGTGACAGTACTGCAAAACACGTTGCAATGCCATTTGTAGATATGCAATGTTTCCTTCAGATGACCAATTCATGGCCCGCGGGCCTCTTATATTACTTGTTTCGTTTTGTTCGTAGTAGTATTGTGCTCCGTTTGCATAAAATATTGACACGCTGACTGATTTTTTTTTTTTTCAAAAGAAAAATTATTACCATTTACTTTACGATAGTACATATAACATCCATATTTTACGACAGGCTGCAATTAATCTTTTAATCCAAACATGGTTGATAATTATGTCTTCCTGTTTATTGCAAGACGATGGCTCTGGTCTTTGACTCTAGAACGGTGACCATCCAAACCTTTTAATGGAGCCTTGGTGTCGGGTGTTATGTTTTGGCTCGGTCTATCGTTGGTTTGACAGTGCGTTTTCTATATTAGTTTTTTTTTTTGTTGTTGTTTTTTTCTGAGGGAGTGGCGATGACCACTTTTATTTTAATTTCATCACTGTGTTTTAATTTGATATGCACATTTTTTTGTGTGTTATTCTTTGATGATTGAATGATTCAGCTAGTGATCCTCTATGCAAATCGAATGATTATTTATATTTTATTCACCATTTGAACCCAATGGGAGGATGTCGATTTAAGTCCCCGGAAGTATTTAACACTAACGTTTTAAGCCGGTGTCTTTTGTGTCGTGTTGTGTAATTTGATTTATTTTTTTTTTGTCTGGCCTCGGGGCTCTTCTCGGCGGGGCTTTTTTTCAGATTTTATCATAAACGTTGTCTGATTGTTGTTTTGATGGATCCAGCCCAGCATAGTGATAATTTCATTGGGAAGAAATAGCTGGTTACTTTCTGTACTTTGGATTGTGGCATGTGCATGTGCACGTTCTTGGTGAAGAGGTAACTGGTTACTTGCTGTACTTAGATTGTGGCATGTGTACTATCATGGTGTTTGTTCATCCTCTTAATGCCATTAAAAATTAAGTTCTGTGATTATGGCTCTTCCTGGATATCATCTCTATTATTTATTTGTTATTTATGACTTGTGCCAAGTATTTCAGCTTGATTTTTGATAAACGACGGTTTGGTATATGCATGTATATGAATCATCTGATTAAACAATAGGTTTAATATGCCAGTTCTAGACTACGTAATTGTATTTAGTTAGCTTTTATTTAAAAACAAAAAAACATGTCGAAAAGATTTGCCTTTGGAAACAAAGAACACACTTCAATATTAATCATTAATGAAGTTTGTCACACTGCTTACGCCCTCTTGCGTATACATGAGCAGAACTCCATTTTCAAATATGCCACAATGTGCCCAATGATCCCAAAGGAAATGAAATATAATCTGCACCATGGTAAAGAACGGAGACATTCTACGGCCGCCACGTGGCACTAATACCAGCTTCAGTGTAGTAAAAAAATGTCAAAAAGATTGCCTTTGGAAACACAGAATACCCTGCAGATTAGAAAATGGGAGTCAAAAGGAGACAGTCTGTGTTTATTATTTTTTTTCTTTTCGTGCAGAGTAATTGTGTTTGCAGTGTCGTCCGCGTACAGACTATGGTTATGTTTTTCCACCAAATATTTCTGCTCCAATGCATAATATTTATGTCATAAAACAGTCTGCCTGCTAAAAGGTTAACTCATTCATGATTGACCACTTTGTTTACCTCTTTAATTGCGTGCCGGTGGGTCAGGGATCAGACGGCCCTGACTAAAAACCTATTATTAGATTCGACAGCGCTTCTTCAAATCTTAGTGACTTTACCTACTGTAATAAAGCCCTTACTGCCAAACTTCTGAGGCAGGGCTATCGTTATTTTAAACTTCGTAAGGCGTTTTCGAAATTTTATCGCAGACACAGTGCCTTGGTAGAAAAATATAGCATCAGTCTGAAAATACTTCTGCAACAAAGTATATCGGAACCAGAATTTTACGGTGACTTAGTGTACAAATTTAGAAAAAATGTAGGAAAATCTAACTTTTCGGAGCAATTCAGAAAATTTATTAACCGTTATAAAAAAAAATGGCTATAACCTGGATATTATGCGGCAGACTGCATGCCTAGTTGTCAACCCAATCATTGTTGATGGCTATGCTTCATTCTTTAATTGCACGACGGCGGTTCGGGCCTCAGACTGAATGACGGCCTCTTCGTAATACTTTAACCAGTGGGTTGGGGCTTGATGGTATGTCTTTGGCTTGGCCCACCGTGGTTTAACTATTAGTTTCCATTTACTCTGGCAACCAGTAGAATTAGCCATGAGTATTCGTCTTTGTTTGTTATAGTGATTAATTTGATTTTTATGTTTTCGCTTTGATGAATTGACTGAGTTGGGAGCCTTTATGCGAATCAAATGTTTATGTATTTCTGTATTAAGAGTAGCATCGGGACCCAGGGTGAAGTTGGCTAGCTGTAAAAGTGGTCCATGTGTTAGTCTTACTCTTTGTTGCTTTGTGGTTTATTCTACGAGGCGATTTGTTGGTTGTGTTACCTTGTGACATTTTGTTCTTGTGTTTTCAGTCCTTTTAGCACTGCGATTACCTCGCTTGGGGGAGAGAGAGCTAATCTTAGTGCTTTTCGTACGTTTGTTCGATTTGTGCATGTTTGGATTTGTCCGTTTTCTCTTCCTCTTGGTGTCTGGGAAGTGCTGCGGTTTGTAATTGTGGCACTCCCTGGACTTTTCTCTTACCTTTTTTGTTTATATGCTTACCGGAGTTTGACGTGATTTTCTTTTGCTCTACTATTCCCGTCTGACAACCAAGGATTCTCAAAATTTCTCAACACATTGTTTCTGTTAAATCTTCGTCTTTGCTTCACTAGAGGCTTTATCTAGGATATACTTCTTGCCAAAATGGTTCTTGGATGAATTAGAATTCCAAACGGATCGAACAATATAAGTTTTTACAACTATGGAAGATACAGATGAGGATTGAGATCCCGTAGCTAGCCTACACTCCCCCATCCACCCCCTGCACCTCACCCCGCCCCCCCCCCCCCCCCCCCCACACACACACATAGATTAATTACTGACCGTTTCAGGGCGGTACTTTCATTTTTTTTAATTGTTATGTAGTGTTTCAGTTTCAAATGTTTTCTTTTAATATTTATATCAATTGATGTAACAGAATTCCCACCTTTTTTGGGAAAGAGTTGCAGACTACGCTAGCAGTCTGTTCATTTTGCGTCTGTCTTATTGTATTTGTCTGTCTTTCCCTTTGGTGTTGGGGGTTTGATGTGCATCTGATTGTATCAGCTCCTAAGTTCTCTTATTAACTAATTTCAGCTATATGAGAGAGCAAAATATGAAGATTTTGTGATTGGAGTATTTTGTGGTTTTATTCCACCGCCTGTCATATCAACGTCATCCAACGTTTTGGTTGTACATTTCCATACTGATCTAGGCATTGTTTATGAAGGTTTTAATGCAACATACTCACAGTTGTATGGTAAGACAATTTTGTTTTTGCGTTCACGAATATCTTATGTCTATCAAAATAGTTAAGCAAAGTTCACGAAGAGTCACCATCACGTCACAGAATATTGTCTAAGGATGACACCAAAAGGAAAACAAACCTTGACAGGAAATACAAATTTCAACCAATAAGCATGGAGGCTTTTCTACATAGCGTTTGACTGGGCGCATTCATATGTAAGGAAAAACATCAGCGAATGTTAATATTTTATGCGACCCCCTCCAAATCTATAGTATTGGAGAGGTCTATTAAAGCTTTGAATGTTTATGATAATCTTTGTTACAAAGCTGAATGTCAGTCAAAAAATCAAAAGCAGAATAACAAGCAGTGTAGATTTTGATTTGACGGCAAGTTAAAGGAACCTTATCCAGATCTACAGTATTTGATGAAGTATTTGTTATGACATAGTCTAAGGGACCATTTGTCTGCACATATTTTGTTGTTAGCACAACAAATCAAGAGAGCTAATTGTAGTCTGATTCCTGTTCTTTTGAAAAGAGGTATAGTCTGATTACATCTGTTTTAAAAAGGAGACATTTTGCTGCAAAGGGGGAAATTATGAGTACATTTTTACTTTTGTTAATCTATGAAGGAACTCAGGGACTATTCGTCAGAATACATTTCCTTCTTAAGGACAAAGGATTAAGGGAGCTAATTGTGATCTGATTCAAAGACCTTTATCTTTTTTTTTTTTTTTTTTTTTTTTTGTGTGTGTGTGTGTGTGTGCAAAAATTAAAGCAGATACTATTTTTCTAGTTTCTGCTCTTGTTTTGTAATTAGGCCAGCAAATATGGGGTAAGTAAGTAATGCACTTTTTAGTGTCTTTCAAAACAAGTACTAAACGCAAGGTAGGTGACGTACGTCATAAGTCACGTGGCACAACATTGAAACAGAATATAAATTTTGGATTAATTTCTCGATTCGTAGCGGTGAGGTAAAGTTGCCTATTATTCCCATCGTTCCTTTAGGAAAAAGGACATGTGCATTGAATGAAGACAACTTCAGGTTGCTCATTAATGCAAATGTAATTTGTTAACACATATCATTGTTTTGAAACACTCGATTACGAATGACCTTTTTCACGGGATACATTTACATTGCTTTCGGAAAATCATATCAAATAGTAAAAGAGAACTGTCATAATGCATTTCCCAGAAGGCTGGTGATATATGATTCATTTTAAGGACTTTGAAGTTACCGATATAGTTAAACTGGAGGTCCTAATATGATTGTACAGTAATGCATGTTTAAATTTGAAGAAAAGACACCCTTTACATCATTGCCACGAGAAGATACCTATACAATTCATCAACACCTCCAAACCTTTCTACTTCCTAAACGCTTCATTCAAATTTTATTTCCATCTTCGTACAAGAACTCCAACTTTTACCTCACCATAAATGTATATTCATTTTATTCTAAGAAATATGGTTTATAGTATATTGCGATTCAGTTATCAGGGTCTGCGTTTTTTGTCAATCTAACCGCACGTCTACTTCACCTTTGATGATGTAATCTCATTTCCTGAATTGAGTAATTGGCTTTAATTGACATCAACGCACTGTAGATATATATATCTATAATTACACAAAATAATCCACAAAACGGGTGTCCAATATTGACAAAAAATAAAACTCAGATTCCCTGTATTTAGAATCTTTATCATAGCTCGTTAATTTGTACACTAGATGTTTTGTTATCAATATTGCCTGTGAGTCTCTTATAATTGAATTGAACGGCATTGTGTATTGTAATCATGTTTGTATATTTGTATTTTATTTTTTATACAACGAGATAAGAAACTATTTAACTTAAACTGTTGAATTCTAGATGGAGGAATTACTTGTAACTACTATTTATTTGTGCAAAGCAGCGTATCCGTCTCTGCTAGAATCAGGTCGTGAGGGTATCTGAAATGAAAAAGTTTACAGGGTATCTCTGTGTGTAAAGGATATCACTTTTTAAAATCCCAGTATACATGCCCTAAAACTATATTAAGTGTATAATTTAAACAACACCATCTTTTATTAAGCTCTATAACACAGTGTTAATGTTGCCATTGTTGACAGTAGTGCAATATTGCAGTTATTTATCGAACAGTTGATTTTAACAAAGATATGTAATGTATCATCTGGAAAATGTCATTTGTAGCTGAATGATTTCAAAACAAAACGAGGTCAAAATATCAATCATACATAAATAAAGTGAAATTAGATACCGTCACTGGTGATGTCATTGTTTCATACAAGCGACGGAAATAGTGAAATCCTTCGGCAAACAGTTTTGAATCGAACATTTGGCCGCTGATTTATCACCAAAGTATTTTAGGTAACTATGTTTATGTCACTTGAATCTGACATACGTTACCAGCCTTGAAAAAAAAATACTTTTTGAGTTACATTTTAAAATCTCGAAAATGTCTCCTAAAACATACTAAATTTGCAATATCTGACTTATGTTGGTGTTTTCTTTCTCATAAAATGAAAATGCACACGAATAGACGCGCTGTATGGTCTGTGCTTTGGTTAAACTTTCCCTGAAAACAAGAGAAACTGGTACAAATAAAACGAAAATCAAGACATTCCCATTGCGATTATTCTGTGATGCTCTCATAAAGAGTCGTCTCAGTCATGCAGTCACAAAAATATGCAATTAACTAAGGGACTATTAGTGCGAATATAGTTTGTTTTTGGGACTACGAATCAATGGAGTTAATTGTAGTCTGATTCCATCTCTTTGTAAAGTGACATACTTTTAAAGGAAGGACTTTACTACCAAGGAGAACAATGGTGAACACATTTGTTTTTCTTGTAGAATCCAGCCATTTGCAGAAGCGGGACAAAAAAACTATTCTGTCGAAGTTGCCTCCTATTATAGTTTATACATCTCGTGTCACTGCGTTTTACATTGACACATTATTTATTTATTTATTTATCTATTTATTTGTATTGTGACCCGTAACTGTAATCATAGTGTCTTACTTGGTATCTGCCAGACATCCCAGAAGTTGTTTGGTTTGCTTATTAAGATAGGTATCTGGTACACCCGGTGTCTATTTACTTTAATTAACATCTGGACGAATTATTTTAACAAACAGTTTGATCACTAAAGAGATAGCTTGCCAAATATTGGATACTAAGCAAGGATCAGGACAGATATTTGGTATTGTGAAGGTATAAATATGTCACCACAACGTGTTAATTTAATTAATACTACCTGGCTTAATGCTTGTGTTAATATAGGATTTGCTTGTGGGGATGTTCTGGAAAACACAACTGGACAATTTGAATTCAGTGTTGACACATTTAGAGACCAAATGAACGCTACCGTAAATTGTACATGGGTTATAAAAGCAAGCGATTATGAAACTATAGAACTTTCGATCTTGGACATAAACCTGCAAGACCAATGCCAGAACCAGTTCATCAGTGTAAGTACTAGATAGTACATCCAATGAGCCGCATATAGCAAAAAAGTACAATATGGGCAACATGCGCAGATTCAAATCATCACGTGCATGCACAAAGTGTCATCCGGACCTATGCTCTCTATTCATATATTTTGTAGTTTCCAACGAGTCTGTTAGCGAACAATGAACACTGATCATACTGCGCGGCTGTGCAAGCCCATTTGGGTATTTGATGTCCGCATCTAAGCTAGCATTCTTTATAAATATACAGCGGGCAGTTCTCGGTCCGTCATCTACCCCGACGGGCCGATAACGGTCCACTATAGATTTATAAAGAATGCTTACTAGGATATGTCCGAAGACACGTTTTCGCATGGCTCGGCTCATATGATGCACAACAATTACTCAGTTCATCTCTCTCTGTTTATCGGTTTATTTTGCAGCATCCATGATTTCATAAACGAGTAAGACTATCATCAAAAATAAGCGGGGCCTTCAGTCCAGCTTATGCAATAAGATTCATATTTCTAGCTGGCACATCAGATGAGTGATGTTCTTTAAACATTACGAAAACACGCCTATTCAAATATATAGAAATTTTCATCTCCAAAAACTGAATATTTTCAGATAAAAAAAAACACTGAATTTTTTTTTTCTGATCAAAACATAGATTGTGGGTACTCGTTAGAACCGCCTCGGCGAGGCGGTTCTCACGAGTACCCACAATCTATGTTTTTTAGCAAAAATAAGAAAAATAATGTATACCCCTGTAAACCACAGTTTTACTATATAAAAGTGGGGTTTTAGGGGGTCAAAATTATATAGGCGTGTTTTCGTTATGACTGCATTTTCCTTTGTGATAACACAAGCACAGATTGGCCAGCACAGTCTTGCCAAGTCCGTTGCTGTTCGCAGACTTTTAATAGGTACCTTGAGGAACCTTCAGACAGAAAACGCCAATGTGAAGCCATGATAAGGCATTGTGCATGCGCATTTGACAAATCGCAACCGGAAAGATATAGTCCTTTCTTTTAGCTGCTTACTCGTTTGTGAGGATTGTGATTTGTGATTGTGATTGTGATTTGTGAAGTGACGTACGTTTACAATATCGTTTCGTAGTTACTTCAATTCACCAAATTCTTTTCATCAAAAACAATGTTCACGGTATGACAATTTGTTTTGGGACGTAAGATTAGTCTGAGTTAAAAAGTCTTGCTGGTCTGCTCTAAATGATCTTGATCCAATAGGTTTCTAAATAAGTTTGTCCCTGTCAAGCCTCTCATATTACAGCTTATAATACAACCAGTAACATAATGCATTCATTGAGGCTGTGTAAATCTGCAACTCTTACTGTTACATTACGAAAACCCGCCTATTCAAATATATTGAAAATTTCACCACCAAAAAAACTGTAAGTTTTCAGATAAAAATTCTGATATTTTTTTCATATTTCTGCTCAAAACATAGATTGTGGGTACTCGTTAGAACCGCCTTGCTAAGGCGGTTCTAACGAGTACCCACAATCTATGTTTTTGAGCAGAAATAAGAAAAATAATGTATACCCCTGTAAACCCCAGTTTTACTATATAAAAGTGGGGTTTAAGGGGGTCAAAATTATATAGGTATGTTTTCGTGATGAATATTAGCGGCTTGGTTACGTTCTCCTTCTTTTGGCGTATCGGGAGGGCTGTGCTTCGTAATTGTTGCATTACCTTGGAATCTTTACTTATATCTTCGCGTCAACCTAGACAAGTTTGCGCAGGATCCTTTTCTCAGCCATCGGCCAATTTTTTTTGCTATCTATCTCTAAATGAAATTAAAACAGTGTTATTGAAACATTTAATTCAACGTCTTGGTACTGGCTAGATATCTATATAACTCATTTTGAACAAATGTTTGATAAAATGCATTATAGAACCTCAGCTTCATAAAAGCAAATTTTCACACCAAAGGCCCAGTTCTGAATTCTCAGCCCCTCCGGCTTAGCATCTTCTCGCATCTAATCGTCTGAAATTGGTATTACAATTCTAAAACGTTTTTAATCTAAATTATATCAGTTACTTTCTAAAAATTGTGTCCTGTTTTGAAATGAAATCTCAACAGTGTGTACCGAAAATCCAGTTTTAATGGTATTTGGTTTTACAATCTCGAAACAGTTATTGGTAAGTCTATTTTTTTTTTCAGAATAATTAAAAAAAAATATAAATGATACGATTAAATGTATTCAGGCTGCAAGTTCAGTGGTAGCTCAGTGGCGGCGCATTCTATTTCTTTTCTAGACGTCCTGTGTCTGATCTTACACGTCTCTGGACTGGCAAATTGAGTTTATATTAGATTTTATTTTTTGCTTTGCTCTCCAGTTTGTAGTCAATCACGATTTTTTGTTTCATCACAGGACACAAGATGAGAGGTGTATTTGTATGGCTATCTATGTTGATACACTAATGAGCTAGGGAATCCCTACATGAAGCTATCGAATACGTGCCGTTAAACCTGAATCATGATTAACGAAGAGGTTCGGACTAATGTCAGTTTAAACAGGAAAGGCCATAATTGCGAAGCATAGCCGACCCGAAGCATCAAAAGTATAATAGATAGAAAACAAACACAGACAGGAATACCAGCACATTTTTAAAAACGAAAATATCAAAATTGGCCTACCGCACATACTTATCTAAGCGTACATTCAAGTAATTGTGAGTCTTTAGATTGCAGCCAGTGTATGTTTTGTCTGCTTCTCTATTAAGGAATATGCTATGAGTACCCATTTGAATTGCATCGAATTGCGAATAAATGAGTACCAACAACACATGCTTTTACAAAGAAAATCAGAAAAAAGAAAACACAAAAACACCGCATTAGCATCATTTGTTATATCCTACGCTGGTCTTAGTGCATCACGAAAACATGCCTATTAAATTTTGCCCCCCTTAAACCCTACTTTTATATAGTAAAACTGGGGTTTACAGGGGTATTCATTATTTTTCTTATTTCTGCTCAAAAACATAGATTGTGGTACTCGTAAGAACCACCTCGTCGAGGCGTACGTGTACCCACAATCTATGTTTTGAGCAGAAATCTGAAAAATATAAGAAATTTTTATCTGAAAATTTTCAGTTTTTGGTGGTAAAATTTTCAGTATATATGAATAGGTGTGTTTTCGTAATGATAGGAGGATATACCAGAGTTACTTATTTACAAGTAAATAATAATAATAATAATAATAATAATAATAATAATATAACAAAGGGTGCGGTTATTAGGTCGAATATGCTACATATTACAAAAACGCTGCAACGCAAGAGCCCTGTTACAATTGTCATTCAGAAATACCTTCTATGGGCTCAAGCAAGATTTAAACGTGCCCTTAACCCATTTATGCAATGTAGATTTTACATCCTTAACTCTTTGGATAAGTCCCTTACTAGTATTAAGTGTATCTGGTAAGTTTTTAACATTATCATATATTTTATTAATTTCCGAACTTAATGCAAACAGTGTTGACCCTAATCAGACGCCACAGAACACGCCGCGTGTCCCTTTTATGAGACTAATAATTTAATTTTGATGCTGCTTAAATTTCAAATATATATCTTCGGTCGAAGTAGAGTCAAAATCACAATAAAACACAGCACTGCAAGGAAACACAGTAGAATGAAACCTAAACTGTAAGCTTTGAAAACAAAGAGTAGACGAAAGAACCAGTTTCGGAGACTCGGTTCTATTAAGTCCCTTTTTTAAATGTTATTATGCAAATCCCCATTTAGGGCAGGGAGACATATTGTTTTTCCTCTGGGCGTCTGTGTCTATGTCTGTCTCTCACACTAGTGTCCGCTCTATAACTTGAAAACCGTTCAAGCTATCTTCACGAAACGTCAAATAAATACCAATCAACATTAGACGACGTGCAGAGCACAAGAACCATAACTCTTGCATTTCTAATTTTAGAAATTATTTCCTTGAACTCTGTCACATAATCGTGTCGGCTCTATAACTTGAAAACCGATTCAAGCTATCCTCACGAAAGTTCATATAAATTTCAATCGTAATTAGACGACATGCAGAGCGCAAAAAATCATTTGCATTTATACTTTCTGAGTTATTCCCCTTGGACTCTATCACAAAACCGTGTCGGTTCTGTAACTTGGAAACCGTTCAAGCTATCTTCAAATTCATATAAATATCAATCAACATTAGACAATGTGCAAAGCGCAAGAAGCATAACTCTTGCATTTAAACTTTAAAATCATTTCCCTTGGACTGTTACAAAATTATGTTGGCTCTATAACTTGAAATCTCTCAAGCTATCTTCCGATACTTCATTTAAATCAAAATTAACGTTGGAAGGTGAGCAGAGTGCAAGAACCATAACTCTTGCATTTACATTTTCTGAGTTATTTCCCTTGGACTCTGTCATAATATTGTGTCCGCTCTATAACATGAAAACCGTTCAAGCTATCTTCACGAAACTTCATATAAATATCGATCGACATTTGACGACATGCAGAAAATAAGACACATATCTCTTGCGTTTACACTTTTTGAGTAATTAACCTTGGACCCGGGCACAAAATCATGTCCACTCTATAACTTAAAAAGTGTTCAAGCTATATTCACAAAACATCATATAAATATCAAGCAACATTAGACGACGTGCGGAACCAAGAACCATTGTATTTTGAGACGCATAAGAACTAAGAATGTGGCTACCCGTTAGTTATAGCAGGTTAAGTCCCCTCAGCCCTACCCGTTACACCACTCCCTGTAGATTTTATTGTCTGTGTCAAAGCGAATCTCCTGTTGTTGGAAACCCTTCGTTATGTTCTGTTATGGTTTGCCGTTATTTTTCCATATAATGCAGGCCGCATTGTAGGTCCCGTAGGCATGGCGTGTTAAAATTGAATTGTTTTTTGATTCTGTAAATTGTGTTCATGTGAAGTGTAAAAAATGATGTTGCCATTTTCGGTTTGAATTTACAGTTTCGATGACATCATCGTAAATGTATCCAGAAATAACAATAAAACGTAATATAAAAGCAAAGGGGACACATAGGTCGTTAGATAATTTAGCACGACACGCAACCTGCCTCTTACGACCACTTCTCATGTATGCCAAAGTGTTTTCTGGAGTTCAGTAAATCAGAAAAATGCTCCAAAAAGAACGATCTCGTATCAGCTATATGAAATATTACCATAGTAACCCACTGTAAAATGTCGAATTAAGAGGGTATTCATAGTAAATTGTTTATATCTCAGACTATTTTCAACATAAACCAATAATATTTGTACCAAAGAAAAGGATAGACATTACCTTATAATTTGAAATCCAAATATGCAAATTAGCGCTTTTACCTATTCATGAGTATTAATTAACACTTACTTTTTGACGAAAAAAATAATCAGTAAAACACAATATAGTTTATTCATCAACCATATTGTGCTCATTATAGAGATTCCTAAAGTGTGCCAAAAAGACGTTTATAAATGGTCTTCCTTTTTATGGTACATATATGTTAATAAGCACATTTGCAAATTCATCAATATTCATTAATACAAACTGTTAGGTAAAAAAGTCATCAAAAATCAAAAAACGAGGCTACTGTAAAACCGGCGCTTGGTGGCGTATGCAGCATCGCAAACAACATTGTTCTAAATGAAAGGACTCAGTCAAACAGTCTCCGAATTTCGTCATTTTGTCTGTTCTTTGTATCTAAAGGTAATCCTTTTGGACTTATTTAACTCTACTGTAGCTGGTGTTGTGCCGTATGGCGACAGTAAAATGTCTACGCGTACATCATCATAGTGCAGATTATTTTTTATTTCCTTTTAGATCATTGTTTGTTTGTGTTTAGGTTTTACGGCCCAGTCAACCCAATGAGGTCATGATGGACTACCCTCTTAAAACTGTAAACCATGTTTTCTTATCTTATCATAATGCATGTCTTATGTAACACAACTAATTAAGTCCTGCAGCAAGGAAACCAGTACTGCATCTTTTATTACCTATACGAACTGTGCAAAACTTTATTTCTTGACCAATTTCGACGATTGAAAAACGAAAGTCTATTAACTTTTCCCCCTCTTTCTACCTATAACATTCAAATTGACTTTAAATGTGGAAAAAGAAAGACTAAAATATCTATTGTGATGTCGCGGCAGAAAGGAGAGGTATCTGATTACAAGTTAACGACCAGGCAGCTGATCACCACAGCATGTTGCAGAGCAAGAACTTGATGAAAAGAATAAAAATCACATGTTATCAGCGGAAAGCCTCAAAACCCCACTTTTTTATCATACCCCTATCTCTAACCAAGAGGTGGGGTAACCCCACTTAATTTTATAAGAGCGCTTGTCCAGCATGGTCATGTCGAGCGCGGTCAGTTTACCTAACCACACGTTTACTGAGCAGGCTTAATCCTCTAAGCGGTTAACCAGTATTTTGCACATTCTTTCGCCAGAAACTGAAAACTGCCCTTCTTGAATCAGCGAAAGGGAGAGAATGACCGTAGAAAATATTTCATGATCAATCTCCACGAAATAATGTTGCCGACCTCATTGATTTCATTGAGATAATTTCATTTAGATCATTGAGCTCATCCTGGGTATTTTGAAAATCGCAGTCCGCTTAAGCAGGCGCTATGTGGCGTATGCAGCCTCACAAACTATAGTGTTGCATATGAAGAGACTCATCAAACCGAGTCTCCGATTTTCCTGATGTTTTTGCGTTCTCTGTTTCCAAAGGGATTTCTTTTTTACTTTTATTGTATAAATCTGTTTTCTCGCTAGTTCTGTTCGATTATCCTTATGGTTTTAAGAATTAGTATGTCTTGTACTAATAGTCAGTCAGGTAAAAATGTTTAAACAAACCGGAAGTTGGTTAATTAATATCACATTTCTTAATTTCGGCTCATGACGGGTCTACTTATGACATACATATCTTCAGGAGGGGTTATATTCCATTATTTGGAGCCCATACTGGATCAATTTGTCTTCAAAATGTCAATCAGTTGTAGTTTTATATATATATATATATATATATATATATATATATATATATATATATATATATATATATATATATATATATATATATGTTGACATTTACTTCTTGGGTCTCGGCTGTTAATTTTAAAGTGGAACAAGTTATACCTTTTTGTTTGGTTGATATCCTATAGTTGAGGTATGTAGAAGCATACATCATCATCATATTAAGGGACCCAGAAAAGGTTGAAAATGTCTTTCTTATTCAAACATATTGTAAACTGATGCACATGTCCAATTTTATTTGCTATTTCTGAAGTCTCTGCCTCGTATCTCCTTCAAATAAGTATGCTTATGAATGTAGTATTTACCCTGACTCAAACCTAATCGATTCAGATAGAGATATATGTCCTACTATGGGGCCCAGGAGGGGGTCATGTTCTTCCTAAATGCAAAATCCTTCAGAATTCTTTATATTTTATGTTTGTTTAGTGTTATTTATGTAGAGGTATTTAATTTACAGTGAAACAGTCGTTTAGTAGATGGTATGACAAACCAGAATGGAAGTATGCAATGATACGTCTTTGAGAAAGGGAGCCGAGAAGAGATCGATATTTTTTCCTTCTTGTGAAACGTTATCTTTCATGTGCCGTTTCTATTTCATTGATTATTTCTAACGTTGAAGCCATTAATGCCTTGGAATTAATGCTTAGCTGCAGGTTTGGTACCCTGATTCAAACGAAAATAGGAATAGTCTGGATAGCATTCTTTACTATAGGACCCATCAGGACTACATATATCTTCCTTATGGTAAAATAGCACATTCTATTTCACATTCATTATTGATGAATATTTTTGTTGGCTTTGCCTCTTATTTGTTTGAAACAAATATGCTTGTAAGTATATGTAAGTGTATTTACTCACACAAGAATGAATGTTGTTGTGGTTAGATGTTATAGTCAGGGAGCCCTAATCATGAGGACCACCTTTCTTGTTTGTGACAAGCTACTTACCTTACATATATAATAATAAGCCGTAACAAATGAGAGACTAACTCAATAAAGTTTCCATTAAAGTAGAAAAAATTTCAAAGGCAGTGATATGAAGTATTTACCCCATCATTGGCCTCTTACTAAGGAATGTGAACATACTTATCAATATTCTTGTTTGAATAAAAAAAACAAACAAACAAAAGATCCGAGGCTAGAAGCAGTGGAGAACTTCAAATATCTGGGATATATCATTTCTAACAGTGGTTCTAAAGTAGAAATCATTTTCAGGAGTGCTCAGACCACATTAGCTCTTTGCAGTCATAGAGAAGGACAGGAGCATCTCAATTATATTTAAAGTTATGCTGATGTGATCGCTCATATTATCCTTCATTTATGCCTGTGAGAACTTGACTCTTACAGCAGAACTTGAAAGAAGACTTCAAAGTATTTAGATGAGCTGCTAGCGAAGGTTTCCAAATATCTTCTTCAAAGACCATGTCGGAGCGCATGACTATCTCCTAGCCATGATGAAGATGCGGAATATCAGATCGTATGGCCCAATCGTAAGATTTTTTTTTGCACGTCGAAGACAATTCTGCAGAGAACAGGGAAAAGCGCAAGGACGAAAGGAGGACAAAATGAGGACGATATTTACCCAAGACAGCGGAAGACAGAGAAAGATGGATAAGAAGCATTGCAACATGATCAGTGGTACCCTTACGACCTTCAAAGTTACGGGACTGAACCGAAGAGACCTACTAAACTATAAAGCATACTGAATTGAAAGGATTTAAAATGACTGAGACTTCAGAAATAATAAATGAAACAGAAAAATGTATATAAAACGATGGTATTTCGCCGCTTAATAGGACTCATGTACCCCCACCTGAAGCACTTGGTAGGGAATGAGTTCATACAGTTTTCAAATCTGGTTTGTGTCAGGACATATGACAAAACTCTTTAGCATAATGATGATACATATATAAGTCTGAGTCTTCATACAAGTAAATGAATAAAATAGAAAACCTTACAAGTTTTACATTGAGAAGATATTCTGAACTACCCTGAGCTCCTTAACAGGGAACACGATTCTACTTATCTCCATTTCTGTTTGGATATGATTGCCTAACAGGCTAATAGGCAAAATAAAATCAAGGAAATTTTTGAAGGCATAGGCTTCGGACAGGAACAAGAATCAATTTGAAAATGCCTTTAAACTGACCGTAGCTTGCAGTAGGGAAGAAAATATTGCCCAAATATTCGGATCCTACCCAGTTTATATGTAGTTTTGGTGTTAGCCAGGCTACCTGCCATACAAGTAGGCAATTTTATCAAGTACAAAGTACATAAGAAATTGGGCCTCAAGAAATATACATATTCAAAGTAGAAAATAAACATAAAATTTAAGATTATCTATAAGGAAGGTATCTAAACCTCACATGCTCCCCCACCACCTTCATGAGAAGCATGACCTATCCTTACTTCGTTTGAATTTGATTTCGGGTACCTATACTACTATGAAGCATACACTTTTAGAAAAGTTGAGGTTTAGACATCAGAAATAAAATTTTGGTTGGATAATGGCTATATTAATTACATTGTCTCAAAAGTAGACATACTTACCCTTCTGTGTCCCTGTCACGTGATCGGACGAGCGTTGGGCACGGTGACGATGGACTAGACGCAATCACAAGCAATCAGAGGATAAACACAACACTTTGTAAAATAAAAACAAGCATGTATTTAAAAAGTTCAAAAAAAAAAAAAACAAAAAAAAACTATAATTAAAAGTTCAAATTTCCATGTTCCAATTTCTATGTTCCGAAGCTTCCATAATCCACAGGTACTGTTAAACTTCATAATCTGAAAAAACTATTTAATTATATGTCCATAATTAAATGTAATATAAATTTGAAGTAATTACGTAACTGTCCACGGATGTATCCTCCATGATATTTTCCGGTTATCACTAACACTTGTTCCTATAGAACTTTGAACAAAACTTGCCGGAAAACATTTGATGGTCAATCATAGTGACGATAACAGTGGTGAAACAGATACATAAACGGATACGGATACGGATACGGGTACGGGTACGGGTACGGAACCTGAAAATAAGTATCATGTCCTAGAACTCTCGATATCAAACATGACAAGATATTTCCTTATTAATTTCCACTAGATATACAGAGTGTGTACGCCAAATGTTATAAATGCGACAAGTCCGTTGCAATTGATTATTATATAGCAAAATCAGATCCTAAAACCACATGGACGCTGTTATGACATATAATATTGTAAAAAAAAATCTAACACAGGCAGACACACAGTCACAATATATCTAACATCCGTATTAATCGGAGGAATGGCATCTCGACGATTACACATTCTTACAGGAAGAACCCATGCGCCTTCCACTGTAAGAATCCCTTTAGAACGCTAAAGGCTAAAATAAATTATAACTGCCATTATACCACAATGATTACACGATCACATATCGTCCCCACGTAATCATTGGGTACAATATCAACATGCCATCGTCATAGCCTCAAACATGACTCCTCGCTGCTTGAGCCATTTCACCGTAAAATATTCTAGTAAACAGACTTGTGATTAAAATAAAAAGGACCTCTGTATATGTGTTCAAGGTGAATATAGTCTTTGTTATTTGTGTAAATCGCGCTAACTAATGAATGTGTATGCAGTTAACATAACGCCTAACGGTAGCGTACTTTTACGCGTATATGTACGGTGTGTGCGGTTAACATAACAACATAACGCCTGACTGTGTCTTACATTTAAGCGTATATGTCTGGTATGTACATGTCAGATGAGAATATGTAATATCCATTTATCTTATTCAAATAAAAATATTAATGATTGCATTCTGATCAGGGTCTACAGAACCTATCAGACTCACCAGACTGATCAGGATCCATAGAATCGATCAAACTTAACCTCCCTATTCGGTTTATAGTTTACACACCCGACACGGCTTATTCGTCTGATCAGGGTCTACACATATAACCAAAGTATACACATCTGATCAGGGTCTATCTACTTATCATGCCAGGTTTGTAAGTACGAATGATACATAAAATCACAACGTAGTAAAGCAATAAATTTACCTACTCGAATTTTAGCTGCGGTAAAGACGAGCAAGAATATTGCAAGAATAAAATTAAAATAAATTATTGACTTACCATGGTCAGATTCCCCAGATACAACACAACATGAAGATTAGAAAAAGGAAGGCAAGGATCAGTCTTCGATGAAATGAATTTGAAGTGTGTATCGTTCTATTCAACCAGGGAACTTTTATAGTAATGAGGCACGTTTTGAAACATTGTGTCCACAAGTTATCCGTGAAATTCAAGATATAAAAATAATATTCACAAGAATACCGTGATAGTCAAGATTTAAAATAACCTGTTCGATTGTCCGAACGCTGCAAAGTTTCACACAGCAACTGCTAAAACTATGAAGTAAAAAACATTTTTCTCTCGGAATGCTACAAAACTGCAAAATTACGACAGAAAATTGTCTTCCCTTTCAAAAGATAGCCTTGAGACGAAAATCAATCCCAGAACAGTGAAGATATTGATCACCAAACCTAGGTTCACTCGGAATATATAGTGTTCTGGTAACCGCTCAAGTATATAGACGTGAATAATCAAATACACCCTCAGCATAACTATCTCGTGATTACCGTAATACCGTAACTTGAAAGCTGAAGTGTACCTACTTGCTTAAAAAGTAAAACTGTCATCATAATCAGCGCTCCAGTTACAAATGCATTAATCTAACCTGGTTAATAAAAATCGATACAAACTTCTTTTTATACTATGTACATGTAAAATATATTCAAGATAAAACAGGGACGTGACATATCTCCCCTCTTACAGAAGTGCGTAGCACTAGAGTATTACTTCACTTTATATCGCCGAATATATTACGTCATACACGGCTTAAATAATCTGCGCCCACATTTTCTGCGCCACGTATTGCCTCTATATGAAATCTATATGGCTGTAATGCCAAAGCCCATCGCATCAGTCTAGAATTTGTAAGCTTTGCTTTATTTAAATAGCTTAATGGCTGATGATCGGTTTCTATCGTAAATGCTGTGCCATACAAATATCTATGGAACTTTTGTACTGCCCATACTAGCGCAAGATATTCTTTCTCTATTACTGCATATGATTTTTGCACTAGGTTTCAGTTTTCTACTTGCATATGCAATAGGACTTTTCTTACCTTCTTCGTCTTGCAAAAGGACAGCTCCTAATCCCTCATTAGAGGCATCTACTTGTAAAGTAAATGGTTTTGACAGATCGGCCATTTTAAGAATAGGTTGAACTGTCAACGCCTTCTTCAATGAATCAAATGCTCTCTGTTGTGGTTCATCCCAGTGTACTTTATTGGACTCACCTTTTTTTGTAAGTTCCGTTAAAGGTGCGGCAATATGAGAAAAATTAGGAATAAAAGATCTATAAAATCCTACAAGTCCCAAGAATGAACGTACATGTTTCTTGGTAACAGGTCTTTCTGCTTTTTCAATTGCTAGAATCTTATCAGGGCAGGGCCTAATAAGTGTATCACCAACCAAATGACCAAGACATTCTAAATTTTGAAAACCAATGAAACATTTACTTGGTTTCACAGTCAAATTGGCATCTCTTAGTCGCTTCAATAATTCCTCGAATACTTGCATATGATGTTCCCAAGTAGATGTGAATATGATGATATCATCAGCAAAATTGTCTATATTAGACATACCTTTCAGCAGTTTCCTCATCAGTTTACTACAGGAAGCTTGAGCTGTTACTAAACCGAAAGGTAGAACTTTAAATTGTAACAGTCCTAATGGTGTTTGGAAAGCTGTGTATTGCTTAGCATTCTTAGTTAAAGGTATCTGCCAATAACCTTTGGTAAGGTCAAGCTTGGATATGTACTTATGACCTGCTATTTTCGTAAATATTTCCTCCATATTTGGCATCGGTTCTGCATCGAAAACCGTAATCTTATTAAGTGTACGAAAATCTATGCAAAATCTGTTCGTATTGTCTTTCTTTTTGACTATAAGAACAGGGGAACAGTAAGGACTTTCTGATGGTTCTACAATGTCTAAATTGATCATATCTCTTACCTCATCCTTTGCTGCTTCCATCATATTGAAAGGAAGTGGATATTGCTTAACTCTTACCGGCGTATCTGTTGTCAACTTAATGTCATGTTCCAACAGAGTGGTACAGCCGGGTATTCCTGTAAATGTACTAGCAAAATTTGTTACAAGTTGCCTTACCTGACTTTGTTCCTCTTTTGTCAAGTCTGGATTAATGTTTAACAGTTGAACTGACTCATTGTCACAAATTGATGGTGATTCCACTAATCCTTCTATATTATCTTCGGTATCTTCCGAAGTACAGTCTAATACTGCAATAGAACATACCTGAACATCTGTAGTCTGTTGATCATCCTCTCTCTCAATGTATTGCCTAAGCATATTGATATGGAAAGTTTTTACTTTCTTTCCCATTTTAATTCTATAATCTAAGACACTTAATTTCTCCGAAGTACAGTCTAATACTGCAATAGAACATACCTGAACATCTGTAGTCTGTTGATCATCCTCTCTCTCAATGTATTGCCTAAGCATATTGATATGGAAAGTTTTTACTTTCTTTCCCATTTTAATTCTATAATCTAAGACACTTAATTTCTCCACTACTTCGTGCGGGCCTTTCCAACTCATCAACAACTTATTTGTCTTAGTCGGAAGAAGTATGAGAACTTTGCTACCTACCTTTAAATGTCGGCGCCTCGACTTCCGATTATAGTATTTTTTATACTTCTTTGACATATTCTGCAAGTTTTGCTGTGCTAAACTTACCGTTGACTCTAATCTTTCCCTCAAATCTAAAACATACTGGTAAGTAGTACGTACCCGAGGATCCTCGATATCCTTCGTCCACAATTCTCTTAAAACTTGCATAGGTCCACGCACAGGCCATCCATATATTAATTCAAACGGAGAAAACCCCAGACTTTCCTGAGGAACTTCTCTGTATGCAAATAATAATGGATCTATATACTTGTCCCAGTCTTTCGGACGTTCTGCGCACATTCTAGTCAACATTTTCTTTAATGTACCGTTAAAGCGCTCTACTAAGCCATTACAGATGGGATGATAAGGGGAAGTAACTAACTGTTTGAATGACAAAAGTCTACTTACCTCTTTCATCAGTGCTGACATGAATTGACTTCCCATGTCAGTTAATATTTCTTTCGGTACTCCGACTCTACTGAATATACTAACTAAAGCTTCTGCAACTGCTTCGGTCTCAATTGAAGACAGAGCTACTGCTTCTGGATACCTAGTTGCATAATCAACTAACGTCAAAATATACTTATTCCTATTCTCAGTACGGGGTTCAAGTGGACCAACCAAGTCAATTGCTACTCTTTGAAATGGGGTATCTATAACTGGCATACTGCCTAAGGGCGCTCTTGTATTCCTACCTTTGGCTATAGTGCGCTGACATATTTCACAAGACTGACAGAACCTCTTTATATCACTTGCTATCCCTGGCCAAAAGAATTCTGATAGTACCTTTTGAATAGTACCTTTTGAATAGTCCGCTTCACTGCAAGATGTCCAGACAGGATTGACTCATGGGCTAATTTCATTACCATCTTGCGATATTGCTGTGGAACTACAAGTTGAATAAAGATCTTACCAAATTCCACATTAGGTGAACTAAATTGTCTGTATATCAAATCATTTTTGCGAAAAAACTTAGCATTACTCTTAACTTCTGATTCATCGCAAGCTTTTCGAATTCTTGCCAGAGTAGGATCATTAACTTGAGCTTCCTTAATTTGTTGAGGTGAAATATCCCTATCGATAATATTGGGGGTTTTGAGTGATGTTTTGGTTTGTTTAGGTAGTTTGGCTTGGGACCGGGTTTGTACTGCTAAAGCTGGCACCCAATTTATATTCGGGTCATAAGCATCCCTCGCCCCTGGAATATTACCTATAATAACATTAACCAAAGGGTTCTCCATACAAAGGGCAAGTGTGTCTCCCTTAACATAAGGAGTGTCTAATGATACTTAGCTTCAGGAAGCTGTAATGTAGTCCTATATCCATCATGCATGAATGCATCTTGCCGGTCAAATTCTCTGAGGAAACTAATGATTGTTTAACAATCACCCCAGTACACCCAGTGTCGCGCAAGACACTAACCATTTGGTTCCCCATTATACCCTGTACGGTCTTCATATCATTACAAATGGGTGAAGGTTGAGCTGTAGTACTCACCTTCAATGTATCTTCCATCCCTGGACAGACCTTAGTGCCATCATTGCTTGCTTGGACATAACTAACTGTATCAGTATGAATAAAACACGCTCCACATACCTGGTTCTCATCCGATTTCCCGTTATCGCTCAGTTCCTGTCCTTGTCTCTGATCCTGAAAACGCACATGTTTCGAGGGGGATCTACTTCTACCTCTACCATATGTTCGTGTTGCAGCTACCTTCATATTACCTTTTGCTCTATCAGGACAAAATCTAGCTATGTGTTTTTTATCACCACAAATAAAACATGACCCTCTAAAAGGCTGTGGGCCTTGATGATTATACCTTCGAACAGAAGGTGAAGGTGATCTCGACCTTGACCTAGATCTTGGTCTTTCATTGATCTTAAATGTCAAATTAAGAATATCAGTATATCTGGCTTCTTTGTACTGATCTGCTAATTTACTAGCCTGTTCAAGTGACTTGGGTTCCCTTTCTCTAAGGAAAAGTTCAAGGTCTCTATTACAAATAAATGCAAGCTGATCTCTAAGTATTAAATCTGCTAATCCATCATAAGTCTTATTAATGCCAGACATATCTACCCACCTTGTAAAATAACTTTTCATACGGCTGGTGAATTGCTGAAAAGTTTCACCTGAATCTGGCCTACACTTCTTATACCTTCTCTTAAATCCTTCTTCAGTTAACTCATATCTTTTGAGTAAAGCTGCCTTCAACATATCATAATTTAATGCCTCTTCTACAGGCATTAATGCATATACATCAAGTGCCTTACCTTTGAGAAGTGCGCTTAAATTAGTAGCCCAATCTTCTTTCTTCCATTTTTGAGCTGTAGCATATCTTTCAAACCTAAGCAAATAAGAATCCATTTCATCTTTACCTTCATCAAATGCTGGTATTTTTGGGGTCTTAGCAGTGACATAAGATTTATCTTCCTTATGCTGCACTGCCGGCTTTATATTTTGCTCTGCGGCTAACCTTCCATTTCAAATATATGTTTCTTTTGCTCAATGTCTTGTTGTAATTGCGTTCTTTGTATCACGCGTTCATGTGCTGCCTGAGCCTCGGCCTTAGCTTCCGCGAGTTCGCGTTCTTTTAATTCACGCGCTGCCGCCGTTTCTGCTAATTCACGCTCGCGTGCTTCCTTAGCCTCCGCGAGTTCGCGTTCGCGTGCTTGCGCCTCACGCTGTGCCTTTCTCTCGTCGCGTAACCTATCTTGTTGATCCTTTATAAAAGCTCGAAGTGCATCGCCTTCGTACCCTAAAGCCTCCCCTTGAGCTTTTAAATTTTCTATGGTCTCCATTTCTCTAAGTCTCAGTGAAACAATGATTGGTAAGAAGTTTGTTTCAATTAAGCACAAGTTTCATAGGATAAGTCTCAGAAAAATCACTATTAATTAAATGCCCTAAAACTAAAATTAACTCTTAGTTTACACTGAAGTCTAACACGAAATAAAGCATTCCACTAATATGAATACAATATCCACTAGAAGAGGACAGTAACAATGCTCAAAAATGATCATAGGCCAACGGCATCCATAATACCAAATAAACCCATACATCACTCCTCGTTGCCTATATCATAATATATCCACACAAAATTACTCATTAACTATGTTAATATCACACCTCTCCGAGTTATCGATGGAACATACACAACCCTGCGCGTTAGCTTATCCACAATATAAAGGGCATTCACGGTCAACAGATAAAAAGTGACCACTGGAAAATAAACAAAAAGCTTTTCCGACCTTATTCTTTCAAAACGCCTGCTGTGCTGTATCTGTTTATCTCACCATGGGACACACTACACAACATGATTGACCATGGTCCCGCTTGTCATTACCTTCTGGAATATACATAATTTGACAGTAACTAATTCCACATAACTACATATAACTACATACAAAACATAAACAACAAAATGTATTTAACACAATACATCTGATCCTCTGTTTGCTAGAATAACGTGTCCAAAGTCACCATGATCCCACTTCTGACACCATTGTCACGTGATCGGACGAGCGTTGGGCACGGTGACGATGGATTAGACGGAATCACAAGCAGTCAGAGGATAAACACAACACTTTGTAAAATAAAAACAAGCATGTATTTAAAAAGTTCAAAAAAAAAAAAAAAAAAAAAAAAAAAAAAAACTATAATTAAAAGTTCAAATTTCCATGTTCCAATTTCTATGTTCCGAAGCTTCCATAATCCACAGGTACTGTTAAACTTCATAATCTGAAAAAACTATTTAATTATATTTCCATAATTAAATATAATATAAATTTGAAGTAATTACGTAACTGTCCACGGATGTATCCTCCATGATATTTCCGGTTATCACTAACACTTGTTCCTATAGAACTTTGAACAAAACTTGCGGAAAACATTTGATGGTCAATCATAGTGACGATAACAGTGGTGAAACATAAACGGATACGGGTACGGGTACGGGTACGGAACCTGAAAATAAGTATCATGTCCTAGAACTCTCGATATCAAACATGACAAGATATTTCCTTATTAATTTCCACTAGATATACAGAGTGTGTACGCCAAATGTTATAAATGCGACAAGTCCGTTGCAATTGATTATTATATAGCAAAATTAGATCCTAAAACCACATGGACGCTGTTAATGACATATAATATTGTAAAAAAAATCTAACACAGGCAGACACACAGTCAGAATATATCTGACATCCGTATTAATCGGAGGAATGGCATCTCGACGATTACACATTCTTACAGGAAGAACCCATGCGCCATCCACTGTAAGAATCCTTTAGAACGCTAAAGGCTAAAATAAATTATAACTGCCATTATACCACAATGATTACACGATCACATATCGTCCCCACGTAATCATTGGGTACAATATCAACATGCCATGGTCATAGCCTCAAACATGACTCCTCGCTGCTTGAGCCATTCCACCGTAAAATATTCTAGTAAACAGACTTGTGATTAAAATAAAAAGGACCTCTGTATAAATGTTCAAGGTGAATAAAGTCTTTGTTATTTGTGTAAATCGCGCTAACTAATGAATGTGTATGCAGTTAACATAACGCCTAACGGTAGCGTACTTTTACGCGTATATGTACGGTGTGTGCGGTTAACATAACAACATAACGCCTAACTGTGTCTTACATTTAAGCGTATATGTCTGGTATGTACATGTCAGATGAGAATATGTAATATCCATTTATATGTCTGGTATGTACATGTCAGATGAGAATATGTAATATCCATTTATCTTATTCAAATGAAAATATTAATGATTGCATTCTGATCAGGGTCTACAGAACCTATCAGACTCACCAGACTGATCAGGATCCATAGAATCGATCAAACTTAACCTCCCTATTCGGTTTATAGTTTACACATCCGACACGGCTTATTCGTCTGATCAGTGTCTACACATATAACCAAAGTATACACATCTGATCAGGGTCTATCTACTTATCATGCCGGGTTTGTAAGTACGAATGATACATAAAATCGCAACGTAGTAAAGCAATAAATTTACCTACTCGAATTTTAGCTGCGGTAAAGACGAGCAAGAATATTGCAAGAATAAAATTATAATAAATTATTGACTTACCATGGTCAGATTCCCCAGATACAACACAACATGAAGATTAGAAAAAGGAAGGCAAGGATCAGTCTTCGATGAAATGAATTTGTAGTGTGTATCGTTCTATTCAACCAGGGAACTTTTATAGTAATGTGGCACGTTTTGAAACATTGTGTCCACAAGTTATCCGTGAAATTCAAGATCTAAAAATAATATTCACAAGAATACCGTGATAGTCAAGATTTAAAATAACCTGTTCGATTGTCCGAACGGTGCAAAGTTTCACACAGCAACTGCTTAAACTATGAAGTAAAAAACATTTTTCTCTCGGAATGCTACAAAACTGCAAAATTACGACAGAAAATTGTCTCCCCTTTCAAAAGATAGCCTTGAGACGAAAATCAATCCCAGAACAGTGAAGATATTGATCACCAAACCTAGGTTCACTCGGAATATATAGTGTTCTGGTAACCGCTCAAGTATATAGACGTGAATAATCAAATACACCCTCAGCATAACTATCTCGTGATTACCGTAATACCGTAACTTGAAAGCTGAAGTGTACCTACTTGCTTAAAAAGTAAAACTGTCATCATAATCAGCGCTCCAGTTACAAATTCATTAATCTAACCTGGTTAATAAAAATCGATACAAACTTCTTTTTATACTATGTACATGTAAGATATATTCAAGATAAAACAGGGACGTGACATATCTCCCCTCTTACAGAAGTGCGTAGCACTAGAGTATTACGTCACTTTATATCGCCGAATATATTACGTCATACACGGCTTAAATAATCTGCGCCCACATTTTCTGCGCCACGTATTGCCACTATATGAAATCTATATGGCTGTAATGCCAAAGCCCATCGCATCAGTCTAGAATTTGTAAGCTTTGCTTTATTTAAATAGCTTAATGGCTGATGATCGGTTTCTATCGTAAATGCTGTGCCATACAAATATCTATGGAACTTTTGTACTGCCCATACTAGCGCAAGATATTCTTTCTCTATTACTGCATATGATTTTTGCACTAGGTTTCAGTTTTCTACTTGCATATGCAATAGGACTTTTCTTACCTTCTTCGTCTTGCAAAAGGACAGCTCCTAATCCCTCATTAGAGGCATCTACTTGTAAAGTAAATGGTTTTGACAGATCGGCCATTTTAAGAATAGGTTGAACTGTCAACGCCTTCTTCAATGAATCAAATGCTCTCTGTTGTGGTTCATCCCAGTGTACTTTATTGGACTCACCTTTTTTTGTAAGTTCCGTTAAAGGTGCGGCAATATGAGAAAAATTAGGAATAAAAGATCTATAAAATCCTACAAGTCTCAAGAATGAACGTACATGTTTCTTGGTAACAGGTCTTTCTGCTTTTTCAATTGCTAGAATCTTATCAGGGCAGGGCCTAATAAGTGTATCACCAACCAAATGACCAAGACATTCTAAATTTTGAAAACCAATGAAACATTTACTTGGTTTCACAGTCAAATTGGCATCTCTTAGTCGCTTCAATAATTCCTCGAATACTTGCATATGATGTTCCCAAGTAGATATGAATATGATGATATCATCAGCAAAATTGTCTATATTAGACATACCTTTCAGCAGTTTCCTCATCAGTTTACTACAGGAAGCTTGAGCTGTTACTAAACCGAAACTATGTACATGTAAAATATATTCAAGATAAAACAGGGACGTGACAATCCCATTCTAAGGAACGTGACCAAACTTATCCCCATTCCGTTCTAATCCAGGGGATCAAACAAGCTACCCAAATCATTTAAAGGAAAGAAGTGGCCGCGCCTCTAAAATATAACTTGAACATAGATTAACCATGTGGAAAACTGCATTAGTTTGCCTTTAAGTAGATATGTTGACCCTATATGAGCCCTTGATAAGTGAAAAAATCCTCATCCCGTTTCTATCTGATGCCAGTTTCTATGCGAAGATTTATTATTTCAAGAAAATAGGAGCCTTAAATGCCCAGAAATTATATCAGATAATGCATAAAGTGTTCTGTATTTAGACGCAAGCAAGATATATATGGCCTCCATATCAAGATGTTAGATGCTACCTAACCCTGTTTTTCTTTGGAACAGCATTGCATCCTCACTCGCAAGCACAATATTTGTAGAAATGAGTCTAAAATACTAAAACATTTAAGAAAATAGAAACCAGAAACGTTTAAAACGGCTTAGATTAAGATTTTTGCATGATTTTTTTTTCACAAAAAATTTAAGCATTAAGGTATATATATATGCCTACGTAAATGAGCTTATTTGCACACATGGAGTAGAAGCAAAAAGCTAGTAACTAAGCTCTTATCTTGTATATTTTAGTTAACAAAAATTGATCACACACTGGGACATGATTAATTTAGTTTGTATATTACTGACTTTTCTTGGCTAAACATAAGAGTTAATTAATATTCATGCATATGCAAATGAGTTAATTTGTATATTTGTATATAAGGTAGAAGCAATACGCCAATGTCACATTTTTATTTTGCGCACTTTGATTTATCTATATTTGGCTACAGACTAGGCTATGGTTAATTTGTCTTACATTTTATTCACTTTTTTTGCAAAAGAAATATTAATTAATATTCATGCATTTGCATGAGCTTTTTTTTATATATATATTTTCCTACTATATTAAAGACCAGTAATCTTAGTTTATATATATATCCATGGGTTGCCGTGGAAACGTTTATATTTCAAATAACCTTTATGGTTTGTTTTTCATTCTTTTTGGACCTACGGTGTATTTTGGCATTAGTGCGAATATGTCCTGTCCAGGATATGCAAGCTGGGGCTAAACTAGTCGCATATCTACTTCAGACATCATTAGTTATTCCCTTCTACAAGTAATTTGTACGTAAATGACGGCAGCAAATGTTGTGACGTCAAAATGGCGTCAATTGTAAAAAGAAATAATGTCAACATATTTTATCTGAAAGAACAGATTTTTAATGTTGAAAATGTATGTGGGTCAATTTTAACAAGATTTGCACACGGAACCTAAAATACAACACAGAGGCCTACACTAATATCTCTTCTGGAAGCTCCGTTTAATGATATATATATATATATATATATATATATATATATATATATATATATATATATATATATATATATATATATATATATATATATATATATATATATATATATAAGCTTGTATATATAGCAAATACCATGGGTTCCGGGTGATTTTTGTTGCTGTTCCTCAAGCCATTTATGCCTTGCTTCCCATAAAACGAACATCGGCAAACTGTGTAGACCTAGATCAGACGTCTGATCAGGGTCTACACTGTTTGTATTTAGCCCAGGATTTTTATATAAAGAAACAAGAAAACACACACACACACACACACACACACACATACACACATACACACACACCTTCTATTAGACAATGATCTGTCCCAAGAGTTGAGATAGCAGTGTCCATTCGGCATGTCAGTTAAATTGATATTATTAATTTTTTTTTTTTTTTTGTTTTTTTTTAAGGCTGTTAGGCTCATTCTATTCTTTATTTGTGAAAATGGAGTAGCGCTCAAAAAACCACGGGCGCAAGGGATGTTGCATAATTCATAGTTTCTAATGAACCTTGTCAGCTATTTTCGGACTTTTATCTGTTCGATTATTTCTAAAAAAAATACCTCTTCATCGGATCAGACCCGCACGTAGAGATTTGGAAGGGTACTTTTTTCTTACTCTTATCTGGTTTTATATATATATATATATAGCCTTGTTTCCATATATTATGTGTATTAATATGTTTAATAAATTAGGTCTCGATCAAGCAACTATACCATTGTTAACTCATGCATCCATTTCAGTCCAGTAGAACGTTTTTGTAGCACAATAATAATAATAAATACAAACAGGATTTCCCACCACGCGAACAATGTGTACACCCACAGAAGAACGAAAACTGCTAATTAAAGCTACTTTGTTTTCTGGACCAGACGAGTACGTTTTAGCAAACCGGATCTCAACACTAACCCACAAATTGATGTTACGATCAATAACCACATTGCATCAGCAAATATAGACTACACTATAATAATGTAGTGCGGAGAGAAAGCATAGTCAGAACGATTGTGGAATACTCTCAGATATTTGATACAGTCTGCTCTCATTAAAAATAGGTACAAAAACAGTATGGAAAGAAGAGAAAATGCTCCTAAGGAGCAACTTCTCCTTTCTATACTATTTTCAATATATCACTGACTTCAGAAGTCATATTATATATTCATATGTGAAATGTGGCTGTTTCATTTATTTTTATCTAAATTCTGAAATTCTGACATGTCGTCGTATGGATATCTCGAAGTATTTTAGAGACTTAGAAATAACGAGAGTGGACTGTAGTTATATCAAGATGTTTCAAGATATATGGTGTTATTTCAAAGTGTTGCAGATGTACGATTGATATTTTATGGTGTTTCAGATTTATGATGAATATTACATAATGAAAACACGTCTTGGAACCTACTGCGAATCGGTGGCACCAGTTACAACAGTGTCGACCTCACATATATTGTTCGTACAGTTTTACTCTCATACTGCTTCAAGCGCTGCTAGTTTTATTGCCAAATATAGCTTGCATTGTGGATCCTTGCGTCTGACACACACAGGCCAGTTCAGCTCTGTCGATCGCGACCGGGACGGCATGTATGATACTGATATAAACTGCACGTGGATAATCGACGTTCAGCCCTACGAATTCATCTCCCTTAATCTGACCGAACTCGATGTACAAGAGGCTTACCCTCATCAATGTGACACACTACAGGTGAGTATTCGAACACCGTTTCTAGTCTACTAATACTCTGACACCGTGTTTAGTAACTATACTTATTTCAACTTTAAAGCAAGCCTACCTACTTTAGCATTTTAACCCTTCCCATGCTAAATAAATAAAAATGCAACGCCCACTTCTAACTCCTAGCCAATCAGATTTTTTTATCCGAGCTTTTGATAGAAATTCACATATTTAATGACAAATAGTACAGATTCAGGTCAGTTCAGAAGCCAACTGATCTGGACCTATACTGTTCGCTATGACGGGGCATGTCGTGTTCAGCATGAGAAGGGTTAAGTATTGTCTTAGAATCTATCAACATCTTATAGTGGAGTCCTTATATGGAAATCGACCTTATACTGTGTTCAACCAGAGTAGAAGGAAGTCAGATTGCGCATCTGAGATGCGTTGTATGATCAAAATAGAAAGGAAAGCAATGATCAGGAATGAATAAAATTACCTAACACTTTCCGTTGCAAGACAGCAAAGGAAAAGAAGGGCGCACTTAATGTAATGGAGCCACAATCAACACTACAAGCAGATAGCCAGAAGGACAGTTTCTTCCCAAACCATTTCGGTTCTTTAATAAGGGTTCTTTCAAGGTACAAGTGAGCGACACGGGTCATACTTTTCACATTTAATTTTGAAAATGGGCGCCACACCGGCTTGTCACCTGTCTTCTGTTACAGTCCCTGAGCTAATGAAGTATTGTATATGTAGGCTAAAACAGGAGCAATCTCGGACCTGAACTGCCTTAATACCCTGGCATTCAAACCAGGAAACCGGCATCTGGACCAGATGCGTTATTTAAATTGATAGAAAGGAAGGCGATGACCAGGAATCGATACAACTACCTTACATCTTCCGTACAAGAATCACCAATTGAAAGAAGGATGCACTTAAAGCAACGGCACCAGAATCAAACCACTCAAGACAGAAAGCCAAAAGGGCTGTTTATTTCTTCAAAAAATGGCAAAACGGCTATCCAAAATGAAGATTCCATGTGCAAAGACATAAAATATCAGAAACAGTAAACAACAGCAGAAGCACCGCCTTGGAATGGTTAGTAACAAAACATGCTGAAGGCTTAAAATGATTTTGCATGGCTACAGCCCTCGCCCTTTGTTCTGCCGCACGGTTCACAAGACATTTGTTCAGTCTGCCTGAAGGCTTTCTAACTCACAAGAGAACAGTGCCTTTTTAACTTTTTCTCGACCCCTTTCTGGTCAAAAGATATTTCCTCCACAATGGAGAATGGTACAGACTTTTCTACAGTGCAGCCCGTCACAACATGCTATTAGAATGCTCTGTTCCTACACGTTATTAGTGGTCTTTAACTACACATTACTAGAACAGTATCTTTCTATATGTCTTTAGTACCGACTCTCTTTCTACACGGTATAAACACAGCATGTCACTACTCGTTATTAATCCCTTCTGTTCCAACATGCTTTAGTGCAGCCTGTCACGACACATTATTAGTACGGTCTGTTACACTATTTCATTTGCACAAACTGTTCCTGCACGTCATAGTAAAGTCTGTGATTAGAATCAGTACGGTCTCTGACAACACGTTTCTAGTACAGCCTGTCACCAAACGCAACAAATACAGTCTGTCACTGCACGTTAGTAGTACAGCTGGTCACTTCAGCTTATCAATACGGTCTGTTAATATACCCTATTTACACAAACTGTCACTATACTCTATTAGCACGGTATGTCATATCCCAACTTATTACATTTGCCAGCGCTTCTTCAACTCTTAGTAACTTTACCTGCCGTAATAAAACCCTTATTGCCAAACTTCTTAGGTAGGTGGGCCGTCAGTTTTTGTCTTCATTTTATCGCTATTTTAAACTACGTAAGGCGCTTTCGAAATTTTATGGCAGACAGAGTGCCGTGGTAGAAAAATATAACGTCAGTCTGAAAACACTTCTACAACAAGGTATATCGGAACCAGAATATTATGGTAACTTAGTGTCTAAATTTTGAAAAAAAATTCGGGAAATCTTACTTTGCAGAGCAATTCAGAAAACTAATTAACCGTTGTAAAAGAATTGGCTATAGCCTGGATATTATGCGACAGACTGCATGCCTAGTTCGCTACGAAATTATTTCTGTTTGCTATGTTACACTCTTTTATTGCACGACGGCGGTTCGGTCCTCAGACTCAATGAGGGCCTCTACGTAAAACTTTACTTCGTAAAAACTCCCTGAACTTTACTCGTACTTTTTTCTTTAACCGGTGGGTTGGGTCTTGACCATTTGTCTTTGGTCTGACCCGCCGTAATTCAACTATTAGTTTTCATGTACTCTGGCATACAATACAATTAGCCATCAGCACTCGTGTTTGTTTATCATAGCGGTTAGCTATCTCTTTCTCAAGCGAGGTAATCGCAATGCTTAAAGGGCTGAAAACCACAAGAATAAAATAACACAAGACAAGTTCCTCAGTTAATCATAGACAATTTTCAGTTGTAAACAACTCTGATTTAGACTGAAAATCAGAGGATGTTATATATGTTCTCACTTGCAGCGAAGGAGGCTGAGGAATGCAGTATGTTTGTTGGACAGACCAAACGGGCCCTTAAAACAAGGTTTAAGGAACATTTGCTTAAAATCAAAAAGCAAAGAAAATTGATACGTTTCTTTATCAACATTTCCGGAGTACTGGTCATTCATGATCATCTAGTAAAGGTTTGGTTCAACCTGTTGAAAAATTATACACAAGTCCAATTCTACCGAAAGATTCAAAAATATTTTAAGACATGAACTTGAACTTAAATGGATTAAACGTTTACAAACTCCTTTTCCCGTTGGATTTAATGATAATATTTACCATGAAGGAAATATTTCTAAATTGCCGGATTTCGATGCTTTTTCCCTTTTAGATATTAAAAAAAAGTAATAAACGATCCCATGGTAAGCGCAAAAATGGCAATTTTAAACGAAAACATAAAACTGTTTTATCTCTTTTTTATTTAAATATTCTCTTAAATTCTGGACGTCATCAAATGCTTTCTAAACTAGCTTCACTGTCTGTTTCTTCATTCCGTAAGTTAGATGATGAGGCGAATAAATTTTATGATAGAAAAGATGATTTGTATGAAGCAGCTCTCCTTACTAGATGTTATACTCAACATGCTCTTCGTCCTTACATTGATTCTGAAATTAACCACATTAGACACTTCATCAAAATTCCATTCATTAATAAAGGTATTGAATTCATAGATTTACCTAGCATATTTCGAGATAATAATGTTATATCAGCTATACCTTCATATTTCGAAAACACGGAATCTCCTATTATTTGTTATAAATATAACAAATATATCCGTAATACTATACTTAATTTCAATAAATTAGTTTCTTCTCTTGATATTGAAACTAGTTCCCCTGATTCTTGAGATTGTAAAGATTCTAAATTTTGTTATCAACCAGCGGGTCATATTGTCACTGGTAACTTGAAGATTATAACTGATTCACGAATCCGTTCAGTTATTTCAAAAGGACCTAAATATAGATTCCCAGCCCACATTGATTTCAATAAATGTCGGGAAACAATTACCAGTGCTTTAAATGATTACGCGTTGGTGTAAACGAGAGCATGTTGAGTCTGATGCTTTAAATAATTGGAAATTAAAGATTTTTAAGATCATTGATGAACGTGTGTTATTTTACTCTAATAACCTTGATCTTCTCCCTCCTAAGCCTAAATTATCTTTTCGATATTTGATTCAAGGTATCGAAGAATTTCATAGGAAGTATGTTTTGGCTCCAGCTGATAAAGCTGCTAATAATGTTGTTGTTGTGTGACGACTTTATTATATCAATACTCTAAAACAAGAACTTGGTAGTACCAAAACATATGAACGGATTTCTACTGACGAGAGATCAATACCCATTCTATCGATATTACTGCTAAGTTTGCAGTGAGTATTAAAGAAAAGCAAGACAGACTTCCTACGTTATATTGGTTACCGAAACTTCATAAACGACCTTATAAAGCACGTTTCATTGCTAATTCTAGTTCTTGTACGACTACTGTTTTGTCCAAACTGCTAACTTCAGGCCTTACTGCTGTTAAAAACATTGGATTAGATACTATGATACTGTTTACAAAAGGGATGGAATTAACTATTTTTGGTCAATTAAAAATTCTAATGATGTTCTCAATAAATTTAAATCTAAAAACTTTCAGGCTTCTAAAGTGTCTACATATGATTTTTCTACACTGTATACTACGTTACCTCATCATCTTATAAAAGATAAACTTATTGATTTAATTAACCGAACGTTTATTCGGGAGAATACCCAATATTTGGCTTGCAACGAAGAATGTGCTTTTTTCACTTCTGATGTATATAATAATCACAATTTATGGTCGTGTCAAAAAGTCTGTGATGCCCGTGTTTATCTTTTGGATAATATTTTTATTAGATTTGGAACTAAACTTTATAGACAAACTATTGGTATTCCGATGGGAACTAATTGTGCTCCTCTTAATGCAGATTTGTTTCTGTTTTGTTATGAGAGAGATTTCATGAAGTCTCTCTCACGTGAAAATCAGGCTGACATTATTGAGGCTTTCAATTCAACTTCAAGATACCTTGACGATTTATTAAATATTGACAATATTTACTTTGACCAAATGGTGGACCGGATATACCCTACAGAACTCCAATTAAATAGAGCAAATTCTTCCGATACCGAGGCACCTTTTTTGGATTTGAATCTATGTATATCTAATGGTACAGTTTCCACCAACATTTATGATAAACGAGACGATTTTGATTTTGATATAGTCAATTTCCCTTTTCTGGATGGCGATGTACCCCGGCGTACCTCATATGGGGTATACATATCTCAACCTATAAGACTCGCCAGAGCTTCTTCAAATCTTAATGACTTTAACTACCGTAATAAAGCCCTTACTGCCAAACTTCTTAGGCAGGGCTATCGTTATTTTAAACTTCGTAAGGCGTTTTCGAACTTTTATCGCAGACACAGTGCCTTGTTAGAAAAATATAGCGTCAGTCTGAAAACACTTCTGCAACAAGGTATATCGGAACCCGAATGTTACGGTGACTGAGTGTACAGATTTAGAAAAATTGTAGGTAAATCTAACTTTTCGGAGCAATTCAGAAAACTTATTAACCGTTATAAAAGAACTGGCTATAGCCTGGATATTATGTGGCAGACTGCATGCCTAGTTGTCAACCTAATCATTGCTGATGGCTATGCTTCACTCTTTAATTGCACGACGGCGGTTCGGGCCTCAGACAATGACGGCCTCTTCGTAAAACTTTAACCAGTGGGTTGGGGCTTGACGATATGTCTTTGGCTTGGCCCGCCTTGGTTCAACTATTGGTTTTCATTTACTCTAGCATACAGTAGAATTAGCCATGAGTACTCGTCTTTGTTTATTATAGTGATTAATTTGATTTTTATGTTTTCGCTTTGATGCATTGGCTGAGTTGGGAGCCTTTATGCGAACCGAATTTTTTATGTATTTCTGTATTAAGAGTAACATCGGGACCCAGGGTGAAGTTAGCTAGTTGTAATAGTGCTTTAATCCCCCCCAACCCCCCCCCCCCCCGGTGGTTTTCTCTACCGACCGTTCTAAGGCGGTGGTCCCTGTGTTAGTCTTACTCTTTGTTGCTTTGTGGTTTATTCTACGAGGCGATTTGTTGTATGTCTTTCCGTGTGTCATTTTGTTCTTGTGTTTTTCAGTCCTTTTAGTATTGCGATTACCTCGCTTGGGGAAGAGAGTGCTAATCTTAGTGCTTTTCGTACGTTTGTTCGGTTTGTACTTGTTTAGATTTGTCGGTTTCCTCTTCCTCTTGGGGTCCGGGAAGGGCTGCGGTTTGTGATTGTGGCACTCCCTGGACTTTTCTCTTACCTTTTTTAAATGTTCAGACCAACAGACATAGACCCCAGAATAAAGGGTGTAAAATCAAACAAGCGCAAAATGAACAAACGTACAAAAAGCACTAAGATAAGATCTCTCTTCCCCAAGCGAGGTAACCGCAATGCTAAAAGCACTAAAATACACAAGAACAAAATAACACAAGGTAAGACATAAAACGAAACGCCTTGCAAAATAACCACAAAGCAACAAGAAGCAAGACTAACACAGGATCATCGCCTTTGAACGGTCGGTAGAGTAAAAAAAAGTAAGAGAAAGGTCCAGAGAGTGCCATAATTACAAACCGCAGCCCTTCCCAGACACCAAGAGGAAAAGGAAACCGACAAATCCAAACAAGCACAAATCGAACAAACGTACGAAAAGCACTAAGATCAGCTCTCTCTTCCCCAAGCGAGGTAATCGCAATCGCATTGTTAAAAGGACTGCAAAACACAAGAACATACTGACACAAGGTAAAACATAAAACAAATCGCCCCGTAGAATAAACCACAAAGCAACAAAGAGTAAGACTAACACCGGGACCACCGCCTTAGAACGGTCAGTAGAGTAAACCACCGTGGGGTTTAAAGCACTTTTACAGCAAACAATTAAAACAAAAAAAAGGTAAGAGAAACGTCCAGGGAGTGCCACAATCACAAACCGCAGCCCTTCCCAGTCAACTAGAGGAAGAGGAATCCGACAAATCAAAACAAGCACGAATCGAACAAACGTACGAAAAGTACTAAGATTAGCTCCCTCTTCCCCAAGCGAGGTAATCGCAATGCTAAAGGACTGAAAAACACAAGAACAAAATGACACAAGGTAAGACATAAAACAAATCGCCACGTAGAATAAACCACAAAGCAACAAAGAGTAAAAAAAGGTAAGAGAAAAGTCCAGGGAGTGACACAATCACAAACCGCAGCCCTTTCCAGAAACCAAGAGGAAGAGGAAACCGACAAATCCAAACAAGCACAAATCGAACAAACGTACGAAAATCAGTAAGCTTAGCTTTCTCTTCCCCAAGCGAGGTAATCGCAATGCTAAAAGGTCTGAAAAACACGAGAACAAAATGACGTAGAATAAACCACAAAGCAACAAAGAGTAAGACTTACACCTGGACCACAGCCTTAGAACGGTCAGTAAACCACCGTGCGGGGTGGGTGTCGGCGTTAAAGCACTTTTACAGCTAGTCAACTTCACCCTGAGTCCTGGTGCTACTGTTAATATAAAAATACATAAAAATTCGGTTCGCATAAAGCCTCCCTACTCAGTTTATGCATCAAAGCGAAAACATCTAAGAAATCAAATTAATCATTATAATAATAAACAAAGACTAGTACTCATGGCTAATTCTTCTGTATGTAAGACTAACACCGGGACCCACCGCCCTTAGAACGGCCAGTAGAGTAGACCACGGGGGGGGGGGGGGGGGGGTGGGTGGGGGGGGGGATGGTTAAATCGCCTACTAGTATATACCTCAATATATATATATATATATATATATGTGTGTGTGTGTGTGTGTGTGTGTGTGTGTGTGTGTGTGTTCTGCGCAAAGTAGGAATCGGTACAGTTCCGGAATTGTCCTGGGCAAAGTAAGAATTCTTACTTTGCGCAGGACGATTCCGGAATTGCTCCTGCGAAAAGCAAGAATCAGGACAAAGTGAGAATATCTATCGTTGTACATTTATTTGTAATATTTTTTTTTTTTTTTTTTTTTTTTTTTTTTTTTTTTGTCTTATGGCAGTAAATTATATTTTTGTAAACTTCTTTCGCATTTGAAAATACAATTTAAAGATTAGATCAGATTTTTTCTTCATATTGGTTTTCTTTCAGCGACTTCCATTCTCCTACATTGTTTTCTTTTCTGTGTGTTTCTTATTTCTTTTCTTCTTCCCCCTTTTTTTTTTTTGTTAAAAATGACTGATAGAGTTGCCAATAAGTCCACAATAGTGAAATTGAAGACTCAAATCAGTGTCATCTGTCGTCTTCAGTACATAGTTGGGGAGTATTTTCAGTCTTAAATGCGTAAAAAATATTATTTTTATTTATTTACTTTTTTTTACCTTTATCTATTCATGCAGAAAAAGGTTCATAATGATCCAACACACGATGCTTATATTATCCAACGCACGATGTGTAACTTTATATGTTAAACTGCAGTAGACGACATTTTTATTTTTTTCTCTGTTTTTCAGAGAAAATAAGACATTGTATTTTTCAAAGATAAAACCATGACATTTCATGTGAATCATCTGCCTAGCAGCTTAATCTCATGAAGTGTCGTTGTTTTTTTTGTTTGTTTTTTTTTCACTGAAACGTAATGATATCGAATTTAAAATTTAGAATGCTTAGCGCCTCAATGGTTAACGATATTCAAAATCTAAAGTCTTTTGACGCTGAGAATGCTGAGTAAAATTGCAGCAGACGACATTTTTAAATTAAAGCAGACGAGATTTTGAAATCAACTTTCTTATCGTGCCAGAAAATAGGGTTTGACATGCAAATTGTATGCTTCTCAACTAGCGAGAAATGTCAAAATGAGAAACACAATTTGCATAACTTATCATTTTCTGGAAAAAAAAAATTGTTTTAAAATGTTGCCTACTGATTTTTGTACCCACATGATTCTCATTTCTCCACGAAACAATATATTGTGGGTATTCAATAGAAATGTCTCCTTGAGGTGCTTCTAATGAGAAGCGACAACATATGTTTCAATGGAGATATAAAAGAAATATCATGTGGATAACCCGTCATATCTGCAGCTATGACATAAATAAATAGAACTTTCCTTTCTCCATGGATAAAAGTCATTAACTGATTTATGCCTTTTAATGCATGTGCAGTTAGTTGCTTAATTATTTAACCTAACCATTACATAATCTTTGTTGTATATCAGCAACTATTGCCGATAAAATAAATATGGCTGTCAGTCATTTGATTTCGAATTGGTTCACGTGACCTGAGGTAATCCGACAATAATCAACGCCATGCTCCGCCTTTAATTCCTTTATTGGCCTACCTGTCATGAGCGGATTAATTAACAAAAATACTGAACCCGAACGGACTCTTTTTGTTGTTTTAAGTTAAGTTTAATATCTGCACTTATGGTATAAAAACATGAATTGAATTATTATTCACTTAGATTTGTCACCATTTTATTTCTTAAAAAATACTTTTCATTTGTTTTTAATTTAAACATTTTACATTGATTAGATATAAGACATTTCTGCAAGTAAACTGTGATAACTGTGGAGACCCTGATCAGACGCCGATAACTGCGGCGTCCGCTCTGGGTCGACATTATTTGCCTAGGTCCAAAAATTGGACTCTCTGCTGATCTTGATTAGGTACACATTGGAATTTCTGAAAGCAAACTGTGGAGAACCTGATTAGACGCCGATAACTGCGGCGTCCGCTCTTGGTCTACATTGTTTGCCTACGTCCAAACGTTGGACTCAAGCTTATAAGTTGACATTTCTGCAAGCAAACTTTGGAAACCCTGATCAGACGCCAGTGTGGCGTCCGTTCTCAGTCTACATTGTTTGCTACGTCCAAACGTTGGACTCAGCTTATATTTGTAAGGAACAAGTTGACAGTTATGCAAGCAAACTTTGGAGACCCTGATCAGACACCGCTATGATGTCCGCTCTGTGTCTACATTGTTTGCCTAGGTTTTTTTTTTTTTTTTTAAATTTGGACTCTAGGCGTATATTGGTTAGGAAAAGATCGACATATCTGTAAGCGGATTTCGGAGACCCTAATCAGACGCCGCACCCTAATCAGACTCCAAACATTGCACTCTTGGTTTATATTGGTTAGGTACAAGTTGACCTTGCTGAAAGCAAACTGTGGAGTCCCTGATCTGACGTCGCTAAGTGGGGCGTCCGCTCTGGGTCCACATTGTTTGCCTACGTCCCAAAATTGGATTGTGATCTTAAATTGGTTAGGAACTTGTTGACAGAATTGCAAACAAACTGTGGAGACCCCGATCAGATGCCGCTTACTGTGGCGTCCGCTCTTGGACTACGTTATTTGCCTACATCCAGAATTTTGACTCTAGGCTTATTTTAGTTAGGTACAAGTTGATATTTATGCAAGCATATTTTGGAGACCCTAATCATACGCCGCTAATTGCGGCGTCCGCTGTGGGTCTACATTGTTTGCCTACGTCCAAATTGAACTCAAGACTTATATTGGCTAGGTAAATGGATTATTATTAATCCATGTAGTTAATTAATCAATTAGCCGAAACTTATTTAATTTTTCTCGCGTCCTTGTTCTTTCTGATTTTTTTAAATGACATCGATCAACAATTAAAGCTAAATAAAGCATTAATATTGTCCTCAGAAGTATGCAGATATCTATCTTTCTATCTATATATATATCTATCTATCTATCTAAGCAAGAAAGAAAGAAGAAATGAAAGAAAAAAAAAAGAAACTACTTTCGTCCCGATGGTACATTCTGTTTCAAGAATTATTAGTGTTGCCTGTGAGGAAGACCTGTGAGGATGACTCTAAAATTGTAGGGGCGTTGTTAGTTGGTAGAAGGATGCGTGTCCTGTTTTTATCAACTCGGAATCTAGTTCTAGTTCTATCTTTCTCTTAATCCAAACCTCTACTTTAATATACAGTCGACTCTCGTTATCTCGAATTCCAAGGGACTGTCTGAAATACTTCGAGATATCCGTACTTCGACATATCAGATTTGCAGAACTGAGGGAAAACTAATTCGATGGACCACATTGAACAAATATATGTGTAATTTGACTCCTGAAGTTAGAGATATATTGAAAATATTGTGGAAAAGAGGAGAAATTGCTCCTTAGGAGCAATTTCTCCTCTTTTCCACAATATTTTTTACCTGTTGTTAGATCTTCATGTTTAGGCAGGGCCCAGATTTTCACTTCGAGATAAGCGGTTATTCGAGATAAGCGAGTTCGAGATAGCGAGAGTCAACTGTATTTTCACTTTGTCCAAGCTATTCCCACTTTGCACAGGCACATGTACCTTATCGATCAACTACAATATCTCCTGCGCAATCCTATAATTGTCTGGTACAAGGCCGGAATTGGTGGACAAGGTAAGAATTCTTACTCTGCGCAAGACAATTCCGGAATTGTACCGATTCTTACCTCGCGATAAATATCATTACGAAAACGTGTCTATACATTGTATAATTTTGACCCCCTTAAACCCCACTTTCATAAAGTAAAACTGGGGTTTACATGGGTATACATTATTTTTCTTATTTCTGCTCAAAACAAAGATTGTGGGTACTCGTGAGAACCGCCTCAGAGTTTTCTGTTTTTGTTTTTTTTTTTAATCTGAAAATTTTCAGTTTTTGGAGGCGAAATTTTTATATATTTGAATATGCATATTTTCGTGATGACTCAGGACTAATGACGGTCCAGAACATGATTTTGGGAGCGAAATTGCCAAAATTCATGTCAGAGGAAATCCTGGTTAATTTTGGTGTAAACATAAGTATACACATGATAGAAGTTTAAAGAGGGCTTCTGCTTCAGCTGTTCATCCAGAAGTTTTTTTTTTTTCCATTGCGAAACAAATAAGCCATAAAAGGTATTTATAATAGTAATGTTAAGCCGTAGTTTCTAGAGGCAGTTTTTTTTTCCATTGCGAGACAAATAAGCGTGAAAAGGTATTTATAGTAATAATGTTATAATATTAAGCCGTAATTTCTAGTAGTAGTTTTTTTTTTTTCGTTGCGAGACAACATTACGAAAACACGCCTATTCAAATATACTGAAAATTTTACCACCAAAAAATGAAAATTTTCAGATAAAAAATTCTGTTTTTTTTTTTTTTTTCATATTTCTGCTCGAAATATAGATTGTGTGTACTCGTTAGAACCGCCTCGATGAGGCGGTTCTAACGAGTACCCACGATCTATGTTTTTGAGCAGAAGTAAGAAAATAATGTATACCCCTGTAAACCCCAGTTTTACTATATAAAAGTGGGGTTTAAGGGGGTCAAATTTATATAGGCATGTTTTCGTGATGAATAAGCGGTGAAATGGGATTTATAATAAAAATGCTGAAGCATAGCTTCTCTTGAGCTTTTTTGTTTGTTTTTTTTTCAAAATGTGGTATCAGTAAAAGGCAATGTCAAAATGTTATGATTGTGTATCAAACAGCAGATTTTCAGTTTGTCTATAGTTTCGTAAATCGTTGCCAGTTCATTGTCATTTTAACACAAATTTCGCGAGGATAACATGCATTTGGAGATAAGAGGAGATGAGTGCGAGAAAAAAAACATTATCTTTATGACATTTTAGTACATCTTTGTCATTGAAACAAAAAAAAAAGAAACTTTTGTTTGTGATTGCATTTGACCACCCCTACTTTGAAGCAAGTTTGAAGCAAGTGGTGATAACCTGGACGCACAGATATAGGTAGCACCTATTAATTTCATATTATCTAAATAAATACACATCGTCGTACCAATGATGTTGTAACTTACGGCGCTTTGATAGGCGCTTTTTTTTTTTTTTTTTTTTTTTTTTTTTTTTGTGGTACTGTGTTTCACTGTGTATTGTCCTATAGAAAGTTTTCACCAAAATGAAACTCAGTTATTATTCCATTGCAGATTTATGACGGGACAGGGAACAAAAATAAACTTGTAGGAACCTATTGTGGTTCTAAACCACCGCCAGTAATTATGTCAACAACAACGACACTGACTGTAAAACTGATAGCTAGAGCCAACAACAGTGGATCAGGATTTAAGGCACAGTATGCGGTGGAATGTGGACGCGTGTATAGAACAGAGTTTGGTTTAGTGAGTTCTATCGATGCGGATGGAGATGGTGAATATGATCCCTATTCACAGTGTACTTGGATCATTATAGCTGAAAAGTATCAGAGTATAGAATTTACAATAATGTCTATAGATATGCAAAAAGACTTCAAGCACTACGCATCAGAAACCGTTTGCGTTTATGACTCAGTAAAGGTAAGTACAGTCGACTCTCGTTATCTCGATCTCGCTTATCTCGAATAACCGCTTATCTCGAAGTGAAAATCTAGTCCTTGTTTTAAATATGAAAATCTAAATACAGGTAACAAAATATTGTGGAAAAGAGGAGGAGCAATTTCTCCTCTTGTCCCCAATATTTTCAATATATCTCTAACTTCAGGAGTCAAATTACATAGTCATTTGTAAAATGTGGTTGTTCCAATTTTTTTCGTTAATTCTACAATTCTGCTATGTTGAGAAACGGATATCTCGAAGTATTTAAGAGATTCTCTTGGACTTCGAGATAACGAGAGTCGACTGTATAGGAAAGATACTTCCCTTGATTTTCCCGATATAATACACGAGTTTATGCAAGTAGTCTGAAGCCTGTAGATTTTTTTGTTTTAATTTCAAACGGTAAAAAAATTACGTACCTGCCTGACAGCAGTCCATCTGAAAAGTCCAAAACCAGAAAAGGTGTGGAAGGCTATATGACATGTAAGGATCTTGTCGTGTCGTATCTTCTGAAGAGCTATTTTTGAGTCTGTTCAGAACCATTGGTCCAAGTAGGGATCAGTCAAAAATCAAAAATACTGTATTTCAAACAGTGTGGATCCTGATGGGACGTCTCATGATGAGCCGTCTCATTCGTATCTAAATTGTTTGTATAGACATCTGTACCGGACTACAGAGTTGAATAGGGTAAAATTACTTCGTGGGACTGTACAATATGGCATCATCAGTGACTTCGTGGGGCTCTACAATATAGTATTATCAATGACTTCGTGGGTCTGTACAGTATGGTATTGACTTCTCGGGACTGTACAGTGCAGTAATTTCAGCGAGTTCGTGTGGCTATACACGATAGTATTATCAGTGACATCGTGGGGCTAGATAATACCATATTATCAGTGAATACTAGGGTTTGTACAATATAGTATTATCAGTGACTTCAAGAGGCTGTACAATATGGTATTATCATTGATTTCCAGGTGTTGTAAAATATAGCATAATCAGTGACTTCGTGGGGCTGTACAATATACAGTCGACTCTCGTTATCTCGAATTCCAAGGGACTCTCTGAAATACTTCGAGATATCCGTAGTTCGACATATCAGGTTTGCAGAATTGAGGAAAAAATAATTTGATTAACCACATTTAACAAATTGATAGGTAATTGGACTTTTGAAGTTAGAGATATATTGAAAATATTGTGGAAAAGAGGAGAAATTGCTCCTTAGGAGCAATTTCTCCTCTTTTCTACAATATTTTCCATCGGTTGTTAGGTTTTCATGTATACGCAGGGACCAAATTTTCACTTCGAGATAAGCGGTTATTCGAGATAAGCGAGGTCGAGATAACGAGAGTCAACTGTAGTATTATCAGCGATATTGTAGAGCTCTGCAATAAATTAATATCAGTGACTTTGTAGGGCAAATTAATATAGCATTATCAGTAACGTTTTGGGGCTGCACGATATAGGATTATGAGTGACTTCGTAGAACTTTACTGTTTAATATTATCAGTGACTTCCTGGGTCCATAAAATATACAGTTGACTCTCGTTATCTCGAACTCGCTTATCTCGAATAACCGCTTATCTCGAAGTGAAAATATGGTCCCTGCCTAAACATGAAGATCTAACAACAGGTAAAAAATATTGTGGAAAAGAGGAGAAATTGCTCCTAAGTAGCAATTTCTCCTCTTTTCCACAATATTTTCAATATATCTCTAACTTCAGGAGTCAAATTACACATATATTTGTTAAATGTGGTCAATCGAATTAGTTTTCCCTCAGTTCTGCAAATCTGATATGTCGAAGTACGGATATCTCGAAGTATTTCAGACAGTCCCTTGGAATTCGAGATAACGAGAGTCGACTGTAGTTGTAATATAATGGCTGAAGCTTGTTGAGAAGGGCACTCAAGAGCGACCCACCCCGCTGGAGATTTAGTTGGTAAACATGATTACTGATTTAGTCCTTTCCATTTATGCTTTGGTATTAACTTAGAAAATATTGGCTCCACGAAACCTGTGCTTGGAAACCCCTATTTGTCTTTCTAAGACCTTTAGATAGAAAACCAATCATCTTGAATAATATTGATACTTTCGTTGCTGCTAAATAATTATTTCTCTTATGAAACCTTACCTAGATTCCTGCGCTTGGTTTTCCTGCAATGATTGGGCAACTGATAACTTATAATAGAATATGTAAGAAGGGGGTGTCAGAAAATCTTCTGTTCTTAGAGAATTATATTAGCTAAAAGGGAGAGCAGAAAGATAATCAGGGGAGTCGCCGTTTAGATCTTGGGTCGAAAGGATGTATATTTTATGTTGGAAAATATAAACTAGATGTTGTGATAATAAAAATGGTACGGTCAGAACCAGATTCTTGTGTCTTATATTAGTAACATACCACATACATGCGTAGGGCGACTCGGCTACCTTTATACGATCACGGTACGAACGAGCCAGAGACTGGCTCCTGGACTATAGGACATAGCGGCTGGCTATGTCAGAATGAACAACTGGTGCCGATGACGGGCGGATCATTCTTGAATCCGAAAAAGAACTTCTGTTAAATCGGACATTTCAGCGAATTGTGGAAATAATGTTGAAATGTGGAAATATTTTGTACTATGCCAGGAACAAACAATTATGCAGATATTCCTTGTTTACCTTGGTAAACTTTCTGTGTTCAGTGTGGAGTATAAAAAGATTCATAAGCAAAAAAGATATCTGTGACACAAACAACAGCAATTCAGATCGGGACACCCAGTGACAGTATAAGTTAAATAATCGAAGTGTTTGGGAACTGAGTGTTCTCTAACCGGGACAATTGCTTGATATTGCTGTGATATTGTGGTTAAACTTGCTGTATTCTCAACCCTGGTGAGTACTGTTTACCTGTTGTCTGGGCAGTATGGCGGATGTTGCCGAACAATTAACAACTTTTTTTCATGCCATTACGGTGCAACTTGCTTCGCTCACTTCTGCTGTTCATAGCCAAGGTGTTGCGAATATTGTGCCCACATTTTCTGGAAATCCGGCCCATTTCAAAAATTGGATTAAGGCAATACAAAGATACGAGGTCTTAACCGGGGTGGATGATGACAAGCTTAAGGGTATTACGCTTCAGACAGCCCAAGGCCCCGTGGCTGACTTTGTTGCGCGTTGGATGAGAGATCATCCGAATCAAACTTGGGCAAATTTGAAAGCTGAGCTACAATCCCGCTTTGGCGAGATAACGGACCGAAGCATTGCTTTTAGTATGCTGAGACGCGTGCGTCAAGAAAAAAATGAAAGCGTACAGCTTTACGCTGAAAGGTTACTTGCAATAGCGGAAGATGCATTCCAAGGGCAGGACCAGGCCGACCTGGCCGCCATTGAACGTCAGCTTGTAGGTTTTTTCATAGATGGGTTGGTCTATGATTATCTTAAAATGAAGGTGATGCGCGAGAACCCTGACCGGTTGCAGGCCGCTGTTCACATTGCAATGAATGAGCAAAATTTGCGCCGTAAATTTAATCTGCGCACTGGACGTGATGACCCCGTTCCAGAGATGATGGAAGTGGATCATGCTCGTCCCTCAAGGTGTCAGATTTGTAGACGCCTTGGACATGAGGCCCGGAACTGCCGCTCATTGCGCCGTGAACGCGCTGAGGCTGTCAATATGACAAGGCAATTTTCGGCACGCCAAGACAAATTTCCAAACGCAGAGCGGTCTTCTGCTTTGACCTGTTGGTTCTGTTCTGAAACGGGTCATAAGAAGAAGGACTGTGAGAAATTCAAAAAGCTTAGAAAACGTGGAACACAGGAAGCCCCTGCAAGGCTAAGTAATCCGTCGGGAAACTTGTAACCCCTCCTTTCACAAATGGGACAAGTTAACGGGAGGGCTTGAAACAAACATTTAGAACTTATGATATAAACTCAAAGAACAATGCTAGCAGTGTCTTGTTGAAAATTAGCGGTCAAAAGTATAGATGTTTGGTTGATACGGGAGCTGAAAGAACTCTGCTTAGTCGGCGTATCTATAATTCTCTTTCTAACCCACCCCCATTACGTCGTTCAGACATTAATTTAGAATCGGTGACAGGAAACCAACTCAAAATCGATGGCTCTATCAATCTTGAATTTGTGATTGCTGGACTAAAGCTCCATTATACTTTTTATGTCGTACCAAATTTGGGAAGAAATGCTATTATAGGAAGGGATTTTTTGAAACATTTCAACTGCAGAATTTACTATGATTTAGACAAATTAAGAGTCAATGGCCGATATGTTGACTTGGTGGAGGATGCTTATTTGCAATCCCTGATTAGGCTAAAACGGTCCATAATTGTCAAGCCACAATCTGTATTATTTTGTTTTGGTAAATTATCCAATAAATTTCCTGGAGCAGGTTGCCCCCAAATTCAAATAGCCGCTATTGTTCAGTGCTTCGCTGCTAATTTTCCTGGGATTATGCTAGCAAATACTGTTACTAAAATATCGAAGTTGCAGAAGATACCCTTACTGCTAATCAATAACACCAACCAAACAGTTTCATTAAGAAGAGGAAGTGTAATTGGTAGGGCGGATCCAGTTGATAAAAATATGGTGTCTTCCTTGTCAGAAAAAATTTCGTCTGCTGAAAAAACGGAGTCACAAGAGATACTGTCCGAATTTGACTCGCCGTTAGAATATAGGCCTTTAGTGGCTGATTTGTTGAACAAAAACAAGGATTTATTTGCGGCAAAGGACAGTGACCTCACGTTTACTGACACTGTAAAGTTTAGAATTGACACTGGTGATGCGCCACCCATTAGACTTCGGCCTTATAGGATCCCTTTAAAAAATCAACCCATAGTACACAAAGCTGTCGATGAAATGTTAGAGGCAGGTATTATAAGAAGGTCCCATTCACAGTATTCCTTTCCCGTGGTCATTGTTGATAAAAAGGACGGAACAAAAAGATTTTGTATTCACTTCAGGGCTCTTAATAAGGTGACTAAGCCTATCTCTTGGCCCTTACCTTTGATAGATGACGTATTAAGCTTGCTGAAGGGAGCAAAATTCTTTACAAGTCTTGATATGAAAAGTGGATACTGGCAAGTTTTGGTTCACGAAGAAGATCGTGAAAAAACTGCTTTTTCTGTCCCAGGACGTGGCCTGTTTGAGTGTAATTGTCTTCCTTTTGGTCTAATTAATGCCCCTAGTGTATTCCAATCCTTGATGTCTATTGTGCTAGAAGGGCTTAATCATTTTTGTCAGGCTTATTTAGATGACATTTTAATTTTCTCAACTACTGTTGAGGATCATTTGTCGCATATCGATCAAGTGTTTGACAGGCTTCGTCAACATCGGCTCAAACTAAAGCTACAAATGCTCATTTTTTAAGAAAGAAACAAGATATTTGGGTTTTATTATCTCCCCTTATGGAATTTCTCCAGACCCGGACAAGGTGAAGGTCATGCAAAACTTACCGGCCCCAACAACTGTAAGGGAGGTTAGAGGTGCCATTGGAATGTTATCCTATTATAGACGCTACTTACCCAACTTTGCTGAAATTGCGTCCCCTATCATTGACCTTACAAAAAAGTATGCTAGATTTCAATGGACCCCAAAATGCCAAAAAGCTTTTGATTACTTGAAGGAAAGTCTGACCATTATTCCCCTACTGTCATACCCTGATGTAAACAAAGAATATGTGCTTTATGTAGATGCATCAGACACATGCATTGCATCATGTCTTGCTCAGCCTGATGATGAACAGGAGTCTGTAGCTTCATCTCAAAACCCATATTTCCAAAATGAAAAACCTATCTACTTTTTATCCCACAGACTAAATAAAACGCAACGCAAATGGCCTATCATAGAGAAAGAGTGCTTTTCTATTTATTACAGCCTGCAAAAGCTCAATTTTTATTTGTGGGGTGCATCATTTGTGATCAAAACTGACTGTAAACCTCTGAGAGAGCTGTTAGAATCTGACATAAAGAACAAGCGTATTGCTTTGTGGTCCTTGAGTATAGCTGCATATAAGTGTCGGATTGAATTTTTAGAAGGAAGCAAAAATTCTGTGGCTGATCTTCTTAGCAGAGTACCAAAGGACCCAAATTTACCTTCAGGAACTGGGTCCTCTGCAGAAGAATCCTTGCCAGAAATAGATGATAAAACCTATCAGATAGGGATCATTAACTCCAATCAACTTCCCCCTGAATCCTTTCAGCAATGTAAAGCATCTGAGGCAGATCTGTTGGATCAGCCCCGTCCATCAATGAAACAAATTAACATGCAAGAGGAACAGGCAAAGGATCCAGAGATCCAAGAAGTACGGAAACAACTGCAATCCGGTCATGCAAGTAAAACATTCCTAGGCAAATATATTATCGTAGAGGGGATTCTCTATTTCATATCTGATGCTGATGTGAGACCTCGGCTCCGTTTATTTATACCTGAGCACCTTAGGGAACAGATCCTTGAGACCTATCACACCAAAAATGGTCATGGAAGCATTGATAAATCATGGGAGACAGCAAAAATAAAGTACTACTGGCCAAATATGTATAAGTCATTCTATACATATATCTCCAAATGTATTCCATGTCGGGAACGTAGTGCTAAGACCCAGAAACGACCTTTAGAAACTACTGAGATTCCTCCCTATCCTTTCGCAAAAATCGCACTTGATATCAGTGGCCCTTTTGATCTTAGCTGGTCAAAAAATCGATTCTTGGTTTCATTCATTTGTATGTACAGTGGATATCCTGAAAGCTTCCCAACACGGGACCATACAGCTGACACTGTAACACACCTTCTCATTGACGAGATTATCCCTAGACATGGCTGCCCTCTTCAGCTTGTCAGTGACAATGGTCCTGAGTTAACTGGAGAAACCTTCCGTGAGACCATTACGGCTTTGAATATCCAGCATATTCGTATAACTCCTTTCAGACCCGAAAGCAATGGCCTCATAGAGCATTTTAATGGTACAATTAAAAACATCATAGCTAAATATGCTAGAGACTCACCCCAGAGCTGGGACTTGTACGTAAATCAAGCTTTGATGGCTTGTAGATTCAGTGTTAACCGAAGTACCGGATTCTCCCCACATTATCTGGTATACTTGAATGACCCTGTCGTTCCTTTGGATAATATACTGATGCCAAGAAATAAGTACATGGGTGAAAAGTCACATTTGCAAATGCTTGAGAAACAACATCAAATACTCCAATCAGTTCACCAGCATCTAAAAAAATCTCGAGCACGTCAGAAAAAATATGCTGACAAAGGTGCAACTGATAAACCTTTCTCCATAGGTCAAGCAGTGTACTATAAAAATCCCAATAAAAAGTCAAAAATGGGTAAAAGATGGCTCCCATTCTATCGCATTACAGCACAACTGGGGAATAAAACATTTTTAATCCGTAACCAGTTAACTGGCCAGCTTAAACAAGCCCACAGTGCCCAGTTATTAAAAGCTAATTTAAGTTGGAAAGTTCCTAAAAGGAGTTTTACAGGTAGGCCTGTTCGTAAAAGTAGGATGGTCCGAAGACCAGACGACAGTTCTGATCTCCCCAGCTCCGAATCCAGCGCCTCCCTTTCTGATAGTACCTCCCCTCAGGAAATCGAAACTGAAACTGGCTTGCAAACTGCGAAAAAGAATAACCACCCTCAATGGCTGATCAAGAGAAAAAGAAATATTGCAAGTGGCTCTTCTGAAACTGTACCTCCCATGGAAATGGCAAAACGTTTGAATTTACATAAGGCACCTAAATCTGAGTCATCCAGTAGTACACAGTCCTATTCCTTTAAAGGGATCAAACATTCCGATCCTCAGAGCTCTTGGCAGATGGAGACTTCCAGTGATAGTGACACAATAAGTTATGAATACGACCTTTCCCCAAAAAACGAACCTGATCAGTCAGGTATGGTCTCCTCAGTAAGGACTGAAGAGAAGTCCATCAATAGCCCCACTCACATGGAGGCTTTGTTTCATGTAAAACCTTCGAAAAAGTCTGTCGCCCGAGACAGAAAAACAAATGTGAAGAAACTGTTTAAGGCTATATCTGTCATTCTCTAAATGTTTTGTCCCAATCGGTTTTCCCCAATACATGGTAAAGGTAGTGTCTTCTCAATGAATTTCCCCTTGACTTGACAAAAATTATGAATGAAACGTATTAATCAATATGTCTGACCAGACACAGGCTGAGATTTCATTCATAGGTTGTGATCTGTGATTTGAAATGGCAACATAACATTGCCTACCATGAAGACACATGATTTAAGCTAATTTGATGGAACTATTTTTTTTAGCTCCGATAGTCAGTGTTGGTTTATGACAAAATAGGCTACCTTTATTATGGCCACAAGATTAGCTGTAATGCTAAAGGATGCAAAATTATTCGTCTAGGCTTTGTGGTAATATTTCTTTCGAAATAAAATGGCGTATGGTTAATGCCACTTAATATTCTACTTTTTGTTGTAATAAAATAATTTGGCCGTGCCATAAATATTCATCTGTCCATTTATTGATGCTTTTGCTTTAATTGGTTAGGACTTAAAGGAATTATTTCAGAAATGATGGTATTTCCTTTACTTTTCAGGCAAGATGATGAGGCTCCTAATTAGAATCTCTATACTCCTCCTAATAGGTTTCCATCTAAAAGGCCAGCATGTTTATGAAAATGTAATTTTCCAGAAAATAAATGAAGTAAAGTTAACAAGATCAGAGTGGAAGATTGCCTGCGTTTTCGAAATACAAACCATCATAGATTATGTGCAATTAATTTCAAAGGACATAAGTCAAGTGAACCAAATAATACTGAATGTCGAGAGGGACTATAAGCAGAGCACCGCAGCAATGGCGTTAATTAAAAAGGAAGGCCTACTGTTAGACGTGCGTGATAATTCTGGCTTTTCACAGACGTTTAGTCAAATGCAAAATGAAATTAAGGAACTTACATTAGCACATCAGAGCTTACAAACTGAATTGCAAAGTTATGCATTTCTTAGCTCCTCGTCGCGTAATCGTCGCTCGTTGATACCAATAGTTGGGCGTGTCCTATCTGGTGCTTTCGGTTTGGCGACGACTAGTCAAGTTCGAGCCCTGCGGGCAGGCATTAAAAGTCTCTATGATAACCAAGAAAACATTTATCACTTGGTGAAAGATCAAATGTCAATGATAAATGTCTCCCGGAAATATATTAACGAAAACCGAGAAGCCATCAATAAATTAATTATAGGAGTGCATCAAATCGATACAAAGCTTAACAATATCAGCCAAATCCTAATTACTGACTTAAATACAATAGCGCGTTTTGTCCAGATATATTCTCAGCTCAATTTGGCACTCCAATCAATAAAACGAATGATAGATAGTGCTATCAGGTATGTCGATCATTTAAGGTTAGAGCTTTCATTTCTGGCTATAGGTCATGTGTCCCCAAATTTATTTTCCCCAGAAGAACTTAGCAAAATACTTTTTCAACTTAGAAGTCAGATCCCAGCAGCCTTCAAACTTCCTACAAACCCAGGTCGAAGGTTATGGTCTTATTTTCGAACCTTAAATTGTGCTGCAGTAATTGAGGACAAAAAAATGATTATTATAATGACTATACCATTGCTAGATGCTGACGAAAATTACCAGTTGTATGAAATTCACAATTTAGCTTTTCCTGATCCCTTTGTAAATGCTCGAAATTCTGACACTGACATGATGGCTCTCTATAGGTTGGAGACTGAAGCCCTTATGGTTAATACATACCGTACAGAGTATATATTCATCACACGAGAGGAACTGTATTCATGTTCCCATTCGGAGGGACATTATTGTAATGCCCAGCGTGCAAGGCTTCCTATCTCAAAATCAAGGACATGTGTAATAAGCCTATTTATGAAAAATACCGATAAGGTCAAACGATACTGCATACCAGAAGTATACACTAATGTCCATTTACCCCGCGCTGTCAATTTAAAGGACGGAATTTATGCCGTATCGACCAAAACGTCGTTTTCTTTACGTCTTACTTGTCAAGTTCCAACCAAAACCTCGGAGTTTCCGGTCGTACCTCCTTTGACTATAATCAATCTTGAAATAACCTGTTCTGCGCACAGTCAAGTGATTACATTATTACCGTATTTCACGGCGCAAACAACGATACATACGAAGGTAGAACCATTCTTTGCTGTACTTCAAGAAACAAATTTTTCGGAAGTTAAAATTTGGCAACCTTTCGTAAGCTCCCTTCCAAATTTTTTTATGGCCAAACTTCCTGATACTTTAAAAGAAGCAGACAAAATTCCTATGCAAGAATTTCTTAACCGATTAGGACCTCTCCAAAAAATTGAAATGGGCACGAAGTGGCATTTTCCATTCTGGGGAAAAATTCTGACAGGTGTAGTTGTCATAATTATTTTGGTCATTTTATTTAAATTTCGGCAACAAATCGCCTCATGCTTGCGGCGGATTGGTAAACAGGAAACCTTAAAGGTAGAGGAGCCAATAGGACCCGATCGTCATGATGTTGAGGCCACCTTACCTGAAGATTTAAACCCCCAAATAGAACTCCGAACTTTTACGGGCAAGATAGGATCTATATACCCAACGCTGGACTTGGCTTCCATGAAAAATGAACCTGGAGCTACAACCTCATCAACATAATTTTGTAACATTTAGCGCAAAAGCAATAATGAATTTACATCATATATTGTACTGTTATGTTGTACATGTAATTGTTATTCAGTGTACTAATGGAATAAATTAACATTTTCTTGGATAGAGTGATGGTTCTCTTGGAGCCAGAGGAAATCAATCGTAAACTTCTATGACTGATACATGGTGATGAATATTCAACAAAGTGAATGTCCTGCTGTTGACTTACCCTAATTAACGAAGACAAGCAGGAAGCAACAGTTCGTCAGGAAACTTCTATCGAGACAGTACGTTAGATGCAAAGCACATAATTAAGAAAACAACCTTTTGCCGGGACTTTACTTTATCTGCAGAATATTCACAACATGAATACCGTGAATTGTTTATCTTTAATATTGAAAGGACTTATATTACTGGCCCGAGTTGATGTTCAGGGGCCAGAACAAGTCCTAAATGAAATCATTCAGACAGAATCGTACACAAACGAACGACGAAAAAGAAAGGCTAACCAGGGACCTGTGGGTCTCTACCAAGGGAAGTACCGCGTACTTCCGGCTGGATATCTTGAAAACGGCACCGATGAGGAGCGGTACTGGGCGTCGTTTGATCACTGTGTGGTGTCCTCTGACGGAGGTTGCCTAATAGATGGATGGTACCTTGACTGAAGTGTGAAAACTTACGAACGCTCTCCAGAATATGATTGACGGTGAACTTATTAGAACAATTCAGTAACATGGCGCATTTTTGAACTTAGTGAATTTTCTTAAATATCTAGAACATCTATAGGATAAAAACTGTATAATTTCATGAGTGATATGTTAAATTTTGTGGTAGTTTAGTATTTATCTACTGGTTTCAGCTGATGGAAAACGGATTAGAAAATTATTGTTTATGCCGCAATTCATAGTAAGGGAGGATATATTCTAGTTTGGCTAGAGCCATGTCATTAAAATGACATGCCTCTTTCAACACAGGGGGGTATTGTAATATAATGGCTGAAGCTTGTTGAGAAGGGCACTCAAGAGCGACCCACCCCGCTGGAGATTTAGTTGGTAAACATGATTACTGATTTAGTCCTTTCCATTTATGCTTTGGTATTAACTTAGAAAATATTGGCTCCACGAAACCTGTGCTTGGAAACCCCTATTTGTCTTTCTAAGACCTTTAGATAGAAAACCAATCATCTTGAATAATATTGATACTTTCGTTGCTGCTAAATAATTATTTCTCTTATGAAACCTTACCTAGATTCCTGCGCTTGGTTTTCCTGCAATGATTGGGCAACTGATAACTTATAATAGAATATGTAAGAAGGGGGTGTCAGAAAATCTTCTGTTCTTAGAGAATTATATTAGCTAAAAGGGAGAGCAGAAAGATAATCAGGGGAGTCGCCGTTTAGATCTTGGGTCGAAAGGATGTATATTTTATGTTGGAAAATATAAACTAGATGTTGTGATAATAAAAATGGTACGGTCAGAACCAGATTCTTGTGTCTTATATTAGTAACATACCACATACATGCGTAGGGCGACTCGGCTACCTTTATACGATCACGGTACGAACGAGCCAGAGACTGGCTCCTGGACTATAGGACATAGCGGCTGGCTATGTCAGAATGTATTATCCGTGTCTTTATAAGGCTGTACATTTTAGTATTATAAATGACTTCGTAGGGCTGTATAATATAGCATTAGCAGTGACATTGTAGGGTTGTACACTATAGTACTATCTGATATTTCGTGGGGCTGTACAATATAGTATTACCATTGGCATTGTGAAGCAGTATAATATAGTATTTTCAGCGGTCTGAACAATAATCATAGCCCTGAAGACCATCGTTCATAGCTAGCTTCGTTTCATGAGCATCGTAGAAACAGGGCTTTCAAAATGAAAAAAAAAAAGCGATAGACCAGCGACGGTCTTCCTGTTCATCCGCCCAGTCTGAGCATGCCCCTGTCTGTTTACAAATATGTTTTACATTTGATTTTTAGACCTTTTTTCAGCGGGGATTAGTATCACAGAAAACAAATAGGATTTCATAAAATTTGTTTGCGTTCTGAAGTGTCTCACAAATAATATTATCGTGTGTTCTGCCGAAGAAGTTGTTATGTTTTGAACTGTGTGTCTCGAGCGCTCGAAACAGAGAAAAGAGCGACCGGAATAACAATATGAACAGTTAAAGTATTATTTCGAAGACCGAACTTTATAACACCGCATAACGTCGAATATTGTTTCTTTATTTGATCCGGTACACGATAAAGAGACCTTACGAGTTTTCGGTTTGTAGTCCTTCAAATGCACATGGCCGACCCCTATTTTTGGCTACAGACATGTGTTTCTCGCTGAAGATTTCTAAAGGTCTCTACTACGTCTGCAGACAGATATTGAATTCACGATTAAATCAATTTTTAGAGGAGTACATGACATTATGTGAAAATCAAGCAGGGTTTCGTAAACAATATTCCACAACGGAACATATTTTCTCATTACATGCCCTTATAGAAATTTTTAAAGCACAAAAGAAAAAGTTGTTCTGTTGATTTGTAGACTTTTCATCTGCATTTGATTCCGTGTGGAGAATCGGTCTTTGGAATAAAATGATAGAGTCAGGTATAAATGGGAAAATTTTCAGAGTCATTGTTAATATGTATCAAGACATCAAATCCTGTGTTTCTGTAGCTGGAGAAAAGTCGGCATTTTTCCATAGTTTTTCGGGGGTAAGGCAGGGGGAAAACCTCTCGCCCGTACTGTTTTCACTTTATCTGAACGATCTAGAAGCACATTTATTGTATAACACTAATACGGGACTTACTATAGACTGTTATAATATAGATACAGTTGACTCTCGTTATCTCGAACTCGCTTATCTCGAATAACCGCTTATCTCGAAGTGAAAATATGGTCCCTGCCTAAACATGAAGATCTAACAACAGGTAAAAAATATTGTGGAAAAGAGGAGAAATTGCTCCTAAGGAGCAATTTCTCCTCTTTTCCACAATATTTTCGATATATCTCTAACTTCAGGAGTCAAATTACACATATATTTGTTAAATGTGGTCTATCGAATTAGTTTTCCCTCAGTTCTGCAAATCTGATATGTCGAAGTACGGATATCTCGAAGTATTTCAGACAGTCCCTTGGAATTCGAGATAACGAGAGTCGACTGTATTACATTTTACTTAAGACTTATTGTACTGCTATATGCAAATGATACGGTAATTTTAGCCAGTAATGAAGCTGACCTTCAATTTTCCTTAAACAGGTTCGAAGAATACTGTAAAACTTGGAAACTAACAGTTAATGTATCTAAAACGAAAGTAGATATATTTGGCGCGAAAAAAAAACCCGATATATACACATTTAAACTGGGGCAGCAAATTATCGAAATCGCAGATAAGTATAAATATCTCGGAGTATATTTCTTACAGTCTCGTAGTTTTTTAAATGCAAGGAAACATATTTTCGAACAAGCTAAGAAAGCTTATATTTGCTGTATATTGTCGAACTAATAATTTGAATCTTCCAATTGATCTTCAACTGAAATTATTTGACCATACTGTTCTACCGATTTTGACATATGCTTGTGATGTTTGGGTATATGAAAACTTGGATATTATAGGAAGGGTGCATACTGAATTTCTTAGAAAAATCACAAAATGCAGGAAAAGTACTCCTATCAATATGCTTTATGCCGAGCTCGGTCGGTATCCTTTATAAATTACAGTGAAAACACGTATTGTAAGTTTTTGGATTAGGATTACTCAAGGAAAGGCAACAAAATTATCTTACTTTTTGTACCAAGCACTTAGAAGCAATGATAACATAAACTCTAAATGGATCTTAAATATAAATAAAATTCTTTGTGATATTGGTAGAAATGATCTCTGGATATACCAAAACCAAACTAGGACATACCCATTAAAGTTTATAGCAAAACAAATGTTAACTGACCAAGTTCTTCAAAACTGGAGATCGAGCTTAACAACGTCTTCTAAAGGCAAAACTTTAATTTGTTCAAAGATAGTATTAACTTGGAACGATATTTTTTTAATTTTACCAAACAATCTTTACATCAACATGGTACGTTTCAGAACAGCAAATCACAAATTGCCCATAGAATTAGGACGATGGAACAACATAGAATATGATGAACGAAAATGTGATCTCTGTGATCAAAGATCCATAGGAGACCAATCTCATTATTTGTTAGAATGTGACTTTTTCAAACGAGAAAGACAACTGTTTATCTCCGATAATACTATAGAAGCCTAATATTTTGAAATATAAGAATCTTCTTTCATGTCAAGATGAAAGCTCTCTTATTAAACTAGGCAAATTTATGGGGCTTATCATGAAACAATTTGTTAACAATCAATAAAGTATAAACTATTAATCTTTACGATAGCTACGGCCATATTTCCAAATAGGGACAGACTAGCCCCAAATCAAACTATATTATAATTCTGTTGAAAGCCTCTAATCCCTAAAACAATTGCGGCGTCCGATCTGGGTCTACACTGTCTACTACTGTCCCTTTTGTGGGACGCTAGGCTTAAATGGGTGAAAAATGTATTTAATTTTTGTGTATTTACGGTAAAGCCCCATCTGGCGCGCGGCATCGCTCAGAGGCCGCCTTGCAGACCTAAGTACCTGATTGGCCAGGGTCTCCCAATTTTATCTTATTTAACTTTTTTAGTTGGTCCACATGGTAGAATTAATTTGAATTCTGTTTGTTCAAATACGCAAATATCTCGAATTGTAAACATGACAGTATGTACAGCACACTATTGTAGGTAATACTGTGTCAATGTTGGTTTGATAGATAGAGGAGCGATCTTGTACCTGGGCGTGTCCATCTGTCATAGCCAATCAAATATTTTACTGAATGTAAACAGGCGAGATGGGTGTGTACATGGATCGAGCACGTGATCAATGTCGAGTTTATTTTGGTGATTGCTATGTGAGAGGGGTACGCCACGGGTAAAAATATTTTAAAGACGGGGTGATAGCTAAAATGGGCGCTTAAATGTGTTAAAGTTTCTTTATTTCTTTTATTTATTTATGGTAAAGAAATAGCTGGCCGTGTGACCGTGGGCCATGTTGTTAGACGGTGTTTTTTTTTCTTTAAAGGACGTGTTGTGGCAATGCGGACGTGCGTTTCTTTTCTTTTCCTTCTTTTTTTTTTTTTTTTTTTTATTATTATAATCAATAATAGAATGTGTCTAACCTTATCGGTCAATATAATACGGCAACGTTGATGCGACGTGTTTACGACGTTATGTATTGTTGTTTTCTTTCTTTCTTTTTCTCCGTAAATTATGTAAAAAATGTTATATATGCATATATGTGAATGTATGTATGTAAAGTTTGGAGAAAGCTGGTGGCGAGATGATAAATCGTCAACTCATGGATCGCTAAGCCGATTCATCTGCACTGAATGCACACTGGATGTTTGCAGTCAGTTCGGAATGCATCGTTGCCACTATTCAGCTCGCGCGCGTCAGTGTACGCCACCCAATACACGTTATTCACCATGGGAAACCAGGTCACTTCCTTGTTCTATGCGGATAAAAAAGAGAGAATACTTGGGACGGAAGCTTCTATAATAAAACAATAATAAAACAATTCTACTTACATCAGAAAAATAATCCAGTACTGAGTGCATAAAATTGCAGTCTATTTCACTTAATTTTCTACTTGTTGCACGTGCTTAATATTGCGTTGACAGGTCTCTTAAGGCATGGCCTGGTTTCGTCATGGCGAAGCGGGCCTCATTAATTGGTTGTCACTGGGTCATTGAACACAGGCGACACAATTTGATATTTACAGGCATCGTGTTCTACATTCTTGCTGTTAGTCATCAATTTCAAGGTTTAAGTGCTCACTGTCTATCTATCTATCTATCTATCTATCTATCTATCTATCTATCTATCTATGTCTGTCTACCTGTCTATCTATCTATCAATCTATCTATCTATCTATCTATCTATCTATCTATCTATCTATCTATCTATCTATCTATCTGTCTGAATAGTTACAAGTTTAATAAATATTATCTATCTATTTATCTATCTATCTATCTGAATAGTTACCAGTTTAATAAATGTAATCCATCTATCTATCTATTTAGACACCAGCAATTCTGCTCCCCCGAGTTACATCCACCTGTAATTTGGGTCACTGCAATGAATTGCAATAATTTTTAGAATGTGTCCTAGTTTTTACCCCACAGTTATTATATATATATATATATATATATATATATATGAAATAACGGTAACCGTCCTTTGTATTTCCATTTCCTCTGGTGTCATGTAAAACTTGACTTTGAGAGAATAAAAGTACTTTGACTTGACTTGACTTGATAAGACTCTGGCGACACAGCGCTTACATAAAACGCGCAAGCTCGCCTGAGCTTTTGATAGTCGCCAATATGATAAGTATCCATTTCTCATGTGCTGGCTCTTTTGTGTGTATTTCAGCTGTATGACTACAGAATACACGCAGATTCGCTTCTGGGAGTGTTTTGTGGAACTGTTCCTCCGCCGATGATACGAAGTAGCACTCATATATTGTATGTACGGTTTATATCGGACAGAAACGTCAGTGGTGCTGGATTCACTGCATCTTACTCTATAGTAAACGGTAGAGTAGCAAATCATAAGCCATCTTTACCCTAAGTAATCGGACAAATCCCTACCATTCCTGTCCTAAAATCGGATCAAATCCGGTTTACTATGTGGCCAGCGTGAAGCGAAAAAGTGTCTTCGAGCATGCACAAGATGTCAAAATATCATCCTGAAGATGCGCAATGTTCCATCGGGGCCTTTGCTGTCCATTGAAATTTTCTGTAGTACCCGATAATTATGATTTCGGATAGGGGAGGCCCTATTCAGACCGCGTAGATGCGCAGGCTGTTCTGAGCATTCGCTCTAAACATCTCTCCGAAGACACATTTTCTCATGGCACAGCTTATATGTTAATATAGGGATCAAACATGGTTTTGCATGCATTAACATTCGCCAGGTCCCGTGGGAGGTGTTGAAAACCGAGGCCGAAGGCCGCGGTTTTCAACACCTCCCAAGGGACCTGGTGATTGTTAATGCATTGAAAAACCATGTTCGATCGCTATTATTGCATAAACACTGGAAACATTTGCTACATTTCACGTTATTTCTTGCACTATTTTGTTTCGCCTTTTCACTGATGTCTCCCGAACGCAATTTCCACGGACTATGCTCGTTCTAGGGCCTGGCAGTACGCATCTCGTAACGGCAGCAAATCTGTGGCCCAGGTACGAGCATACTGAAAGTTGCGTAGCCGTGCATTAACAGCGCGTGAATTGCTTTGTTAATACACGGCTTTTCGCCGGTTAATGCACGGCTGTTAATGACGTTCGGTACTGCTTTTTATGCAATAATGTGTAAAATAAAGGAAATAATCGATACTATTACCTAACACCTTCCGTCCAAGACACCAAAGGGAAAGAACGACCAAAAGGATGCCAAGTAAAAGGAACAGCGAAAAGCAACTGCAACTGCAAAAACAATCCCTGAAGATAGGAATAATAAGGTCGTTAACCCATTGTAGACTGAATGAACTCTTCCACACTATACATTGGAAGATGCTAGTTTCAAATTACGATATGTCAGGCTATGTGATTTAGATATTCCGAGAGAAAAATGGTTAACTTATTTGTAAACAGTGAAGACCCTGATCAGACGCCGCCGCGCTCTGCGGCGTCTGATCTTGGTCTGCACTGTTTGCTAATTACCCGTTTAAGGGTCTCCAGACTACAATGGGTTAAATGAATGTACGGGGAAACCTTTTAAAGCTACCAAACAGCACAAACACAACAGCCCTGATATGTAAATAGGAAGGAAGGCAAAAACTGCAAGCCGGATAGAAACGAGTGTAGATTCTAATCATATATTGTATGGCGTGCTTACGGGCTAAATTGTTTACTAAAGCATGTCTGTCCCAGTACTAAGGCTATTACAGTGAGATACTTTATGTTTTCTTGATGACGAAAAGCTTTAGATATACTAATCTCTCCATGAAATCAATTTTTTGAGTTGCAGCATTTCGTCAAATATAAAATTGAAACCAGAAGTCAGAGATCATAGATTAAGGTTAATACTATACCCATAGATACAAGTTATGTTTACTATTGAAACATAAGACACGACACTAAGTTTCTGACTCGCCCTCGTACCCTAAACCTTACCGCCTTTACTTCATTAGTAAAACATGTCCGAAAAATTGTATATTATGAGTATTAATATTTAACACTGTTTCGAGTAAGAGATCCTATGAATATGTAGACCCCATTAAAAGTAGGAAAAAACATACACGGTTCATGAGGAATTATGAAAAAAATAAAAGATCTCTCATGCCTAGACTGTTTTTCAGCATTATTTATTCACATATGCGCCAAGGCACAACGTTTCCTACATGATTGCATTAAAAAAAATTAATAAATAAATAAAAAAAAAAAAAAAAAAGAAATAGAACATCCATTACCTCCAGACAATCTTTCAGCAAAATTATGTTTTCACGTATGATGCAAGGCACAACGTTTCCTACATGACTGCATGAAAAAAAAAAAAAAAAAAAAAAAAAAAAAAAAAAAAAAAAAAAATAGAACGTCCATTACCTCCAGACCATCTTTCAGCAAAATTATTTTTTTCACGTATGAGCCAAGGTAAAACGTTTACTGTATTATTGCATGTGCACCCGGTGAAGAGTCAGATCTAGGCTTCGTCTCCAGGCTGCTCAGGGTCTTCGCTTTGCATCCTTGGCTACCAACACCATGCCTTGCAAAGACCCTAATCAGACAGCGCGGACGTGCAGGCTGATCAAAGCCTTCGTTGGGACCCATGTAATCTTGTAAGAAATGTTGTGCACCAATTCAAATCCTACGAGTTAAATAGACCCGAAGAACCAGAAAAATGATAATAATAATGCCAGCACTACAACGGGGCGGGCGCTAATGGCCTCTATATAGCACTCCAGAACAAGTCATCTAAATAGACGTCCAATACGAAAACTCGCCTATTCAAATATATTGAAAATTCCTCCACAGAACACTAAAAGTTTTAAGCTAAAAAATCTGATATTTTTCATATTTCTGCTCAAAACATAGATTGTGGATACTCGCTTCAATCGCCATGCCAAGGCGGTTCTAACGAGTACCCACAATCTATGTTTTTAAAAGAAATAAGACAAATAATGTATACCCCCTATAAACCCCAGTTTTACTGTAGTGGGATTTCATTACGAATACACACCTATTCAAATATATAGAAAATTTCGCCTCCAAAAACTGAAAATTTTCGAATAAAAATCTCTGATATTTTTCATATTTCTGCTCAAAACATAGATTGTGGGTACTTGTTAGAACCGCCTCGGCGAGGCGGTTCTAACAAGTACCCACAATCAATGTTTTTGAGCAGAAATAAGAAAAATATTGTGTACCCCTGTAAACCCCAGTTTTACTAAATAAAAGTGGTGTTTATAGGGGTCAAATTTATATAGGTATGTTTTCGTGATGAAAGGGGACAAATTTATAAATACACGGGTTTTCGTGATGAATTTAATATTGAAGCCTGACGTTATTAAAAATAAAACACAATCAAGAAGCACATCCTTAACAAGATAAAGTGCCCCGGTATATTATCGCACAATGGTTATGCACAGTAGGCACAATAGGAACAGAGAAGATATGTAATATAGGAACAGCCATTGAACTGTCACTATGAAAACAACACGGGGGATAGGGGAAGACAATCAAGCAAATCTCGATCGGACCTTGTCCAAAACTCTGATATAGCTTCATAATATCATAATTATAAATATATGTTTGGTCCGCGCAGGGGAGAACTACACCATCAGCAAAACTCCACAGCTTAACACATAGAATCAGGAAAACATGCCTATAAAATATTGACCCCCTTAAACCCCACTTTTATATAGTAAAACTGGGGTTTACAGGGGTATACATTATTTTTCTTATTTCTGCTCAAAACATAAATTGTGTGTACTCGTTAGAACCGCCTCGTCGATGCGGTTCTAACGAGTACCCACAATCTATGTTTTGAGCAGAAACATGAAAAATATCAGAATTTTTTATCTGAAAATAGTCATTTTTTGGTAGTAAAAGTTTCAGTATATTTGAATAGGCATGTTTTCGTGATGGAATGGATGTCGGAAATGCCGCATCACAGATCGCCGTCTGCATCCAAGACAGAAAGGAACAACATACAAACGAATACATAGCAATAACATATACATAATTGACTATCCAAGCGAACAGCTTTTCCTGCGCGAGCTGATAAAAAAACCAAAACATTTGCAAAACGGGGACAGAAATAACCCCGCATTCAGGGCCACTAAACACAATATGAAAACATGGCTATTCAAATATACTGAAAAATTTACCACCAAAAATGAAAAACAAAAAACACGATATTTTTTTTTTTTTTTTTATTTTTTATTTTTCTGCTCAAAACAGATTTTGGGTATGCGGTTCTAACGAGTACGCACAATCTATGTTTTGAGCAAAAAATAAGAAAAGAATAATGTATACCCCTGTAAACCCCAGTTATACGATATAAAACTGGGGTTTAAGCGGGGTCAACATTATTTAGGCTTGTTTTTCGTGATTATACAAGAAATGAATTGTATCAGTACCATTGCTTTTAAATAATGAATGGATTAAAAATACCAGGATGACATGTTATTCGAAAACCTACTTCGTTCCGTTCGATCAGAGGATTCATAACTCAATTAGTGTATCATCACAGACTGTGTCAGAAAACGTAACTGTGGACATTGTCGCCAAGCGAAGATTCAGATCAGCCAGCGGATTCGCGCAGCCTGATCAGAAAATTCACTAGGTGCATTTTAAATAGCCGAGCATGCACAGCTTCTACATGTTGAGAACGAATACTCTGATCAGACCGTTCCAACACGGTTACTCTCTTGGAGTCCTTTGTGCATCTGCAGTTTAATAGGTGGCGCCCGTTTGGTCCCTTTTTGTTCTTCACCTATTCTTCTCTGGGTGCATTGGAAAGATTGAGGTTCCTGGTTGAGGTATTTCCTCGGTAGCTTTACTTATTATATTTTTCATTGGCCACACATCTCAGAAGGTACGTTTTCCCACATTGTAGTTCAGTTACCCAGTTAGCATTCTACATAAGTCTATAGCGGGCCGTTATTGGCCCGTCAGCTCCCTGACGGGCCGATAAAGGCCCGCTATAGATTTATGTAGAATGCTAGCTGGGTATATACATTTAAGAAAACATTACAAAAACGTGCCTATTCAAATAAATTTAAAACTTTTACGACCAAAAGTGAAAATTTTCAGATAAAGGATTCTAATACTTTTTATATTTCTGCTCAACTCAATAGTTCAAAACGACGCGGCGGTTCTAATGAGTATTCACAATCTATGATTTTGAGTATAACTAATTCATATCCATGTAAACCCAAGTTTTACTATATAAAAGTGGAGGTTTAAGGGGGGTTAAATTATAAAGGCATATTTTCGTGATGGATTAGACTCGTGACAACATGTATGTACATTGGCAGCCCGAGAAAATGAAAATATCTAGTCGACCCATGATAGGATATGCCAATACAGTATTAAGTACCCGTTGGGTAAGATCTAAGTCGAGACCTTCATTGAGTAAGAAACGCGGCCCACCTCGGTTCAATTAAACCCATTTATGCCCAGTGGTGTCTTTTGCCTCAACTCTTTAGTCAGGCCCATTTTAAATAAGAGGTGTCAGGTTACCTGTTATTATTATCAAGTTTTGAGTGAATATATTTCATGCGATTAGTGTAGACGCTGCGCTGATGCCTCGTTCTAAGGTGTCTGATCTTGATCTACATTGTTTGTCAATATCCTTTTATGGGAAGCTAGGCGTAAATTGGTTAAAGAAAAACACATAAGTGTCGACCTTGATTAGTCAATAAAAAGGCATGCAGTCTGCTGTAAAACATCAGTGTTTTTTGTGCCCTTCTATAATAATGGTCATCTCTTCAATTCATTCTAAATATTGACTGGCCAATACTCGTCATAAAGTCAGATCACCATAAAACGTTGATTTCCATATATCCCATGAAAACACCTCACGAAGTTCATGGTAACCGACACCACTGTTAAAAAGACGTTTCGCAGTCAGGACCCGAGGATATAAAACTTGATTTCTTGCTCAACTCATCTGAGCATGAAAATTTCTCAGCTAAAATATGAAAATGCCAACAATAGATGGCATTTGCATATTTATTAGCAGAGAAATTTTCATGCTCAACTATGTTTAGCAAGAAAGTATTTGGAATTGATAGTAATTTGAGATTTATTAGGAGGACAAATTTCATGCTCAGCTGAATTGTGCATGAAAACAGTTTTATAACCTCGGGGCCAGGACTTTATTATGACTTAAAGTCATTAACATAAGATAATATCCTTTCAAAAGATATAACATGAGAACAATACATACTGTAAAACTTTAATGTCTGCGGCATCCAAATTGTGGGTGTTTGCTTGTAAAGTTTGATTTGGGGGCATTCAAACTTTCAGATGTCTGCCACACTATACACAGTGAAAAAAAATGAATGAGTTTATTTTTATAAATTCTTATAGTTATTATTATTATTATTATTATTATTATTATTATTATTATTATTATGTTATTTTATTTTTCGAGGGGTTCGCCTAATTCACCATTAGCGCCTAAATACAGTAATCGCCAAATGTAAATGTGTTACAGTTATTCAATTGAAGAAGATTAGGGATATAGCATCCAGAAATGGGAAATTAAATATTGCAAAGACACGGATCAAACTGCGCAGTTTACAATATATATATATATATATATATATATATATATATATATATATATATATATATATATATATATATATATATATATAATTTGCATTATCCGCGTAGTCCCCTAAGATGTTTTCCGAGGCTCTATTCACAAAGATTTTGATTTGGGTAACATATTTTTATTGTTTAGGTTTTTGTGGCGGTCAGCTTAAATGGTACGAAAACAATATAGGAAGATTAAGATCAGTAGATGCGGACAAGGATGGATTCTATGAGCCAAATCTTAACTGTACTTGGACACTGCGGAGAGGTCGGTATGGACTCTTGCACCTGAATGTAACTGAAATTGATATACAGCCCGATGATGCATGCGGAAAAGATTTCTTGAAGGTACAATCTCTGCACATTAACACTTTAATCACTAGCTTTCTGAAGTTTACTCTTTACTCTTCCGTCTTTGACTTTGTACACATCTGTTACTGCAAAAAGTGATGGGAGTGAAAAAAAAGGAAAAAAAAACTATTGCAATTAAATTAATTTATCCTGGTGAGACGGCTCTTTAAGAGCATTAAATCTGGGTTTACAGTGCTTTCATAGGTATCAGGTTTGGTCTGCAGTGCTGAAAAGGATCAGGTCACCGGACAAGATTATATTTTGATCTACATAGATATATTGTATAATAAGATTTTAATATAGTTTTATCCTACTTGAAATTAACAAACTCCATTGTGGAGATTTGTTTTCGAGAAAACAAGATATGAATTGACGAAAATGAAATTTATATAAAATGAGACAAAAGGTGCAAGACATATTTTATACATCAATATCCTTTATAACATAACCATAGCTAGAGATAAAAGGGAGCCTACAGAGCCGCTTCTAATGAGTACCCACAACATATATTTTCGTGACAAATAAGAACAATGCCAATATGGTTGGCTAAAAATATCCAAGAAATGCCACAATCACGAAGCACAATCCTCCCGAGGCACCAATCAAAGGAGAATGAGGAACAAATAAGGACAACACAAATGACCGCATATGAAACACAGACGCACAAACAAAAATAACATGAACTACACGAAAACACGCCTATATAATTTTGACCCCCTAAAACCCCACTTTTATATAGTAAAACTGGAGTTTACAGGGGTATACATTATTTTTCTAATTTCTGCTCAAACACATAGATTGTGGGTATTCGTTAGAACCGCCTCGCCGAGGCGGTTCTAATGAGTACCCACAATCTATGTTTTGAGCAGAAATATGAAAAAGATTAGATTTTTTTTATCTGAAAATTTTCCTTTTTTGGTTGTAAAATTTTCAATATATTTGAATAGGCATGTTTTCGCAATGAACAGAGATGGTTAGCAGGAAAACTACTGCACTGGTGGAAATCATAAACTATAGTGAACCGTTGTTATAATGACAACATTTGTTCCCAAAGACGTTGCCATTAAAATGACTTTGCTGTTGTATAGAATACTTGATGAAAGAAAAACTCGTTTTGTTTCTATTTATTCATAGAGCATATGTTTTGGATATTTATTAGAATCGCCTCACTGAGGCGATTCTAGCAATTACCCAAAACGTATATCTCTTTAAAGTATTAAATGTAATATTCTTTCATAATTTGTTCCTACTTGTTACCCATTTAGCAAAGATTTCGTAACAGTCGAATTGCCTTTATAAAGATTTTTGTCATTGTACCTAGTGTCGGTATAAGGAAGGTTGTCTGTTGTTAAACTGGCGCGAAACATTGCCCTTAATTCTGATGCAGCATAAAATTAAAGGTTTTGTTGTGCAAGCAAACCCATTACAGATAGTGCCCTGAAACCTTCCAAATTTGTTTCATTGTAAGTGATGGAAAAAATATGCTGATAATGGAACAGGACTGTGAATGAAAGGAAAAGCAGTCATTGCTGTATGAAAAAAAAATCAATAATTTTGAATAAAATATCAAAATGTCTGTACTATTATGTAAGTTAATGTGGTTTTTCAAAATTTTTATTTTGTATGCGCATTTAAGTTATACTGCTTAATATATAGTAAAAGTGAACTGATATTTTTTTCTGGGTCCAAGGTGTGATTATCCTACCACAATTTCTTTTTTGTGTGAAATATGGTTTAAAAAGGTAAGAGAAAAGTCCAGGGAGTGCGACAATTACAAACTGCAGCCCTTCCCAGACCCCAAGAGGAAGAGGAAACCGACAAATCTAAACAAGCACAAACCGAACAAACGTACGAAAAGCAATGAGATTAGCTCTCTCTCCCCCAAGTGAGGTAATCGCAATACTAAAAGGACTGAAAAACACAAGAACAAAATAACACACGGGAAGACAACAAATCGCCTCGTAGAATAAACCACAAAGCAACAAAAAGTAAGACTAACACCGGGACCACCGCCTTAGAACGGTCGGTAGAGCAAACCACCGCGGGGTTTAAAGCACTTTTACAGCTAGCTAACTTCACCCTGGGTCCCGATGCTACCCTTAATACAGAATTACATATTAATTCGGTTCGCATAAAGGCTCCCAACTCAGTCAATGCATCAAAGCGAAAACATAAAAATCAAATTAATCACTATAATAAACAAAGAAGAGTACTCATGGCTAATTCTACTGTATGCCAGAGTAAATGAAAACCAATAGCTGAACCACGGCGGGCCAAGCAAAAGAATATTAAAAGTGCAACAAAATCGCTGCTGCTAAACGTTTACAGCTCCTACGGTAATCCCAAAGGTGTTAAAATACATGCTATATACATCACTATTTAGCTCACCTTAGCGAAGGCTCAAAATTTGATATTGTGACCACCCCACGTCCAACTAAAGTAGCTAACCCATTTAGTTGCAATCAAAATTGAATCCCCGGGGGTTATCCGCCCATGCCCCTGGGTAAAATCATAATTTTTAAGTATCACATGGAGACTTCTGTTCAATATCAAATCTTGAGCCTTCGCTGAGGTCTCACATGGAGACTTCTGTTCTGAACCATTGAACAAGATGACCGCCATATCCATAGATAGTAAAAACAGAACAAAATCTTCTTCGCTAGAACCAAGAAAGATCTTCGGCTAAATCTTTATATATAGCATCGGGGACACAAGGTCTTTAGATTTCGATCAAATAATGGACTAAGTGCGCACCACCAGTTTTAACCAGATTTCACATGGAACCTTCTTTCGGAAGGATACTGACAATTTGTTTAAAGGTTATACTCTATTTAACAAAACGACCATTATGTCCATAAATGGTAATAAAAAAAAATCTTTCTCCAGAACCAAGAAAGCTATGAAGCTGATTTTTTTTGTATATAGGATTGAGGACTCAAGATCTACCAAGTTTGTTCAGATGATGATCCTAGGATGGAATATGACCTATTTACGACCAAGTCAAATTGTGTCCCCATACAAAATATTATCTCAAAATGTATGTAAGATTTATGACTGTAACGTACAATGCATGATTAAAGTAGTTGAATGTTTTAGTTACAGTCAAAATCTTATCCCCTGGGGGTATCTGCCCTTGATCCTGGACAACACACACACACACACACACACACACACACACACATATATATATATATATATATATATATATATATATATATATATATATATATATATATATATATATATCTACTTCTCCGAAACTGCTTAACCGAAGTCCACCAGATTATACTTTGAATTCCTGTAAAAAAAGGTATTGTCAATTCGTATGATCTGTTTCTGCATTATTCGATAAGATGGCTGCCATGCCCATATATGGTACCATCCCCTCCCCTAGAAATCTCCATTTCCTGAACCAAAAATGCTATAAGGCTGAATCTTGGTACATAGCATCGGGGCGCAAGGTCTAATAGGTTTATTTAAATGAACATCCTGGGATGACATTTTGTCTTCTTATTTCATGATCAAATTTCTGTCCTAGTTGCTGTGCAATACTGAAAGAATGTCGCGTAACATTTGCAGATATGCAAAAAAATTGCTGTTTTATTCGCGTGAGCGATTCGTGGTCTTCTTATATCATGGTCAAATGTCTGTCCTAGTTGCTGTGCAATACTAAAAGGATGTCCGATGACATTTGCAGATATACAACTGTTGTTTTTACTCATGTGAGCGATTTGTAACACTTGGACCTCTTGTTTCATTTACATAAAATTTCCGCTTTTCGTTTACTAAATATGATTGTATTTATTTTATTTCCATCTTTTTTATTTGTTAATAGACAGTGCACATGTACTCAATGAATATCAATCAATGACTCTGATTCTTATTTAAAAACAAAAGTTAAACAGATGACTATTAATTAACAGTTAATGTTCTTTTCAAGTTTTGAAGGATATACATTTTGCTTGTCATGGCAACTAGCGCGTGCTTTTGATGCAAAATACCTTCATACAAGACTCCAAAGTCACTAAAGGTAGCCTCATGAAACTCAAGACAAAAATAGAAAACAATAAGTGAGCATGCACTATCATTTGATTTACTAGTGAAATAATTATTTCGGTTGCTATTGCAACAGAAATCTAAAACTAGTACATGGATCTCATGGATCGTTTCTTTAACAAAAACAAATATTAAATAGGGTCAATTGGACATAGAAAACAAACCAAAAAATAAATAAATAAATAAATAAAATAAAATAAAAATGAGAGATTTGGATTGACTGAGCCTGTTCTTGAACAACAGTGACAAAAATACAACACCAACTATATCCCATTCCTAACTACAAGTTGAAATTTTACGGCCTCTTCACAAGCACTTAACGACATCTGCTGTAATCATTTGCATAAATAAATACTATTCTTAAGGTTGTTGTAGTTTGTCAACCATTTCGTATAGATTATAGCCTAATTTCACCATTTCATATAACATGGAACGCATGCCTTCATAAATGGTATGGTTCTATGATTTATTTATTTATTTATTTATTTTTGACCAAAATAACACGTCCTTCGTATAAAATCAATGTAACCTACTTAGTGCACGCATAGATCTTAGATATTGATGCCTCCCTTTACAGCTCCTTTCTTTAAATGAATGATGCTTTTGATGATATCTTTGCAATCGCCGAAAAATCCGACTGCAGCTATTAGCATACATGTGTCCATTCATTTTCGTCCTTATATGTATCCTGCAATTCCTATACATTTGTTTGACTGGCTGTTGGTTGTCTGAAACATTTTAAAAAAGGAATTTCATAAAATGAGAAACCTTTAGGTCATGTTCATCAGGACCGACAAACTAGCAAGCACGTTACAGAAACCACTTCATAGTATTTCAAATATCATGGACAGTATGGAGATGTATGCAAAAATAATGTAACACAAAATGTCTGAACATTTTAGAGATTGAATCGACGGTGGGTCAGTCCTCAGACTAAATGACGGCTGCTTCTGGTCTGTTTTAGAAGGTTGATACCTAACCATCAATGTACGTGTTCGGACAAACGTGATCCTCCATGTGGCCTTGTTGTATTCTGGCTTTGGATCTTTACTGAAAGCTCTGCTTTGTGTCATCTTAGTGATTGTGATCATGTGTGTTTCACTGTAATGATTCACTTACAAGGTTGAGGACCGTATTCAAGCTGAACATATATTTGTAATTTGGAGCAGTATAAGAATTAAGGCGAGTTTCTCGCAAGTAAAAAATATTCAAACCCGGTACTCGTTAGGACCGCCTCGCCGAGACGGCTCTAACGAGTACCCACAATTTATGTTTTTAGCATAAATATATATAAAAAATATTAGAGTTTTTCCATCTGTAAATTTTCAGTTTTTGGAGGTGAAATTTTCTATATATTTGAATAGACGTGTTTTGTAACATTTTATACCTGTCCACTTTGCGTTCTGTTTTCTTCGTTTGTATTGTTTTAGTGTTTGGAGCTGTATCATAAAAAAATAAGGGCGCGGTTTCACGCGAATAAGCTTGTTTAAACCCCCATCATAGTACATTTTTCTTCTATAGAGTGTTCCAAGGCGGGTCCTCTCTTGCAGTTTTTTAAATGACAGATTTTATCTGTCGTTCTTCGTTTCCATGCGTGGTTTTAGAGAGGGGCTTTGATTTGAATGTTTTTATTTATCTGTGCAAAAATGTAGGCCATGTGTGTATATTGGTACGTATTTGAAGAAATACCAACAAAACAGTAGTGCGACTTGTGCTTGATCTATGGATCAAGTCTTCATATTAGCCACTGAGAAAGCTTGCTTTAATACATTTGTGAACAACAAAGGCGCAGATCAGTTTGCGCGTCTACGCAGACTGATCAACGCCTTTGTTGTTCGCTGTGGCTCGTTTTCTTTCTTTCTTTCTTTTTTTTTTTGACTGAGAAGCTTCACACAAGCTTAAATGGAGGTCAGAATGCTTTTTCTGAAGAGTATTAGTTTCTCTTAGTATTTGTCATTTCAGAGCTATCCAGCCCTTTGATTATACGCAGTTGTCTACTTGGCCAGTCCACTGTCCACATGGGGGCATGTTGTACGAGGGTCGTGCAAAAAGTTCTGTCACTAATAGGCTTCCTTGGTTTTATCCCAGGTATATTTTAAAATGCTTCACTGCACTGGAATGGTGTGTTAAATTGCTAATGATACCCCTAAATTTCGTGCAAATTGCTTTCCAACTGACCGAGTTATTTCAAATTGAAATAGATGCAGCCATATACACTGACCAATTTGTTTGTTACAATAAGAAACGACCAAGCAAAAGATGGTCAGGAGTCCACCTTTTACATGACAACGCCTCCTCTTATAAGTGTGCGGTAGTTAAGTCTTTTTTTGGCTTCTGGTAAGGTGAAAGTTTTAAACCATCCACCTTATTCACCTGACCTGAGTCCCTGTGACTTCTTTTTATTTACAAGGCTTAAGAAAATGCTTTCGGGAAATAAGTATACGTCTAGAAGTTCTCTTGGCAGCGCTATTTATCAGTGTCTCCAACAGATACAAAAAGAAGACTATCTATCTGCTTTTCGCGACTGGGTAAAAAGGTTATAAAAATGTATTTCAGTAAAGGGGGAATACTTTGAAGGTTTGTAATAAAAATATGTTTGATAAAACGTAGCACTGAAGTAATCCGAACCCAGTGACAAAAGTTTTTGCAGGGCCCTTGTATTTTGTATTAAGTGTGTTTAAGTGCGTATGCTCGTGTCTTATTCATCATGGAAACATACCTTTGTAATTCTGACCCCCCTTAAACCCCACTTTTATATAATAAAACTGGGGTTTACAAGGGTATGATTTTTTTCTTATTTCTGCTCAACAATATACATTATGGTACTCGTTAAAACCGCCCCAGCAAGGCGGTTCTAACGAGTACCCACAAACTATGTTTTGAGCAGAAATGTAAAAATATCAGAATTTTGATCTAAAAACTTTCAGTTGTTAGTGGTGAATTCAATGTATTTGTGTAGGCGTGTTTTTCTTAATGCACTTTAATTGGCTCGGTATGGATGTTATGATTGAGAGTGACTTTTCCTGGGTACCTACTGTTCCACATTTAACCTCTAGATTATGAGGCAAGATTGAGTCATGAACTAAACTGATCAAATCTGTATCAATATAATGCAACGCTCCAAATGTTCTTTTTTATCAGCTAGGGAGTAAGGAGATTCAGGGTATATATATATATATATATATATATATATATATATATATATATATATATATATATATATATATATATATATATATATATATCTTCAAAACCTTAACATAAATCTTAAACAGTATAAATCATTTAAGTCCATGACCTCAAGACTACTGTGAAAACTTGACTTAAAACGAATAAAGAACAGACTTAGAATCTAACTGGAACCCAATTATCAACTAATTTCATTCAGGCATTCAGGAGATATAGATTTTGTACACATGTGTACATAAAACCTTAAAATTCCAAATTCGTGATCTTAACATTGCCCTTTAATAATGATTAGGAATGAGATTTGTTCTTTTTTTTTTTTTTTTTACTTTTGACTGATATCTGCTACCATCCCAGTCATGATCTACATGTATATCAAACAAAAGTTTTAAACAAAACGGGTTCTTAAATCTTAACATTTGAAACAAAGGTAAGAGAAAAGTCCAGGGATTGCCACAATCACAAACCGCAGCCCTTCCCAGACCCCAAGAGGATGAGGAAACCGACAAATCTAAACAAGCACAAACCGAACAAACGTACGAAAAGCAATAACATTAGCTCTCTCTTCCCCAAGCGAGGTAATCGCAACACTAAAAGGACTGAAAAACACAAGAACAAAATGACACACGGAAAGACATACAAAAAATCGCCTTGTAGAATAAACCACAAAGCAACAAAGAGTAAGATTAACACCGGGACAACCGCCTTAGAACGGTCGGTAGAGCAAACCACCCGGGGGAGGGGGGGGGTTAAAGCACTTTTACAGCTAGCTAACTTCACCCTGGGTCCCGATGCTATTCTTAATACAGAAATAAATTCGGTTCGCATAAAGGCTCCCAACTCAGTCAATGCATCAAAGCGAAAACATTAAAATCAAATTAATCACTATAATAAACAAAGACGAGTACTCATGGCTAATTCTACTGTATGCCAGAGAAAATGAAAACCAATAGTTGAACCATGGCGGGCCAAGCCAAAGACATATCATCAAACCCCAGCCCACTGGTTACAGTTTTACAAAGAGGCCGTCATTGAGTCTGAGGCCCGAACCGCCGTCGTGCAATTAAAGAGTGAAGCATAGCCATCAACAATGATTGGGTTGACAACTAGGCATGCAGTCTGCCGCATAATATCCAGGCTATAGCCAATTCTTTTATAACGTTTAATAAGTTTTCTGAATTGCTCCGAAAAGTTAGATTTACCTACAATTTTTCTTAATCTGTGCACTAAGTCACCGTAAAATTCGGGTTCCGATATAAGCATTATCATTAATGGATGCTTACGCCGACGTCATTTCCAACGTTAATGTTGATGCCAAAGACATTGCCGACGATGATGCTGATGCAATATTTCCTCTTTCACTTTTCTACATCTTACATGTAGCTGAAAAGATTGATTATTGAATGGTAAGAAAATATTTCTGTGACTATAAATGCTGGACGGTATTTATCTCGATACGTACATGTAATATGCAATACCATTTTTAACACATACCATATAAATTTGTAAATTTTTACCAAAATTGAAAGAGTCTCTGTGAAGGAAAACGTTCTAAAGTACTTGTTTATCTATTATCAAGATACTTTATAATTTTAAAACATCAATAGATACAATGCCTGAAAGCCGACATATTTCCCCGTGCTGTGGTAAATATTACAGAAAAGACTCGTTTTATTACTAGAAATAACAGGTTGTCAAAAATATTATTGAAATATCGAATTCAAAGCCCCGAATATTAAAACAAAACAGAGATTTTTGTTTAAAAATATATGTTTTCTCCCACAAAAAGTATACTAAATATCACACCTGACTATTTCAATCATTGTTATAATGCTACATTTTGACCAGTATACGGGACTTTTACTAAAATTGTCAATCTATTACTTCAGAGTGATTACTTTCGCACATTTTGTTTCTTTCAGGCAGAGTCTACTTACAATATCAGTACAATTTTCTCCTTCGATTGCATAAAAAAAAACTATTTATGGCTTTGGGACTGGGAGGGGTTCGGGCTCCATGTAGCTCAAGCGCCGGATTCTGAAATTTCAAAGCCGGGGAAAAACATTTCCTACAAAATTGTACTTAGCGCCAAGGGGTGATTAGATAAGCCTTCTTATCCGCGTAGTCAGTTCAGAGTACTCGCATTGAGTTCTATGGATGGCTAAGGATCTTCTTGTGGCCAGCGACGACTGATTAGACCATTAAGAAAACGTGCCTATTCAAATATACTGAAATTTTTATAACTAAAACATGAAAATATTCAGATAAAAAGTTCTGATATTTTTATATATTTCTGCTCAATGTTTTTTGAACAGAAATAAGAAAAATAATAATTATATACCGCTGTTAATTCTCGTTTTACTATACAAAAGTGAGGTTGAAGAGGGTCAAAATTATATAAGCATGTTTTCGTGATGAAGGCGGATGAGCATGCTGATTTGAGTATTCGCTGGTCGCACATATAGAATTAGGTTTTGCTGTACTGGTTTATTTATGGTTAACAACTTAACATATTTCAATGGAGTAATCCAGTAGGATAGCGATTCTGTTTTCTGTGAGCTAGCGCAAGGACTTCATAAAAATTCTGTGGATACCTTTTAAAATGTATTTGTTATTTCATTAGACAGTTTTGTTGAGTCGTTTAAAAAAGGTAGGTTATATAATGGAGGTGAGGTTATAGTATATACATGTGTGTCCAGTGTTTGAAACAAAGACGGAGAACGGAGTTAAATTATGATATACTTATTTGTTGTTTATACCAAAGTGGTTTTGTCTGCCCCCAGTCAACGTTACGTTTATTACAGAATTGCAAACTTTCATTCAAAAAAAAAACAAAAAACAAAAAACAAAAAAAAAAAAAAAAAAACTATATTGTGATATCAACATCAATTTCCTTCATTTAACAAAAACACGCCTACCAAACGTATGAATGTGTAATAACCACCGGTTAACAACGTGAAACAATTAGATCGACATCCGGTTAGGGATAAAAGGTAAACAAACTTTGCATTTTCTGTGTTTCATGAGCGATATAAATGTTTTGAGGAAATTATTTTGTAGTACTAAATTAGGTATAGTTAAGCTCATGTTTAAAAAAAACGGGGAATTACATTCAACTGTCCATTGATATTGGCGTCTGTGGAGTAAATCTCAGACCACCTACTTCGCGCATATTGGCTGAATTATTTTTCGCGTGCTGAAGGTGTACCGAAAGGCATAGAAAACACGTGGTAATTCGTAATGTTTTTTGCCCTTTATTTAATTTTGCGTTTTGCTAGAAGTTCAACATATCAGCACGCACACACGATAGACACATGTGGTTATTTGTGTTATGGATATTTTGGTTGTTAATGCAGCATTGCCGAAAAATCGCCACGGGAAGGGTCGAAAATGGCTGGTTACGTGTAAGATCTATATAAATAATAACAAAACTTACAGCTATAAAGCGGGTCTGATTTCATCGCCACATCTCAAGGAACACACGAAGATTGCTCTACGGAACCATTTTAACCAACGTGATAAGCAGTGCACTGTTGATTCGTAAATAACATAGTATTTAATGCAAACATCTTCAATCCAGAATCATAGTGTATAATGACTTTGTTTGTGTTTTCACATCAATTTAATATCCCTGCAATTGTCTGAAATGAAATTTAACAGGTTTTGGATTTCTTTTTTTTTTCTGTGAAGCAGTACTGATCTGTCTATTTTTGCTGGTTAGGCATTAGATTGTCTCGTTAAGAATTTGATCACCAAAGGAGTAAAACACACCGTTTGTTCTTAACATCCTTAACCAGACAATCTAATGCTTAACCAGCAAAACATAGGCAGATCAGCACTTCTTTGCAGAAAAAAAAAATCGAAAACCTGTTAAATTTCAGACAATTGCAGGGCCATTAAACGGGTGTGAAAACACAAACAGTCATTATACACTATGATTCTGGAGTTTGAAGATGTTTGCATTAAATACTATGTTATTCCCCGAATTAACAGTGCACTACTTATCAGCTTGGCTAAAATGGTTCCGTAGAACAAGCTTCGTGTGTTTCTGGAGACGTGGAGGTGAAATCAGACCCGCTTTATAGCTGTAAGTTTGTTTTATTATTTATATAGATCTTATGCGTAACCAGCCATTTTCGACCCTTCCCGTGGCGATTTTTTAACAATGCTGCATTAACAACTAAAATATCCATAACACAAATAACTACATGTGACATGTGTCTATCGTGTGTGCGTGATGATATGTTGAACTTCTAGCAAAGCGCAAAATAAAAATAAAGGACAAAAAAATTTTTTTTTAATTTAATAAATATCATAAATGATCCGACAAGTATAACAACAACACAAGTTTGGGCTTTTCGAAAAAAGCTCGCCGTCTTTTCAACCCTTTTTTCAATGTTAAGTTGTTTCCTTTTGTTGTTGTAGCTGTTGTTATTCTTGTTTGTTTGGTTTACTTTTAGCCTTCAAACCCCAGCTCCACCCATCAAATCAGTGAAATGGTATATGATTTTAAGTCATATCTCTATAAGAGGGATTTGAGGGGCGATTGACATTCAAGAATTTTAGAAAGTGATTTAGTCCATATTGTCTAATCAAGAGTTAATTTCCATGGCAAATGGTGGTAAATATATAGGAAATGAACAATACCAAGTGAATAAATAAGCTATCAAACAAGCAATCAAACAAACAAACAAACAAAATTAGCATTCCGAATACACAAACATGCTGAGAATAACGCAATGACTACTGTTTAATTGGTTTAATTGTAGGTAAATCTAACTTTTCGGAGCAATTTAGAAAACTGATTAACCGTTATAAAAGAATTGGCTATAGCCTGGATATTATGCGGCAACTGCATGCCTAGTTGTCAACCCAATCATTGTTGATGGTTATGCTTCACTCTTTAATTGCACGACGGCGGTTCGGGCCTCAGACTCAATGACGGCCTCTTCGTAAAACTTTAACCAGTGGGTTGGGGCTTGACGATATGTCTTTGGCTTGGCCCGCCGTGGTTCAACTATTAGTTTTCATTTACTCTGGCATACAGTAGTATTAGCCATGAGTACTCGTCTTTGTTTATTATAGTGATTAATTTGATTTTTATGTTTTCGCTTTGATGCATTGACTGAGTTGGGAGCCTTTATGCGAACCGAATTTTTATGTATTTCTGTATTAAGAGTAGCATCGGGACCCAGGGTGAAGTTAGCTAGCTGTAAAAGTGCTTTAAACCCCCCGGTGGTTTGCTCTACTGACCGTTCTAAGGCGGTGGTCCCGGTGTTAGCCTTACTCTTTGTTGCTTTGTGGTTTCTTCTACGAGGCGATTTGTCGTATGTCTTTCCATGTGTCATTTTGTTCTTGTGTTTTTCAGTCCTTTTAGTATTGCGATTACCTCGCTTGGGGAAGAGAGAGCTAATCTTTGTGCTTTTCGTACGTTTGTTTGGTTTGTGCTTGTTTAGATTTGTCGGTTTCCTCTTCTTCTTTGGGTCTGGGAAGGGCTGCGGTTTGAGATTGTGGCACTCCCTGGACTTTTCTCTTACCTTTTTTTAATCAAAAGTCATAACAATCATACTTTACGTTATTCAAGGATGTGGTACAAATAAAACCAATCAACTTTTATACTTGAACATGTATGACTAAATGTTTGCAAAATACACAACTATATACATACAATATATACTGAATTAAGATCAAATGGATTGCCTTTGGAAACAAAGAACAAACAAAATTACGAAATCCGAGACTCGGTTTTATTAAAACCGTTTATATGCAATACTGTAGTTTGCAAGACTGCGTTCGCCAACTTGCACCGGCTTAAGGGGATTCAATTTTCGAAATAACAAGACTGGGATCAGTGATCCCAAAGGTAATAAAATATACTCTGCACTATATTGATGTATGGGGAGACTTTTTATGTCCGCCACACAGCACAGCACCAGCTGCAGTATAGTAAAATAAAATCAGAAGGAATGCCACAAAGAACACACAGAATGACAAAAAACGGACACTCGGTTTTATTTAGTCTCTTCATATGCATTACTGTGGTTTGCAAGACTGCATACGCTCCCCCCCCCCCTCCCCGCCCAACCCAACCCCGACCCTCGCACCGACTTCAGCGTAATTCGATTTTCAAAACAACAAGAATGGTCTCATTTTGAACGATTGTATTTCTATAACCATATTGTTACCAATTCTCCGTAAGCATCAGACTGGGTCTGAATGTTACTGTTCAATCAAACATCACTTTATTATGTTTATAAAAGATGCATGCCTTGTTCTAGAAACATATGAGACAATTTGCCATGTATTCTGTGATAAATCGAAAACATTCGCAGTTTGCCATAGAGGTTTGATAAATTAAATTAAAAATATTGATTTTCAGGAGATCTTTTATAACGGAATCTTTTTTTTTTTTTTTTTTTTTTTTATGCAAATGCAGAACAAATGCATCTGTTAAATTCACTTTCTCGTCTAATTTATCCTTCTTGGAGTTCCGCAAGAATCAGTCTTGGACAACTGTTATTCTTGACCTGTATAAATGGCATAACTTATTACCTACATGGTATGGCCACAAATTCGGTAGATTACACTTTTATACCTTTTTTTCAATCAATTAGGCATTTATTGAACGCATTCTAAATACCGACCCAGTAAAATTAAAGAGCTGGGCAAATAAACGGTTAAATTCAATCCACTGATTGCGCATCTTGATCAGAATCTTTACTTGACACATTTTGGACAGCTGAAGATGCAAAGTAGACGACGAAGATTTTGATCCGCGTGGAGGGATGCACAAGGTGATATCAATCTTGGTTAGGCGCTCATGTCAGCAGGTTCAAAGGAAAGTCCAGTGAGTGCCGCAATCACAAGTCGCAGCAAATCCCTGACACCAAGAGGAAGAGGAACGAGAGCCAAACCATCACGTGCAAAACAAAAAAACGCACGAAAAGCACACAAGTCAGCTCCCTCTTCCCCAAACGAGGTGATCTCAGTGCTAAAAGAACTGAAAAAGCACAGGGCCAAAACTCAAGGCAAGACATCCATCACGAAAACATACCTATATAATTTTGACCCCCTTAAACCCCACTTTTATGTAGTAAAACTGGGGTTTACAGGGGTATTTTTTTTTTCTTATTTCTGCTAAAAAAACATAGATTGTGGGTACTTCATTTCACCTAGGCGGTGCTAACGAGTACCCACAATCTATGTTTTGAGCAGAAATAAGAAAAATATCGGAGTTTTTTATATAAAAATTTTCAGTCTTTGGAGGTGAAATTTTCATTGTATTCGAACAGGCATGTTTTCGTAATGATATAAATCGCCTCTTAGAGTTAGCCACAAAGCTACACTGAGTAAGATTAAGACCGAGACCGCTGCCTTGGAATGGTCAGTAGTATAAACAACCGGGATTTTAAAGCCTTTTTACAGTCGACTAACTTCACCCTGGGTCCCTGAATGGACTTCTTACTTTAAGTGAGTGGAAGACTGAAAAGATCACATATTTTGTAAGACTGATGATTCTCCTCCTCTTCTATGCCGATATTCAGTATACGCAAGTGAACTGATCGAAACTCGCCGCTTTTAAGGACCCGCCAAAGTCCAGATAATAACCATATTGGCCATGATAATTGCTGTCTGGTAGAGTAAAGTAGCCGGATGTAGCGTTCAACTCAGTCCCACTGGTCTGACTGGGATCTGGCAAAATTTAGACAGCCAAAGATGAAAAATTGTTTCATACGGACAACAAAGACGTAGCCCAGACTGTACGGATGCGCTGGCTGATTTGAGTTTGGTTTGACGTACATTTCAGAGGGCAACTTTTCTCGAATCCAGGCTCAGTCTGTTAGCTATCCTATTATTGTTCAGCATAGACCAGATCAGATTGCAAAAATGCTAGCTGGTCTGGGTCTTAATTGGTCGCATATGTCACATCTGTAAATTTCTGGTTTAGGCATGGGACAGTGACCAAACAGTTCTTGGAGTGTACTGCGGTGATACTCCTCCGGCTTTGATAGCTACTATGACTTACGCACTCTATCTTCAATTCTACTCTGACAGCTCTATCGAAGGGAAGGGATTCAACGCAACTTACGCACTACTCAAAGGTATTTAAATTTGAATAAGAGTTGATGACAGAATTGACATTATCTTTTAAAGAAAACTTAAGCCTGATTCAGATATTCACTGTCACTCTTTTTTTTTTACTACATGCATCCTAAGAATTGGGACAGACAGCCGTGACCAAACAGTGCAGACCCAAATGCGATGGTACGAAATTCGGCGTCTAATTAGGTCTAAACTTAAGTGTTCATCCCGCGGTCATTAAATCATGTCGTGCAGTAATAACACGTGCAGTTATAGACGGAAGAAATTTTGTTAACCTTATGTTGCTATTAATTTGTGACCTTTTTAGCGTTCCACTTTTGTTAGCTTACGTTACTTTTTAAGTATTATTATAATAATAAATCTAAAAGTTTCCAATCTAAATATTTTGATACGGAATTATCTTGGGTTCTTTATCTGAAAACCTTGGCTAAATCGGCTAAACTCCATCACGCAAAGGGTGAATTCGAGAAGTCTGAGTAATATCACGTCCTGTTGACCTCTACAAGAACGACCCTAACATTTGAAAATGACTTTAATATTTGAAAATAATTACAGCTGCTTTCGCTTCGCTTTTCAGCTTACCTCATCAAACCCAAAAAAGAAAGTAGTAGAAAATATCAGATTCATGTCACGATGCTAGAAAAGGTTAGAAAATCCGAGTCTTTGTTTTATTGAGACTCTGTATAAGCAGTAATGAAGTTTACTATACTGCTTACGACCTCTAGCGTACACATGAGCAGAACTCCAATTTCAAAGACACCACAATAGGCCCAGTGATCCTAAAGGAAATGAAATATGATCTGCTTTTTGGTGAAGTACGGGGAGACGCTTAACTGCAGCCACATGGCACTTACACCAGCTGTAAGTTCTTAGATATGAAAAAAAAAAAACAAAAAAAAAAACAAAAAAAAAAACAGATATATTGTATTCATCTATATGTTCAATGTTATGGAAATGTAATCTCTCTCTCTCTCTCTCTCTCTCTCTCTCTCTCTCTCTCTCTCTCTCTCTCTCTCTCTCCAGTTGTATATTTCATTGGTTTAATTAAGATAAAGGAATCTCTTGTCATATGCCTAGCAAAGACAATGATCAGATTGTGGAAAAGATCTAATTCTTGCCCAGGCTCGCATAGGGTTAATTCTTATGCAGTACCGCAAGTGCATTTGCTTTTAAGTTTCAATGAATCAAACACCGATGGCTCGTTTACCGTGGCTGATTCGAAATCATTTTCGTGTCCTTTGAGTGTACTTTTGATACCTCAATTAACTCTTTCTCTGCCTCAGGCGACAGTATTAGGTTTTTGCAAACAGCTAAGATCCAGATGAGACGGTTCAATGCCGTCTCATCGAGATCTACGCTGTTTGCCATTCAGTCTTTCAACTTTACATTAAACGTCTTTTCAAACAATAGTTTGTTAAAATAATAAAAAAAAACAAAAAAACAGACGACAAATGTCGTCTGAAATTTGGCGCCGACAGAGGTATGTATTTAAGGATATTTTTCTTGTTTAATGGTGAAATATATGTTGTATGTACTCATTAGAATCGCCTAATCGAGGTGATTATACTTTATACTGGGTACACTCAACATTCTGTTATTTTATAAACTGTCGAAACGACATCCATAAATTATTTTCATTTTCGTCCTGACCTGGCGCTATAATAAACCCATATTATTGCATAAAAAAGCGTCGCACGTTATTAACAGCCGTGTATTAACAAGGCATTTCACGCGCTGTTAATGCACGGCTACGCCACTTTAAATAAGCCGGGGCCACGGATTTGCTTCTGATGCGAGATGTGTATTGCCGGGCCCTAGAACGAGCGTAGTCCGTGGAAATTACGTTCGCGAGACATCGGTGAAAAGACTAAAGATAATAGTGCTAGAAATAACAGAAATGTAGCAATAATTTCAGTTTTATGCAAAAATAGCGATCGAACATGTTTTTTCATGTTTTTGTTAATATATATGGTCCCAAAAATGTTCGAGTCATTGAAGTTTCACTAAACAATGATTATGCGCGAGTGTTTACATCTCGGGGGGTGGGAGGTAACTTCCTATATATGGCATAGTACGGATGTGCATGCCGAATGGGCCCCTTTTTCAGCGCTGCTAGGTATATGATTGGCCCCCTTTTTTTCAACAAAAAGTATATGAATGACCCGATTTTTTCTGGATTCCTATGTGAAAGGCCCCACTTTTCTGACATCCTGGTATATGCACATATTTGTCGCTCAGAGATTCTTCCGAGGCTGCTTGTTCTCTTGGTATTCAATGAATTCAGTGTGATATTTGTCTAACTACCAGCAAGAAATGGGTACAAAAAATCAAAGAGCAGTATATGAATAGGTCAACATTTCGGATAATCAAGTATATGAATGGGTCCGTTTTTTCGCAGGCCAGGTATATGAATGGGGTAGGTTTTGAAATACTGGCTCGCACACCCGTACCAAAATTACCCCCGTTACCACCCCTCCCTAGGTTTACATACTATTCTACAGCTCCTTTACCTGAGTGTGGGGGTACGTTAACAGCATCGACGGGTTACTTCCGGCCAGTGGATGCAGATGTAGATGACTTGTTTAATGATGATATACACTGTCTGTGGCGAATTACGGCAGGCTCAGATAGAAAGATTCAACTTACTGTTTCTGACGTCGATATACCCGACTTCTATAGAAGCATTGGATTAAATTGCAGAGATAGTTTCTTACAGGTAAGGCCTTACCCTATTGCAAATTATAAACATATTTGTTAGTAAACATATATTATTGCATAAAAAGCAGTGTCGCACGTTATTAACAGCCGTGCATTAACCGGCGAAAAGCCGTGTATTAAGAAGGCAATTCACGCGCTGTTAATGCACGGTTACGCAACTTTCAATATGCTCGTACCGGGGCCACATAATTGCTGCCGTCACGGGATGTGTACTGCCCTGCCCTAGAACTAGCATAGTCCGTGGAAATAGCGTCGCGCGACAGCGGGGAAAAAGCGAAACAAAATGGTACAAGAAATAACGCGAAATGTAGCAAATGTTGTCAGTTTTTATGCAATAATAGCGATCGAACATGGTTTTTCAATACATTCGGCCTCGGTTTTCAGCACCTTCCACGGGACCTGGCGAATGTTAATGCATGAAAAACCATGTTTGATCCCTATAATAATAACTCATGTGACATGCTAATCTCATGTTATCTATAATGTTTGCTCGTTCGCCCTTCGACAGTAAACTCATGTTGAAAGAGTCGCACTAAAATTAGTTGCTTGAAATTATCATATATTCAAATATCACAGATTAGCATAAGATTTGCGAATGTATTACGTTGAGCATCAAAACCAAGTTTTGAATTCTATATAGATTAACAGAAAACCATTATGTGACCTTCCTTATAAAATCTGATTCTCCTGCGCCCACCGATTTCCATTTTTACTATATAAAGTGGTGCAGTAGTTTTTTCTTTGTTTTTGTTGTTTCTTTTTGTTCTCTCAATAGTTTTAATTTAAACATTAGAAAAAATATGAAAACGTTTTATTTATTAAATTACCTACTGAAATAAGCAGGCACCTGAACTGTTTCTGCCTGTACATTAGAGAGGTTCCAAAATTGAAATCTTAAATTTAAAACTGTATATTGCAAATAAAAACCGTGCAATACATTTAGTGAATAGACCTACTTTCTCTTTTCTGTAGCAAAAAAAATGCAAAATACTATTAGTTTTCATCTGATGATTAAGCCTGCTGTGTGCTGGAGCTTATAATGTGTACACGAACGAATATATAGTGTTAAGGTTTTCTTGTTATTGTATTAAGTTATTTGTTAATCGCCATAGAAACTGGCGACGAATATTAAACAATATACATTCAATAATTAATAACTGACAATTACCATATGGCAGTAATAAAATGACTGTCTTTGTTAGATAAATGAGTATTTAACTAGCAGATATTAAGTTTAACGCTTTCAGACCTAAACACTAAAACGGATACCTTTGCAAACATTGTAAATCCAGGTAGGACGACTCGTAACGAGACGTCTCATCAGAATCCACACTTGTTTGTGTGTTTTAATAAATATTTTAGACTGAAACATTTTTTTTACATCAGTGGACATATCCAAATTCAAAGATAGAAGACTCCGTTGAGAAAACGCAGGGGTGAACGGGGATAAGATGAGAGCGAAAATCACATTTCTTCTGAACGGGAATGCGTATTGCAGGACCCTAGCCGATACAATACTTACTCGTACTACGATAAAGCTTTACGACATGAAATGCATTACAGTATACAGGCCTGTAGTATATTAGACTAGCCAAACTATTAGCTAACATTAGTATCAAGTATCCACAGTTGTGCCCTAGTATGCATTTTAATAGCATTACTCTTGGACTGTAAATGAATGAAAACGCACGAGTTAAAGCACTTATCAGTAAAGTTTAAAGAGAAACGTATTTTTTCAAATGTGTGTGGGGTGAGGGTGTGCAGGCGGGAAAACTGTCAAAATGGTCAGCCTCTCATATAAAAGAGTGCCTCCTTAGAATGGAAGACTTTGCTCTCAAAGAGGTTCCCTTCCAATTTTAGTTTCCTTTCTAGAAATTTGAAGACAAACACTGTCATATACATTCAGTTGCGTTAAACTATATATAGAATTAGATTTAAGTACAGGGCATACTACTAGTTCCCCCCCCCCCCGCCACGCCCACACACATACCCTTCATCAATACTGTATATTAGGATGTTTTAAACTACATACAATATTTGAGCAGCCCTACATCCAATGTTTAAGTCTCTTGCCTACCGCCACAACAAAAATATGCTGCTAATTGGATTCATATAATTAATATTTATGATCTTGACATCACGAAAACATACCTATTTAATTCTGACCCTCTTAAACCCCAATAAAACTGGGGTTTACAGGAGTATACATTATTTTTCCTTTTTCTGCTCAAAACATAGATTGTGAGTACTCGTAAGAACGAGAGACGGTTCTAACGAGTACCCACAATCTATGTTTTGAGCAGAAATATGAAACCAATCAGAGTTTCTACCTGAACAAATTCCGTTTTTGGTGGCGAAATTTTCAGTATATTCGAATACGTGTGTTTTCGTCATGACAACTAATGGTCTCATAGTAGCAAAGACGATGTTATGAAAGAGCCATATTCATAGAACAGATCCTACTTATAACACAAATATGAAGTGTAACACACAATACACACGTTGCAAACCAAAAATGCAAAGCACATCAAGCAGCTCCTTCTTCAAGAACGAGGGGATCACATTGCCAGACACCACAAACTAACACAACGATAAGACATTGGCAGAACAAAATATGACAAAACCTGCAACAAGCAGTCGCAGCCTCCTCCCTCCCCGCCTCCGCCCCCCCCCCGCCCCCCCCGCCCCCCCCCCCCCCCCACACACACACACACAACATCCCCTCCCACATCCCAAACCATTATTAAAACATATCAATTCAAATATTCTGAAAATTTCACAGCCAAAAACTGAAAGTTTTCAAATAAAAATCTGATATTTTTCTCATTTCTGTTCAAAACATAGACTGTTGGTAATCGTTAGATCCGCCCCATCGAGGCGGTTCTAACAAGTACCCACAATCTGTATTTTAAGCAGAAATAAGAAAATTATTTTATATCCCAGTAAACCCCAGCTTTACAATGTAGAAGTGGGATTGAAGGGGGTCAAAATTATATAGGTATGTTTTTGTGATGGAACAACCAGCACCAACAATTTTAAAATTGAATTTTTGAGATAACCTTCAATATTAATGTTTATGAACACTAGCCAAAATTAAAGAAGTGTAAAGATAGGTACCAACATCTCCAAAGCGTTCCATTGACGTAGCATCGAGCAGTTTCGATTTTTTCAATAGGTACTTTTTAGGTCATAACAAAAACACGCCTATATAATTTGACCCCCTTTAACCCCACTTTTATATAAAAAAATGGGGTTTACAGGGGTATACATTATTTTTCTTATATCTGCTCAAAACATAAATTGTGGGTACTCGTTAGAACCGCCTCGCCGACTTATACATTATTTTCTTATATCTGCTCAAAACATAAATTGTGGTACTCGTTAGAACCGCCTCGCCAAGGCGGTTCTAACGAGTACCCACAATCTATGTTTTGAACAGAAATATGAAAAAATATGAGTTTTTTTTATCTGAAAATGTTCAGTTTTTGGAGGTGAAATTTTCTATATATTTGAATAGGCGTATTTTCGTAATGTAATGAGTACTTCCATAGTCAGTCATCGCTTAATACTCGATATTTCATTCCTATTTATAAGCGTTCATTCAGCCTTGGCTTTGATTAATTTAAATGGCAAAGTGCGTTAGATGAGAAAATTTAGATTTAAATGTGCTTTCCATTTTATTCATCAAGAATGACAAATATCGCTTTAAAAATATCTTGTATTGTTCAATATGGTTAGCATTTAGGAAGAAAACAGTACAAAACATAAATTTGTCCGAATCGTAAGGTTCAACTAGTGGTTTAGTATTAGCCATGCGTACTCGTCTTTGATAATTATAGTGATTAATTTGATTTTTATGTTTTCGCTTTGATTGTTATATCTTTGATTGAATATCATGTAGTGTTCAAGATGGTTAGCAATTATGAAGAAAACAGTACAAAACATAAATTTGTCCAAATCATAAGGTTCAACTAGGTGGCCGTAAGAAGTCTCCCCGTACATCATCATAGTGCAGGTTATATTTTATTTCCTTTGGGATCATTTTGCCCATCCTTCTTATTTTGAAAATCGAATACCGCTTGCCGGCGCTAAGGGGCGTATGCAGCCTCGCAAACTAGTGTTGCATAAGAAGAGACTCAGTCAAACAAAGTCTCCGATTTCCGTAATTTTGTGTGTTCTTTGTTTCCAAAGGCAATCCCTTTTGACATTTAGTATTACCCATGCATACTGGCCTTTGTTAATTATAGTGATTAATTTGATTGTTATGTTTTCGCTTTGATTTTCGCATTGCACCTACAATTTTTAATCACAAAAACGTGCTGCAAGGGCTAAATACCCAGAACATTACTCGAAACCCCTCAGCGTGTTCCTGTAAAGCATCGGAGTTCTGCCTAAATCCAGCCTGTCACGTTATAACAAGACACTTCAATATAGTCAGGATTAACAAACTCAGGGACATTCTTTCCAAAGGCCCTAAATACAGGGAACCCATGTCTTTTACTTGGAAACAGAATTCCAAATTAATTTCGAAGAGTGTGCATGACGCTGGGCTAAGAAAAATGAATAGGAGGTTGACACCCTGTCTGAATGGGTTAAATCGGTAATGTCCTTGTATACAGACCTGCCTCAGTACTCAGCAGAACCATGCCTCGCCGACATGAATCGGTGTTGATGATCCAGATGTTGCTGCTGAGTTAGCTGAAATCCATGAGAAGTTTGTAGTTGTTCCAGCCGACAAGGCAATTAACAACATTGTGTTTGTTTGCAAAACACACTACATAAACTGCTAAATGGAAGAGCTTGGTATGAGTACCATGACCGAAAACCCTACATATAATCTTACTGCTATGTCCAAGGACGAAATTCTACAAAACCACCATTCGGTGATGCTGACATTCGGAATTTCCCTCCCGGAGGAAGATATTGACCTTCCCAAACTGTACTAGATTCCTAAACTTCACAAGAATGCGTACAAGCAGATATCCGTCGATTTTAGTATGTTGTCATTGGCTACAAAGACACATACATCGTTCGGGCTTACTCTGATGCGCCACAAAATACTCAGATGCAGATGTCATAAAGATGCTGGAATATCTAATCGATAATATTTTTGTGGAGTTCGGCGGACGGATATTTCTGCAAACAATCGGCATACCGATGGGTAGTAACTGTGCACCGTTACTTGCCGACTTGTTTTTATACTCGTATGAGGCGGAGTTTGTACAAACTCTCCTCCAAGCAGGCAAGAAACACCACGCACAACAATTCGATTTCACCTATAGATATATAGATGATGTATTGTCTCTAAAAAACACAAAATTTGCATAGTATTTAGAATTCATCTATCCACGTGAACTTGAAATAAAGGAAACATCGGAGACTGCAGCCTCCTCCTCATACTTGGATTGTTATCTCTACATTGACAATGGAAAGCTTACTACCAGGCTTTACGACAAACGGGATGACTTCAATTTTCCCATAGTTAACTTTCCATTCCTGAGCAGTGATATCCCTTCTGCACCAGCATACGGCGTTTACGTTTAACAGTTATTCCGTTATGCCAGAGCCTGTTCGAATGATCAGGACTTCATGGAGCATGGGAAAGTGCTTACTACAAAGTTGTTGAGCCAGGGGTATCAAAAAAAAAAACCAAACTGGTAGCAACATTTAAGAAGTTCTTTGGGAGAGATCATGATCTGGTCAATCCCTACTATGTGGCAGTTTCCAGAATTGTATCTGATGTTTTTGCAAGTGACGCGCCATAAGTAGAATTTCCAAATCCCGGACATACGCTTCTACCGATATATCCTTTGTTCAGGCCTATTGGCATGGTGGGCGAAGCTTGCTTACCAAGTAATGCCTACTATCCGCGGACGCCTGCCTAATCACACCCTTTATTCTGGGGTCCATGTCTGTTGGTCTGAACATTCTGATTCGTCATTCGTTTATGGATTTGACTTTGGATTATGGCTTAGGTACCATGACCACAACTACTTTGATGCATTGACTTAGTTGGGAGCCTCATGCGAACCGAATGTTTAATGTATTTATGTATTAAGAGTAGCGTCCCCTGTGTTTTACTCTACTGACAGTTCTAAGGCGGTGGTCCCGGTGTTAGTCTTTGTTGCTTTATGGTTTATTCTACGAGGCGATTTGTTTTATGTCTAACTTTGTGCTGTTTTGTTCTTGTGTTCTTTCAGTCATTATAGCATTGGGGTTACCTCGCTTGGGGAAGACATGGCAAATCTTAGTGCTTTTCGTACGTTTTTTTTTTTTTTTTTTTTTTTTTTTTTTTTTTTTTTTTTTTGACTTGTTCTTTTATGGCTTTGTCTGTTTCCTCTTCCTCGGTGTCTGGGAAGGGCTGCGGTTTTTGATTATGGCACTCCCTGTATATTTCTCTTACCTTGGTTTTAATAGAATCCGTCTCATAGCCGTTACAGGCTACACAGGGTAAAAACAACACCAGGACCTCCGACTTAGAACTCAGAGCGGTCAGTAGTTTAATCTACCCGAGGGTTTAAAACACTTTTACAGTCAACTAACTTCATCCAGGGTCCCGATGCTATTCTAATACAGAAATGCATGAAATCGGTTTGCATAATGACTCCAAATTCTGTCGCTGTATCATAGCGAAAACATAAATTTAAATCAAATAAATCACTAAGATGAACAAAATCGAATACTCTTAGTTAATTCTACACCCACTGCATCCCAACCACCTACACAAATACACAAAGAGTTAAAAAAAGCATTAGTGGACCATCGCTTACCAAGACAATGACATATAATGGAGGCCTAGCAATCTGTTAAAGCTTCACCAAGAGCCCATCATTAACTCTGAGGCCCAAACCGCCGTCGTGCATTTTTAGACTAAAGTACAGCTATCAAAAATGGTTCGTCAACAGTCTAAGAACCATGGGACTTGTCTGCAAACCTTAGTTAACCACAAGCGGCTGTAACCCTTCACTTTTTCAACGATCGACAATAAGGAGAACTAACAGCCATGAAATTTGTTAGTAGACGTCTTTTGATCAAATTAATTGGCTGTAGTTCTTTATTTGTTCAACAATCTATAATTTGAAAGACTGAAAACCGTGACATTTGTCAGCAGACCTCCTTTGATCACAATAATCGAATGTAGTGCTCTACCGTTTCAACTATCTACATTTGGGAAGACTAGGAGCCGTAACATTTGTCAGCAGCTTCCGCTGATTACAATAATTGGTTGTAGTACTTTACTTTTTCACAATCGACATTTGTGTGGACTAAGAATCGTGCGATTTGTCAGCTGGCATCCGTTTATCAAACTGTGTGTCAAAATGTTGAAAAGGTAACTCATGCATTAAAATCAAACAAACACCGCATTCACTTTACAAATCAGTGTTCTTGTCAACTGTAGCTTTCAGAAAATAAAATCAGGATTCCTTCTCAATGTTGCCGGTAGTAAATTGGCTCCTCATCAGTAACATGCATGTGCAGTGGTTTTGATTTTTATACCATTTCTTCATTTACTATTAATCTAGAGCATATATGTCAGTAAGCTAAATGTTTGTCAAAGCACCATTGCAACCACAACAACCTGAAAAACAAACAAACAAACAAAAAGGACTGTAATATCGCTTAACACATTGGTTTAAGAATAATTCCATACCTTTGCTCTATTATAGTCTAGTATTAAACCTGCTAAAATGGTTCCGCTCTACTGAACAAGTTTCCTGTCAGGCTAGAAATAGAAAAAAAAAGTAACGACACCTCCGCTGTATGCTCGCGCGTGCATGTGTGTATGTGTGTGTGTGTACAAAAAAAGATAAGAGAAAAGTCCAGGGAGTGCCACAATCACAAACCGCAGCCCTTCCCAGACCCCAAGAGGAAGAGAAAACCGACAAATCTAAACAAGCACAAATCGAACAAACGTACGAAACGCACTAAGATTAGCTCTCTCTTCCCCAAGCGAGGTAATCGCAATACTAAAAGGACATAAAACACAAGAACAAAATGACACATGGAAAGACATACAACAAATCGCCTCGTAGAATAAACCACAAAGCAACAAAAAGTAAGACTAACACCGGGACAACCGCCTTAGAACGGTCAGTAGAGTAAACCACCGGGGGGTTTAAAGCACTTTTACAGCTAGCTAACTTCACCCTGGGTCCCGACGATGCTACCGTTAATACAGAAACACATAAAAATTCGGTTTGCATAAAGACTTCCAACTCAGTCAATGCATCAAAGCGAAAACACAAAAATCAAAATAATCACTATAATAAACAAAAACGAGTACTCATGGCTAATTCTACTGTATGCCAGAGTAAATGAAAACCAATAGTTGAACCACGGCGGGCCAAGTCAAAGACATATCGTCAAGCCCAAACCCACTGGTTAAAGCTTTACGAAGAGGCTGTCATTGGGTCTGAGGCCCGAACCGCCGTCGTGCAATTAAAGAGTGAAGCATAGCCATCAACAATGATTGGGTTGACAACTAGGCATGCAGTCTGCCGCATAATATCCACGCTATAGCCAATTCTTTTATAACGGTTAATAAGTTTTCTGAATTGCTCCGAAAAGTTAGATTTACCTAACATTTTTCTAAATCTGTACACTAAGTCACCGTAAAATTCGGGTTCCGATATAACTTGCTGCAGAAGTGTTTTCAGACTGACGCTATATTTTTCTAACAAGGTACTGTGTCTGCGATAAAATTTCGAAAACGCCTTACGAAGTTTAAAATAACGATAGCCCTGCCTAAGAAGGTTGGTAGTAAGGGCTTTATTACGGTAGTTAAAGTCATTAAGATTTGAAGAAGCTCTGGCGAATCTAATAAGTTGAGATATGTATACCCCATATGAGGTACGCCGGGGGACATCGCCATCCAGAGAAGGGAAATTGACTATATCAAAATCAAAATCGTCTTGTTTATCATAAATTTTGGTGGAAACTGTACCATTAAAAATACATAGATTCAAATCCAAAAAGAGTGCCTCGGTATCGGAAGAATTTGCTCTATTTAATTGGAGTTCCGTAGGGTATATCCGGTCCACCATTTGGTCAAAGTAAATATTGTCAATATTTAATAAATCATCAAGGTATCTTGAAGTTGAATTGAAAGCCTCAATAATGTCAGCCTGGTTTTTACGTTTTCACTTCATGAAATCTCTCTCAGAACAAAAATGAAACAAATCTGCAACAAGAGGAGCACAATTAGTTCCCATCGGAATACCAATAATTTGCCAATAAAGTATAGTTCCAAATCTAATAAAATATTATCCAAAAGATAAACAAGGGCATCACAGATTTTTTGACACGACCATAAATTGTGATTATTATATACATCAGAAGTGAAAAAAACACATTCTTCGTCGCAGGCCAAATATTGGGTATTCTCCCGAATAAACATTCGATTAATTAAATCAATAGGTTTATCTTTTATAAGATGATGAGGTAACGTAGTAAACAGTGTAGAAAAATCATATGTAGACAATTTAGAAGCCGGAAAGTTTTTAGATTTAAATTTATTGAGAACATCATTAGAATTTTTAATTGACCAAAAATAGTTAATTCCGTCCCTTTTGTAAAAAGTATCATAGTATCTAATCCAATGTTATTTAACAGCAGTAAGGCATGAAGCTAGCAGTTTTGGACAAATTAGTAGTCGTACATGAACTAGAATTAGCAATGAAACGTGCTTTATAAGGTCGTTTATGAAGTTTCGGTAACCAATATAACGTAGGAAGTCTGTCTTGCTTTTCTTTAATACTCACTGCAAACTTAGCAGTAATATCGATAGAATGGGTATTAACAATAGATCTCTCGTCAGTAGAAATCCGTTCATATGTTTTAGTACTACCAAGTTCTTATATTAGAGTATTAATACAATAAAGTCGTCACACAACAACATTATTAGCAGCTTTATCAGCTGCAGCCAAAACATACTTCCTATGAAACTCTTGGATACCTTGTTTCAAATATCGAAACGATAATTTAGGCTTAGGAGGGAGAAGATCAAGGTTATTAGAGTAAAATAACACACGTTCATCAATGATCTTAAAAATCTTTAATTTCCAATTATTTAAAGCATTAGACTCAACATGCTCAACATGTACGTTCATTGCTCCCAGGGATCTTTCCTTTAAATATCTATCTGCTCGTGATAGCTCGTGATTTCTAGTGCACCAAGCTCACATTGTGTCAATCTCGTTTTTTTGTGCTTGTTTATGTTACACATGCAATTATCTGTTTCATTATGCATATACCTTGTAGTCTTATTTTGTAGGGTAAAAAAAATCTTAGTCCATAGAGAGAAGAAAAATGTTCTTCAATTTTCTTGATGAGGCATAAAAATAGCTCTGTTTCCGCTAACCCGATCGGCCCTGTTTCAAAACACAACTGCTATTTTTTTTTAGTAAAATGCAAAATGAAAAGGTAAAGCAACGACCCTCAAAATATACTTGTATTTTCATAAAATTACAGACCCGACCCTGTTCTTTTTTGGAGACATATGAAAAAGATAAACAAAAAAAGTTTCTCCTACCTACCGATCATTTATTTTGTCAGCATTTAAGCGGGGGCATAGCTATTATTTACTCCTAAAAACGTTGAAGTTATAAAGACTAAATATGTTTTGGTCTTAAATGCCCAGTATATACGACAGACATAGCCGCGGAATCTTGACGGGATATGCGTATGTAATGAAATGTTTCTGTTCGTATTTAAAATGTGATAAATGCCTTTATGGAACGTTTAACTTGTCAAAGTTCTGATTGTTCATTTCAGATATACGAACACGATCGTAATTATGGACGATATTGCGAGCAATCTGTTGTTCCAATGATAACCAGTACATCAAGCCTTCTTCTTGTAGAATTTGTTTCCAAATTCTTTAGTGCGACGACTCCTACAGGCTTCAACGCAACATACTCATTTGTGGACGGTAAGCGTCACCTGCATGTGCTGCAAAAATGTTTCAAACGGTTTATTTTTCATACTTGAACAGTAAATGCTTATATGCAGATTTACTTGCGAAATAGAACTCCAAGGGGCCTCAATGCACTTGTTTCACATAGGAGACACCTTTTGTGTATGTTTCCTTTACTGTACATCAAGCCTCTTTTAAAAGTATATTTTCAAAGAAAAAAAAGGCTTCCTAGGGCAGCAAAATCTGACTTTTTAGGCTAGAATGTTTGCAGAAGAGATCCACACAATGTTGAAACAGTTGAATCCAGTCCTCTTAACTGTCCTACAAGCAGTAAGTAAAGTGTAAGGAGAATAATTTCGTTATAATATATGCCGAAACGAAGTCCTAGATCAGACAGTACACATTCTCAGTGTAGTAAGCTCTTTTTTCACAGAACTTTTGAATGATATAAACACTATACTGACGAAATGCATTGTGATAAGAGCATTTTCAAAAGTTTTGTAGACGTAATGGTTTTGTTCAAATGCAAATGGGTAACAGAAAGGTTTCCTTTGAGTCTGTGTGACGGCTGTTCATTTGCATACGTTGCGCATCGCATATTTTACAGTATCCAATGATCACATGAGCTACATTTGCTGACCTGCACCGGGTCCTGTTTGATGCTGTGAGATAGTTAAAGTAAGAGAAAAGTCCAGGGAGTGTCTCAATCACAAGCCGCCACCCATCCCAGACACAGGAAGAGGACCAGAAACCAAACAAGCGCAAATCGAACAAACGCACAAAAATCACCAATATTAGCTCTCTTTTCCACAAGCCCGGTAATAGCAATGCTAAAAGGACTGAAAAATATAAGAACAAAATAACACAAGGCAAGACTTAAAACAAACCGGCTCTTAGAATAAATCACAAAGCAACAAACAGAAGGACCAACACGGAGATCACCGCCTTAGAACGGTCAGTAGAATAAAACCACTGGGTGGTTTTAACAGCCAACTTCACCCTTGGTCCCGATGCTACTCTTAATACAGAAATACATAAACATTTGGGTCGCATAAAGGCTCTCAACTCAATCAATGCATCAAAGCAAAAACATAAAAATCAGATTAATCACTTTGATAAACAAAGATGAGTACTCATGGCAATTCTTCTCTGTGCTAGATTAAATGAAAACCAATAGCTGCAGTTTTACGAAGAGGCCGTCATTGAGTCTGAGGCCCGAATTGCCGTCGTGTAATTAAAGAGTGAAGCATAGCCATCAACAATGATTTGACTGATAAATAGGCATGGAGTCCGCCGCATAATATCCAGACTATAGTCAATTCTTTTATAACGGTTAATTAGTTTTTCTGAATTGCTCCGAAAAGTTAGATACCTCCACATTTTTTTCTAAATCTGTACACTGAAGCGACTTAAAATTCTGGTTCCGATATACCTTGTTGCAGAAGTGCTTTCAGACCGACGATACAGAAAAAAAAGGTAAGAGAAAAGTAGAAGTCATGCTTACTGCAGATCTGCTCATAAACAGTTTCAGTAAAACAGTTTCTATTTCATTTCTTTGGACTGTTTCTTTCTTCCGGAGGAGTCATCTTCTCCGTCATATTTCTACGGCAAAGTATACTTGCTAGTGCAATTATGGTCTTAAGGTATGAGAGCAAGTCAATAAAAAACCAGCCTAACTTATTTCTGGGCGTGATCGATCTCTTTTTTTTTCGATTTAATTGCCTTCTAGAATGATGCACTTGGACCAATGGTGTTCCAGTGCCATCAGCCCAGAACTGAAGAAGCCAGGGTCCTTGTCTCTGACCGATTCCTCAACTGCCGCCACGACATCTTCGTTGGACCGTAAATGACGTCCACGGATATCCTTTTTCAAGTTTGGGAATAGAAAATAGTCACTAGGAGCTAAGTCCGGAAAATAGGCGGGGTGCGGTATTAGCTCGTACCTATTCCGCTCAACAGCATCCATTGCAATTTTGCAAGTGTGGACTCTCGCATTGTCCTGTTGGAGCAACATCCCTTTAGAGAGTTTACCTCGGCGTTTTTCACGGATCATAAATCTCAGTTAGCCGAGCAAATTTGCATAATACGCACCTGTTATTGTGCTAGAAAATCCAACATAATAACGCCTTGTGCATCCCATCACCTTGCCAGAAGAGGATTGCGTTTTGAACTTCTTTGGCCTCGGAGACCCCGGTCCTACACTCTGGCGACTTTGAGCTTTATTCTCTGGCTCATAATAATGGACCCAGATCTCGTATACAGTCACCAGATGTGAAAGGAGATCATCTTTCTTTGACCTAAAAAAAAGGTAAGAGAAAACTCCAGGGAGTGCCACAATCACAAACCGCAGCCCTTCCCGGACCCCAAGAGGAAGAGGAAACTGACAAATCCAAACAAGCACAAATTGAACAAACGTACGAAAAACACTAAGATTAACTCTCTCTCTTCCCCAAGCGAGGTAATCGCATACTAAAAGGACTAAAAAACACAAGAACAAAATGACACATGGAAAGACATACAACAAATTGCCTCGTAGAATAAACCACAAAGCAACAAAGAGTAAGACTAACACCGGGACCACCGCCTTAGAACGGTCAGTAGAGTAAACCACCGGGGGAGTTAAAGCACTTTTACAGCTAGCTAACTTCACCCTGGGTCCCGATGCTATTCTTAGTACAGAAATACAAAAAATTCGGTTCGCATTAAGGATCCAAACTCAGTTAATGAGTTACCGCTAATGAGTCAATAAGTTACCGCTTAAACTATGCGTTGTATACTAATGCTCTGGTTGCCATTTGCTCGTCGCTAAGGGATTTTGGGACCCAACTGGCTGTTAGCTTGTGCACACCCAAGCGATCACGTAAAGTTGTTGAAACGCTACCATGTGAAATGTGTATTGAATTCGCTATTTCTTCCACCTTAATTCTCCTATCAGAGTGCACCAGATCCCGTACTTCGTTACACATTTCTTCATCGGTGGCATCTGATGGGCGTCCAGACCTGGTTTCGTCTTCTAATGACGTTCTACTGCGTTTGAATTCCCCAACCCAGAATTTAAATTGTGCATATGATAGTGCAGAAGACCCATAAACATTGGTCAACTCGTAATGTATTTCCTGATCTGTTTTCCCTTTCAAATACAAGTACCGAATTACAGCATGGTACTCAACTTTTGACGAAAAGCTTATTTTTGCATCGCTAGCTATGTTTGACATTCAATATGAGTGAGTGACACGATAATGGTGCAATTTTGCCCTCAGGCCTAAAACATGTATTGAACCAAGGCATAAAAATCTTGCGTGTCTTTGTCAATTGAAAATGGGAAAGGTTGGTTACTTATTGACTTGCCCTCGTACTTTAAAATAAGGAACTTCTAAACAAGACTCAATCAAAACGAAGCCACCAAACTTTTCTTCTCAACAAGGTACTGCCACACAAGACCCTCAGTCCGATATAACAGCATACAGAAACCAACAAACAAATCTCCGCATCGTACTGCCAAACAAGTCTGTTAGCGTGATATATCAGAAAGCAAAATCCAACAATGCACAATCAGCAACGTACTGCCATAAAATACTTTAAGCCTGATATAAAAGGAGACAGAGCCTAACAAAGTAATACACTCAGCAAGGTATTGCCACGCAAGTTTTTTGACCTGATATAACAGGAAACAAAACTCAACAAATTATGCCCAACACGGAACTGCCAAACAAAACCCTCAGCCTGTTATTACAGGGAACAGAACCCAACATCTTATATTCAACAATTTACTGCCAGACAAGACCTGCAGCCTGGTGTAACAGGAAACATAGCTAAACAACGTATACTCAGGAAGGTACTGTTACACAAAACTCCCAGCCTGATATAACAAAAGTAAAAATTCAGCAAAGGTTTATACTGAAAAAATTAAATAAGAATCGTTGAAAAATAATGTAACACAATATTAAAGAGAATCCAACATTATCTAAGACATAAATATAGCTATTACAAAATCTTACTAAAGAGGATTAGTCGATATAGAGAGCACTAAATTCTATAAATACATTTAATGAACTTACAGAGAATATCTCCTACTACAAATAATTCTTCATTCGAAGAACAGAAATTGTCAAAAATATAGTTCCATGATTCATAAATATTATATCTGCCCGACAGAAAATTAGCTTGCTGCTTTAAAAGAATTTGAAGGGGATTTAATTCACTTTTATGGACGAAAATAACATTGATTCGTCGTATATTGATCCACAAGGAGCAAAACGATTGAAATGCTATCTACAGTAGCAGGAACAACACATTAATGTACGGGCTTAGAAATTCGATGATCGATATACTAAACGCATACGTAAATACCAGGCTATCACTGATTTTCTAACTAAACGTCCAGAGAAATCACAAAAAGAAACATGTCTAACATTATTTGATAGCCAGTCTTTCTGTGCTCCTGTTTGTAATCTAATTTTTACAGTCCTTTCCGCTGGTCTGTCATAATTTCTGTGGTTATGTGTGTTTCACTATGGCGTTCACCGATGAGGAAGAGGACTCTTATTTGGACTGAACACACACACATACACACAGATATATATGTATGTATGTATATATATATGTATATATATATATATATATATATATATATATATATATATATATATATATATATATATATGGAGCTGTATCAGAGTTATAGGAGGGCAAGGTGTTCAATATACGGTATTAATTTTAAAAAAAAAATCAGTATTTTCATGTTTTACTACAAACAACTTCCTGGAAAATCATGTTTACAACAACAGGTTGTTTATATTTCTTTTAGATCTTTCAAGAAGGAATATTCTTAATTAAGCTATATTTGGTGTATCATAGAACATTTGGAATAGTTTTGACTAAAACTAGAATAGCACTGACGTATCTAGTACATTATTTCTCTGGGACTTTCTTTGATACTATATAAGGGAAAACGCAGGGCTGCAGTTTGTGATTGTGGCACTCCCTGGACTTTTCTCTTACCTTTTTTCAAATGAGTAGCTTTGTATACTTTCATTGGAAATAATTCTGTACTGGATTATTTTAATATTTTATTCATTCTGTAATTAAACTCTGTATTCAGGGGCCTCAAATTGTGGGATCATAAAGTTTTATTCAAAGTTTTTTTTTAATGATAACTGTCCTTTTGACATCACTTGGAAAGACGTTTTTGCTTGGCTTTTTATTTTAAATGAGAATCTTTTGTTCTAATTAACCATATCTTATCAGAAACCATTTGTCTAATCTTTTTCTGTGTTTTGTTTTCAAATATTTACACTAAAATTAAATTTACGGCCAAAAATTGGTCTGACTTATGCACTTTCTAGAGTAGAGTGATTTTTTTTATAAAATTCTTGTCTAAGAAAATAGTTTTTACTTTTCTTTGCTGAATTTAAATTATTGTTGCTTCACAACAATATTGAGAAAATTTCAGAGAAATTGAACATTTGGAACTTGTTGAAAATCTGGCACAAAAATACGTACTCTACAGATTTCTGCATGATTTGGCTCATTTTTACTATGGGAAAAAGTAAAAATATATGATGTTTTAAAAACTAATGACTAGAATAAAACATGTACACGGGTAGTTACGACAAATGGTTTTGCATTAAATCATGACAAAAATTTGCAAATTTACTTCTTTTATGTAAAGCGTCAAGCAAAAAACAGCTTTCTGAAAGATGTCGAAAGCACGGTAATTTGATTTTCATGTTTTTGTTTTGATGCATTGACTGAGTTGGGAGGCTTTATGCGAACCGTTCTTTTTATGTATTTCTATAGTAATAGAATCGGTAGTAGAATAAGACATGCGTATTCGTCTTTATTATAGTGATTTATTTAATTTCTATGTTTTCTCTTTGATGCATTGATTGAGTTTCTGAGCCCTTATGCGAACCGATTTGATATGTATTTCTGTATTAAGAGTGGCACCAGGACCCAGGGTGAAGTTGGTCGGCTGTAAAAGTGCTTTCCTCCTGGTAGTTTATTCTACCGACCGTTCTGTCGGTAGTCTTGAATAAGAGGGGTGTTCTTCGGGCGATGCTGGAGTCTGAAAGAGCTCCATCGGTTGTCAGCCTAAACCCTTGCAATGCGCTGCCTAGTGACCGCGCTCAAGACATCAACTGGGGCGTGAATAAAGATAAAATCAAGTTCATAGTTAAAACAGCGAATCGATCACTCACGAGACGGGGCATACTTACAATAGTTAGCTCAATACTTGATCCACTTTGTCTCGTGTCACAGCTCTTGCTTAAGACGAAGGTAATCTCCAACATTTGTGCAGAAAGAAGCTTGGGTGGGATGATGAAATGCCACAGGTGAACCAGTATAAATGGTTTCGCACACTGCCACATTTGCAGAATATGTCTGCCAATCGCTGCTTCAAAAAAGTAAGAGAAAAGTCCAGGGAGTGCCACAATCACAAACCGCAGCCCTTCCCAGACCCCAAGAGGAAAAGGAAACCGACAAATCTAAACAAGCAAAAACCGAACAAACGTACGAAAAGCACTAAGATTAGCTCTCTCTTCCCCAAGCGAGGTAATCGCAATACTAAAAGGACTGAAAAGCACAAGAACAAAATGACACACGGAAAGACATACAACAAATCGCCTCGTAGAATAAACCACAAAGCAACAAGGAGTAAGACTAACACCGGGACCACCGCCTTAGAACGGTCGGTAGAGCAAACCACCGGGGGGTTTAAAGCACTTTTACAGCTAGCTAACTTCACCCTGGGTCCCGATGCTACTCGTAATACATAAATACATAAAAATTCGGTTTGCATAAAGGCTCCCAACTCAGTCAATGCATCAAAGCGAAAACATAAAAATCAAATTAATTACTATAATAAACAAAGACGAGTACTCATGGCTAATTCTACTGTAAGCCAGAGTAAATGAAAACCAATAGTTTAACCACGGCGGGCCAAGCCAAAGACATATCGTCAAGCCCCAACCCACTGGTTAAAGTTTTACGAAGAGGCCGTCATTGAGTCTGAGGCCCGAACCGCCGTCGTGCAATCAAAGAGTGAAGCATAGCCATCAACCACAAGGATTTGGTGGCAAAGGAAAGCTCAATTGCAACTCTTCAGTGATGAGACAGAACTTGGTTACGAAGCATCTGCATATCTGAGTTATTCGATGTCCATGACAATAAAGGCAATCTTTTTTTACTTTTATTACCTGTTCGCTTGTTATTTGTAAATCTCGCCTTGCACCAATCAAGCAGATATCTATTCCAAGATTGGTCTTCTGAAGCTGTGTTTGCCTGTTGTCTGTAATGACCATTATCTGAAGAAATGAAATAAAACTTGACCAGGTCACCTTCTGGACCGATTTCATGTTATTCTAGAATATATCAAATACGAGGGTCTCGTACAATTTGCGGCGTTTAAAAACCTTAATTAGTAACAAATTCAATGTTATTCACGATTCAACCTCACCAGACTGGTAGTACTACACTGAATCAAATGTCCTGCGGACATAGCATCAAGAGAAGTTGATGCAAGCGATACAGCGAGTCTCAGTTTTTGGCTGAACGGGCCCGAGTTTATGGTATGACAGTGTGCGATGGCCGCAGCCAGTGATGTCGATGTTAAGAAAGAACCAGTTATCAACACTACTACTAATGACTTAATCCATACTTTTATTGATCGCTACTCTGACTGGAGAACACCGCAGCGTGCTACGCCGTGGTTGACAGTGTATAAAGTCAATTGCAGACATCACTACTTACGTTATCACTAACTGAGTCACAGAGGCAATGTCACCATGTCAGAAATACAAAAGGCTTCGAATGATATTTTAGTCCGTGTACAGGAGAGTTCTTTCTTGCATGAAATGATCAGTTTGAGAAACGGGAATCCTGCGAGGAAGGATAGTCATATTGCATAACTTAATCCCTTTTTAGTTGCTAGAATGGTCCGATTGAAGGTACATCTGATTTCCGGAAGTATACACAAGTGTCATATCATACCGCTAAGAGTGCATCACTTAATTACGCTTATTATTCGCTTCCTTAATGAGACCAAGGGCTAGCCGCGACCCGTGAAAAGCACAGGATTGTTCAGGGGCACGGTACAATAGGTAATTATACAAAGGGTTGCATTATGTGCCAACATGCTATAAATTGTGTACGCTTGATTAGCAAATGTCTGCAGACAAACCGCCAGTCTCGTTTGTTGGAATATATCATTTAAGTTGTGAAGGCAGGTCCCACTCATTTGATGAGATATGGGTGCACATGCACATGTCTTACAACTAGGGCAGTTTATCTGGAAGTTGCCCATAGTTTGATAGCTGATTCCTTAATTGCTGATTTTTAAAAGATCTCAGGTCAACAAGAAGTTCCAGAAAAGGAAACAGTGATAATGGAACTAACCTGGTAAAAGGCGACGGAGATCTTTGCAAATCTATTCAAGAATGGTACAAATCGACGATAGAAAAACATATGACACTACATGAAATCAAACGTCATTTTAATCTACCGTGCGCCAGCCATATGGGTGGGGAATGGTAAAGAATGAATAGTTCAGCACATACTGTTCTGAAAGAATTCGCTAAGAAACAGGAACTCACTGACGAACAGCTTCAAATTATGATGAACTAGTCATAGAAAATAGTTAATGACAGATCTATAACACCGATACGCGGCGACCCTAACGATCCACCTGCGCTGACAACAAGCATATTGTTGCCGATAAAATCTATTCTCCGACTGCCACAAGGTCTGTTTGTTAAGGAAGATGTATACGCGAAACGATGGTGGAGACAAGTACAGATCTTGCTGATGTGTCCTGGAGGAGATGTATACGCGAGTACGAGGGATGTTCGAAATGAATTGTTTATTGTCCTCTAGCTCGATATCCACGTGGGGCACGATAAAAACCAATACATACCTGTATAGGGCTATTCAATATCTACACAATTGTGTATAAATGTACATGTTAGACTAAGTGTAAGACATAAAATTTGCCATTTGAATACACGCAGTCATTGACCACTGCAGTAAAAATGGTTGGTAGAAGCGTCGACAAAAAAGATGAAATACGGGCTTACATCTAAGCTCGCTCAAAACTTGGTTGTTCTTTGAAGAAGCTGATGACTGAAATTTCTACTGCTTTTGGACCTTCTTGTGTGTCTTATGACACAGTTCGGCGATGAAAAGAAAAATTTGAGTCTGGTGTAGAGTCCATCAAAAATGCACCGAAATCAGGTAGGCCAAAATCTGCATCTCGTAAAGAAATCGTTTCCAAAATAAAGGAAATCATTGAAGGAGATGCCAGATTTACAGTTCGTGATATTGCACGAAAGGTAGGCATATCACTATCAACGGTTCACCTTATTTTGAAGAAGCATTTGAAAGTCAGAAAGATTTCTGCTAGATGGGTGCCACATCTGTTGACTGACGAGCAAAAGCGGCAACGGGTTAAAGTGGCCAAAAAGCTGCTTCAAATGTTTCCAAAATATGACAAAAAGCAGTTGGCCAATGTCGTCACAGGTGATGAAACCTAGGTCCATTATAATGAGCCCGTCAGAAAGGTTAGCAATAAGATCTGGGCCACTAAACACAGCAAACGCCCAATAATTGCCAAACGTTCTTTGAGTACAAAGAAGGTTTTGTATGCAATCTTCTTCTCTGGTGAAGAAGTTGCAATGAAAGTGCCAGTGAAAAAGGGTAAAAGCATCACCGGAAAGTACTAAAAAGACGTAGTACTGAAGAAACTGAAAAAAGTATTATCAGAAACGACGCCCTGCCACTGGTTTTAAACATGTCCATCTTCTACATGACAATGCCCCAGCTCATACCTCCGCAATAGTTACGGCGTTTTTGAAGAAAGAAAAAGTAACTGTTTTGCCTCACCCCCACGTATTCCCCAGACCTTGCCCCATGTGATTTCTTTTTGTTTCCGAAATTGAAAGCATTCCTTGCTGGGCGGAAATACCAGTCCCGACAGGCATTTGGATCTGCCATTCATCAGTACCTTATTACTGTGCCCAAATCAGCGTACCGTGACGCCTTCAAGAAGTGGATACATCGGCTGAAACTTTGCATTTCTAGCCACGGGGAGTACTTTGAGGGCATGAAATGAGTACTTTTGGGCTAACTTGAAATTTGAAGTCTCCAGATAGAAATAAGCAATTCATTTCGAACATCCCTCGTACGTACCTGCCCTACAAGCTCTGCTAAAGTAGCAGCGAGCTAAATCAGACAAAGGTACTGGTAATGTTGTCCTACTTGTAGAGGAAAATTCTACAACAGGGCTGTGGCCTTTGGACAGAGTTATAAATGAAAATGAGAGCCGGGATGGGCACGTACGTCAAAAATAGTTAGACTAGTAAAAAAGGTAAGAGAAAAGTCCAGGGAGTGCCACAATCACAAATCGAAGCCCTTCCTAGACCCCAAGAGGAAGAGGAAACCGACAAATCTAAACAAGCACAAACCAAACAAACGTACGAAAAGCACTAAGATTAGCTCTCTCTACCTCAAGCGAGTAATCGCAATACTAAAAGGACTGAAAAACACAAGAACAAAATGACACACGGAAAGACATACAACAAATCGCCTCGTAGAATAAACCATAAAGCACGTACGTGCCCATCCCGGCTCACATTTTCATTTATATGACTAACACCGGGACCACCGCCTTAGAACGGTCGGTAGTGTAAACCACCGGGGGGTTTAAAGCACTTTTACAGCTAGCTAACTTCACCCTGGGTCCCGATGCTACTTTTTTATACAGAAATACATAAAAATTCGGTTCGCATAAAGGCTCCCAACTCAGTCAATGCATCAAAGCGAAAACATAAAAATCAAATTAATCACTATAATAAACAAAGACGAGTACTCATGGCTAATTTTACTGTATGCCAGAGTAAATGAAAACCAAAAGTTGAACCACGGCGGGCCAAGCCAAAGACATATCGTCAAGCCCCAACCCACTGGTTAAAGTTTTACGAAGAGGCCGTCATTGAGTCTGAGGCCCGAGCCGCCGTCGTGCAATTAAAGAGTGAAGCATAGCCATCAATAATGATTGGGTTGACAACTAGGCATGCAGTCTGCCGCATAATATCCAGGCTATAGCCAATTCTTTTTTAACGGTTAATAAGTTTTCTGAATAGCTCCGAAAAGTTAGATTTACCTACATTTTTTCTAAATCTGTACACTAAGTCACCGTAAAATTCGGGTTCCGATATACCTTGTTGCAGAAGTGTTTTCAGACTGACGCTATATTGTTTTTAACAAGGCACTGTGTCTGCGATAGAATTTCGTAAACGCCTTACGAAGTTATAAAATAACGATAGCCCTGCCTAAGAAGTTTGGCAGTAAGGGCTTTATTACGGTAGTTGAAGTCATTAAGATTTGAAGAAGCTCTGGCGAATCTTATAAGTTGAGATATGTCTACCCCATATGAGGTACGCCGGGGGACATCGCCATCCAGAAAAGGGAAATTGACTATATCAAAATCAAAATCGTCCCGTTTATCATAAATTTTGGTGGAAACTGTACCATTAGATATACATAGATTCAAATCCTAAAAAGGTGCTTCGGTATCGGAAGTATTTGCTCTATTTAATTGGGAGTTCTGAAGGGTATATCCGGTCCACCAACTGGTCAAAGTAAATATTGTCAATATTTAATAAATCGTCAAGGTATCTTGAAGTTGAATTGAAAGCCCCAATAATGTCAGCCTGATTTTCACGTGAGAGAGACTTCATGAAATCTCTCTCATAACAAAAAAGAAACAAATCTGCAACAAGAGGAGCACAATTAGTTCCCATCGGAATACCAATAGTTTGTCTATAAAGTTTTGTTCCAAATCTAATAAAAATATTATCCAAAAGATAAACAAGGGCATCACAGACTTTTTGACACGACCATAAATTGTGATTATTATATACACCAGAAGTGAAAAAAGCACATTCTTCGTTGCAAGCCAAATATTGGGTATTCTCCCGAATAAACGTTCGGTTAATTAAATCAATAAGTTTATCTTTAAGAAGATGATGAGGTAACGTAGTATACAGTGTAGAAAAATCATATGTAGACAATTTAGAAGCCTGAAAGTTTTTAGATTTAAATTTATTGAGAACATCATTAGAATTTTTAATTGACCAAATATAGTTAATTCCGTCCCTTTCGTAAGCAGTATCATAGTATGTAATCCAATGTTTTTTAACAGCAGTAAGGCATGAAGTTAGCAGTTTGGACAAAACAGTACTACAAGAACTAGAATTAGCAATGAAACGTGCTTTATAAGGTCGTTTATGAAGTTTAGGTAACCAATATAACGTAGGAAGTCTGTTTTGCTTTTCTTTAATACTCAATGCAAATTTAGCGGTAATATCGATTGAAACTCTTTTTCTTGCTTTAAAGTTTCACTTTACATTATTACAACAGGTTAATGAAAGTTTGGGTCTCAAACAAACTATGCTCAGTTCTTTGATTTTATAATCAGAATCAAAATGCTTTCATGTAATGATTAATATTCGCTGATTAAAAACGCTCATTCGATTTCTGCAATTTGATACGACGTTACGTTACGTAGCGCTGAACGCCTAGTCACGTCAGCGTCTCGCCGCTTAAAACGTGATTATCTTGACAATAAGTTAAGACGTAGAACCGTTGCGGCCGACAGTTTGAAGATGTCGAAGAATTTTATAGTCGCATAGTCGTAAAGAGACATGTCGATTTTATAAAACAATAACCTAGTTCATTTAAGTAATCTTATTGGAAAATGCGTTTATAAATCAATAAAAAACACTAAAATCAAACACCAGTTTAACGCATCGCTGCGAGAGTACAATTCTGACCAACGTTAATTAATAATTGAAGAGTAATTGTCTATATATGAATTGTGCTTATGTATGTAGTTTTTTAGAATCGTACTTAAAAAGGATAACCTCTCGGCGGTATCTAGTTATAGACCTATATCATTATTAAGCAGGATTGGCAAGGTACTCGAAACAATAATTCGAGAGCATCTTTTAATTTTTAGTGCAAATTATTTAATAAAATGCCTCTAGTCTGGTTTTTCCCTTGGGATTCAACAACTAACCAGTAAACTAGTTAGTAAGCATGTATAACACATTTTGTAAAGCCTGGACGAGGATAAAAAAGTACGATCTGTTTTCTGTGACTTATACAAAACATTTGATTAGGTTTAGCATAAGGGTCAATTACTGATATTAAGATTAGTTGACATAAATGTATCTCCACTGACCTGGCTTTTCGACTCGACTTCTAATTTACATTTTGCCTGGAAGAGGATAAAAAAGTATGATCTGTTTTCTGTGACTTATACAAAACATTTGATTAGGTTTAGCATAAGGGTCAATTACTGATATTAAGATTAGTTGACATAAATGTATCTCCATTGACCTGGCTTTTCGACTCGACTACTAATCTCATAGGAAATAGCGTGTTGTCCTTCCCGGAATATGCTCTGATTGGTCCCCCACCTTGGCGGGCGTTCCACAGTTCTCAATTACCGAACCACTTTTGTTTTTAATTTGCATCAATGATGTAGTTAAAGGTATTGATACCACTGTTCATTTATTTGCCGATGATACGAGTCTCTATATCATATAGCTAATAATTAGGATTCGGTTCAGCTGAGTCGTATGCACCAATCAAACAAGTCCACGCAAAAATTATAATATTTATAAGAATGCATGTTACTTACACCGGTTGTACTAAGTTTGTATACTGCGAACAGTAACCAACATTTAAATACTTTTCTTCAAATCTCGTTTCAATAAAATACTTGTACCAATATCTTGTGTGATTTCGTGTCATGTTACACATGTTACCAATTAAACCACAGTTTAAATCGTACAGTGACAAAACAAACTTATTATATGAAACAACCGACGCGAGAACAAAGCCGAATCGCAAGAGAGTGAAAACAACCGTTAAATGTTTATGACGGCGACGTTACTTAAATAATAACTTTAGCAACACTGCCATTGTCATACTTGAAAATGTTGCACTGAAGGCACATGGGACAATGATTAAAAATAACATAAACTGGTGTTTCCTATTTTTATTTACATATTATTAACTGAACTGTAGAATTCAACTCATGCGATCTCCTTATCTAAAAATAATACAAATAGCATTTATTAACTGAGGGTTAACAAGAACCATTTCGGAAAATCTGGACTCCGCTTACACATTATTACAAAAATAAACGACTGCTTATCAAATAAAACTTCTTTCAAATGATGAATTTCTTTTGCTCCAGTATTCCAGTGATGGTGTTTGACACACCAAGGATATCAAGGTATATGTTGTTTCTGTTCAGTCGTTGTTATTGTTCAGTTTTTATACTTTAATGCAGGTGGTCCCGGGGTACGAAACAATAACAGGCACAAACTTTCTGCTCAGTCCTCATCTTTGCTTCCATATATGTTTTATCTGTGATGTTTTGTTGCCAGTAATGATGCATAGATGTGTTAAATGCCTCCACGCGTATCAAACAAATTTATGTTTTTACCAGTTCGAGATCCCGGAAAGCTAGCTTAAGCGCCCTCCTTACCTCCTTTTTTTCCTATATTTTATTACTGACAGATCCAAGACGGTACAGTTAATGTGGTACGTTTTGTAAACTGTTCTATAGTTTTTCACTTACAAATGGTGTTCTTTTAACAGTTATGTGAGCTATGGATATATTCAGTTAAGTTTGGGTAACATAGTTGTCATTTTTAAGGAAAGTGCTGCCAACTGTTTTCCATCTGTTTTTTTAATGGCTAATTGTATTTGTCTGTCTTTCCCTTTGATGTTGAGAGCGTGATGTGGACCTGAGTATATCAGTTTCTGAAGTCTTTGAATATTTACTTTTCAAGAGGGAAATTGAAAATCTTCATGAACTGAATAAGTGATTAGACGTATAGCATGTACGTATATATTGTTAATAATAACCGCTGGCCAAGAATCTCTACGCATAAAAATAAAAATTTACGCATTCCTTTATTTATCTCAGGAACGGGAATTAAGTTACACTGTACAATACACAACAAAACTATTCATGGACACTACTCCTTATGTTTTAACTCCAACCCCATATAACTGGGATGCATTTGTTCCTGTGTTGCCTAAAATGTGATATTTTTCCTTGAAGGATCATGTGGTAGTACTCTAGTTGAAAGACAGGGATGGTTTAGTCTTGACAACAGAAACTATATAGAGGCATATAATCAAACGTTAGACTGTTGGTGGACTATTCTGGCGAATGACAGGAAACAAATACAATTATATATATCCGGTCTAGACATGTGGATCAACGCAACGTGCTGTCTGGACGTAATAAAAGTAAGTTTTCTATTCCAATATGTAGTAGCGCGTCGACAACTGATGTTGCAACACCCTCCTATGCATCAGAGAGAACTAGTTAATAACTCTGCTATGAATAAGGTTAACATTTATAATTCTATCTCAACAGGATAATTCAAATGTAGTGCAAGTTGAAGAAATTAAAAACGACATTATATATACACAAACTGAACAGGAATCTTGGAACTATTTCCCGTACGTAATTTTTTAACATTAGCTATCTAACTTGCGTTTTCAACGTGAACATTACCGTGTTGAATCATAAAAAAAATATGCAATTTGATTTTAGTGTTTTTTATTGATTTATAAACGCAAGTGGGTCATTCATAAACTTGATGAAAAGTCAGAAGAGCTATAGCTAGTTGATGATGAATCACTGGTGTATACATATCGATAAAGCTCCACCAAAAATATAACTTATTCCTATAAAAAATGGCATAAATGACAGCCTTACCTTTAATAAATGCTGTTAAATATATAAAGCACTTACATATTTTTCAAGGGCTGTGGCGGCCGTAATGTAAAACGTCCCCGTACTTCCTTATTTTTTTTTCTTAATTTCTAACCCTTTGTAATCCTTGAGCCTATTCCGAGATCTTAGAAATCTTAAGAGGGTCAATGACAAGGTCTAATTGGCCGAAACAAGCTACCAAGTCCCACCCAGAAACTTGACACTTAGGATAATATTTTTGTGTTATATGTGTTCATTACTCTCAAATGTCATTCCTTTTTATAGTACATTTATTTTCACTATATCCTTGTTAGTGTTGTGTGGCGGCCGTAACACGTCTCCCCGTACTTCAATATAGTGTTGTTAATATTTTTTAGCCCTGTTTGACCATTGATTCTTTTTTAGGATTTAGATACATTATGAGAGTTATGATGAGGCCTAATTTGCCGCAACTAGTTAGTCTGGACCATACCATTTGACACTTTAGGTGTATGTTTAGTGTATGTGTTCGTTGCTCTCAAAGGTCTATTACTCTTCACTACAATTTCCGTTAGTGTCGTGTGACTGTGTTTATGTGTGTATTGCTTGTTAGGCTGGCACAATTAATCGGAAAATCGATTAATTGATCGACAAATTCCACAAAAAATGATTATCGTTACAAATTTGCTAATAATCGATCATTTAATTCTGTGTCTTAATCATAGTATCATTAACTCTTAGTATTCAGACATCCCAATCCCTTACCATACTTAATTTAAAATTTGAACAAGTACAACTTACTACCAGGGTTAAGTTGGCTAGCTGTAAAAAAAGGTGAGAGAAAAGTCCAGGGAGTGCCACAATCACAAACCGCAGCCCTTCCCAGACCCTAAGAGGAAGAGGAAACCGACAAATCCAAACAAGCACAAATCGAATAAACGTACGAAAAGCACTAAGATTATTAGCTCTCTCTTCCCCAAGCGAGATAATCGCAATACTAAAAGGACTGTAAAACACAAGAACAAAATGACACAGGGAAAGACATACAACAAATCGCCTCGTAGAATAAACCACAAAGCAACAAAGAGTAAGACTAACACCGGGACCACTGCTTTAGAACGGTCAGTAGAGTAAACCACCGGGGGATTTAAAGCACTTTCAAAGTGCTTAAAACACCCCCACCCGCCCCCACCCCTCCGTTTACTCTATTGACCGTTCTAAGTCGGTGGTCCCTGTGTTAGTCTTACTCTTTGTTGCTTTGTGGTTTATTCTACGAGGCGATTTGTTTTATGTCTTACCTTGTGTTATATTGTTGTGTTTTTCAGGCCTTTTAGCATTGCGATTACCTCGCTGGGGAAGAGAGAGCTAATCTTAGTGCTTTTCGTACGTTTGTTCGATTTGTGCTTGTTTGGTTTTGTCGATTTCCTCTTCCTCTTGGTGCCTGGGAAGGGCTGCGGTTTATGATTGTGGCACTCCCTGGACTTTTCTCTTACCTTTTTTTCTGTGATTGTGGCACTCCCTGGACTTTTCTCTTACCTTTTCTTCTGAGATTGTGGCACTCCCTAGACTTTTCTCTCACCTTTTCTTCTGTAATTGTGGCACTCCCTAGACTCTTCTCTCACCTTTTCTTCTGTGATTGTGGCACTCCCTGGACTTTTCTCTTACCTTTTCTTCTGAGATTGTGGCACTCCCTAGACTTTTCTCTCACCTTTTCTTCTGTAATTGTGGCACTCCCTAGACTCTTCTCTCACCTTTTCTTCTGTTATTGTGGCACTCCCTAGACTTTTCTCTCACCTTTTCTTCTGTGATTGTGGCACTCCCAAGACTTTTCTCTCACCTTTTCTTCTGTGATTGTGGCACTCCCTAGACTTTTCTCTTACCTTTTCTTCTGTAATTGTGGCACTCCCTAGACTTTTCTCTTACCTTTTCTTCTGTGATTGTGGCACTCCCTAGACTTTTCTCTTACCTTTTCTTCTGTGATTGTGGCACTCCCTAGACTTTTCTCTTACCTTTTTTTACTACTCAATGTTGTGTCAAAAATAGCTGGACGAGTGGCAAACAGTGTAGATCTTGATGAGACGCCGCGTTCGCGACGTCTTATCTGCGTCTATACTGTTTGCTCAGGCTGTCAGACCAAATGCTTACAGTAAAGTATAATATATGGAAAGAGTCATGCTCAGACAGACAGTTAAAATTATGACAGAATCTTCAAAGATTACTAATCGATTATCGGTCACAATGACAGGATCGACAATCGATTATCTTTTCAGCTATGATTGGCCAGCCTTAATTGCTTGTCTCAAGAAATTCATTCCTTTTAGAATATGTTTATTGACGCAATGTAACTTAGAAATAAATACAGAGAATCTAACGAAATTCCCATCAGTCAATTTTACACAAGCTCGAAGCAACAGGCAGGATATCACAGCCATAGCTGAAGATATTTTGCTTCCTGTGTCGTAAAATATCAGCGATGGTATGGTCTATTTTACGACATGCTTTCAAACTCACAAATATTTCTATACCTTGATATAAATTTTTGCCTAATAACATGATCGAAATTCAATTTGTTCTCGGGACAATTTTGCATATTTCTTCCAAAACAATGTCAAGAAACTGAAAAAAGCGATGTCATGCAATAGATGAACGGATGAGAGCATCGGCTTACTTAGTTAATTTGAGCCGCAACGTGAGAAAACGTACCTTCTGACCTATATGCAGAACGCCTCTTTGGATAGTCCGTAGGTTGTTCAAGGCATATGCGATCAGTGCAGACTCCGATCAGCCTATTCGGTTGTTCAGGCTGATCCGATTCTTTGGTTGTCGCACAACCCTCATGGTTTTGTCGTGCGCTCGATCATTTTACTGACGGCCTACGTAAGCCCGTGCTTCGGCTTTCCGCATAGAACTATGTTTTCTTAGGTTGTGCTTATCTGTAGTTCAATCTTTTTTGTGTTTTATTATTATTATTATTAATAATATTATATTTACTATTATTATTATTAATTTTATCAATAATTGCAGATTTATGATTGGATAATTAGTGAAGACACACTGATGGACAGTTTCTGTGAGGACAGCCCTGTTGCTGCATTACTGTCATCTAAAAACATTGTTTATGTCAATTTACGCTATAACGGCACCGGCCCTAGAACACATTTCAGTGCTTCTTACAACACAGGAGGTAAACTGGAATCATCAAATGCGCCGCGTCAAGCGAAACCATCTCTTCGAGCATGCGCAAAATGCGCATATACAGATCCCAGTTAGCATTCTACGTAAATCTACATCGGGCCGTCATCGGCCCGTCAGCTACCCTGACGGGCCGATGACGGGCCGATATAGATTTACGTAGAATGCTGACTGGGATCATCCTACACATATTCAAAGTATGACCCGGGCCTTGGCTCTCCTTTCTTACATTTTCAGTATCCTATGATTCTGTTAGCGGACAGCGAAGGCACTGATCAGGCAACACTGACGCGCAGGCTTATCTGGATCTTTGTTGTCTGCATTTGCCCCAAAACACGTTTTCGCATGGCGCGGCCCAATTGACCTTTCTTATGGTTTGGTATCCCCACGATTACATGCCTTTACTATGTACATGTGTGTATCGTTAGGCATGTGTGTTGTGGCAAACTGGAGAATTATAGAGGTTTGTGAGTAAATTAAGCATTTTTCAGAAGTAATTTAGCAAAACCTTTCGTTTTTCAGGTCGTCCGTTGCATCTGAGTACGTGCATTAGGCAGGTCCCGAATGAGAAAACTGAATATACATAAGATCAATCAGAATGTACATACAAGTCAATAGATTTCGCACAAAAGAAGACAACATTTCATTCATTGTATCACATTCGGAGACGATTTGAATGAGCTTTCCAATGTACGTTTTTTTTTTTTTTTTTTTTTGTTTTTTTTTTGTGTTTGTTTGTTTTCTGCAAATAATAATAATAATAATAATAATAATAACTAGAAATAAACGGATGCCCCCGCCCAGGACCATTCTCATCCACCTGCAGGCATTTTGCAAAAAAATTAAGTTGAAAAAAGGGCCATAACTCATAATAATTGGCAGATTTTACCCTAAACTTGAACTATATTTTATGATTATATACCTGTGTATAAAATATGAATCCAATGATCCTTTTTTTTTTAAATAAGCTTGTGACCTTGACCCTTAGGTCATGGGCATGGGCCAGGGTATCATTGAATAGAATTCTGAACCTGTATCTATCATCATACCAAACATGAACCAAATCCATCATACGGTTCGGAAAATATGAGCTTCTAAAATGTTTACAATCAAAATTTGTAAGTCTATGACCTTGACCTTGAGGTCATAGGCATGGACGCAGGCATTGTTGAATAAAACCTTTGACCTTCATCTATCATTAAACAAAATATGAAAGCAAATCCATTGTACGGTTTGGAAAATATGAGCTCTTGAAAACTTTAACATCTAAGTCTGTGACCTTGACCTTGAGGTCAGGGTCGTGGGTATGCCTGAATAAAACTTTGGACCTGTAACTATCATCCTACCAAATATGAAGCAAATCCATTATATGGTTTGGAAAATATTAGCTCTAAACATACTTAAAATTTAAAATTTCTATGTGCGTGATCTTGATCTTGAGGCATGGGTGGAGGTATTACTGATATAATTTTGAACCTGTATCTATCGTCGTATCAAAAATAAACCCAATCCATCGTATGGTTTGGAAAATATGAACTTTCAACAACATTAGCGTTAAAAAATTCTAAGTCTACAACCTTGACCTTGAAGTCATAAGCATGGATGGGGGTATTGTCGAATAAACCGTTAGACCGGTATCTATCATCATATATAAATAAATATATCAAATATAAAGCAAATCCATCGCATGGTTTGGAAAATATGAGCTCTTTAAAACAATTTAATATTAAAAATTTCTAAGTCTGTGACCTTGACCTTGAGGCCATAGGCATGGACGAGTGTATTGCTGAATGTCACTTTGGAGCCTGTATGTATTAACATAATATGAACCAAATAAACGATAAAATTTCAGGTTCTACCTGGTACAAATACCTTAACCCGAGTCTTTAACATTAAAAATTTCTCTGTCCATGACCTTTACCTTTAGGTAATGGGCATGGGTGGGAGTATTGCTGAATAAAACTTTGGAACTATATCTATCATCAAACCAAGTATGAACCAAATGTATCGGATGATTTGGAAAATATGAGGTGTTAAGTGTTCAAGTTCTACCTGGTACAAGTACCTTAACCTGAGCCTTAGGATCACGTACGTATGTACGTACGTACCCACGTACGCACGTACGGAAAACCGGAAAACTATATGACCCCGGCATCTTCCGATGCGGGGGCATAATAATTTGCATCTGATTATTTGGCCTATACCTTGCTAAAGCTACAGCTGTATAAGGAACGGAACACGTAATTTTAGGATAAAAAAACATTTGTCTAGAGAAAATACGGCAATTTGGTAACTGAATATATTTTCCAACTGCAGCTGAATTTCGCAGAGCGGAAGACGCTTGTAGTGCCCGAATTGTTTCAAACATAGCGACTGAACTTTAACCTTTCACTCCTTAGTTTCTGAATAGGTCTCTTCCAGCTTTGAATTTAGACATGTCCACTGTTGCCGTCTCATTTTGTTCTACACCGTTTGCAAAGGTATCTGTTTTGGTCTGCAGGACTTAAAGGGTCAAAGGAAAGACTTATCTATTATTTAAAACGTCAGTCCGGAAAATGCTTCAATATATTAAAACAACTGCCATATGATAAGTATAGTCTGGTTTCTCAATTCCTGTACCTTGCAAAAAAAAAAAAGAAAAAAAAAAAAAAAAAAAAAAAAAAAAAAATCCCGAAAAACCCTAGCATCAGAAAATTATACGGCTGAATTTTAAGATATATATAATGCTTGGATATTGTTTCATATAAAACCGCTCTATAGCAATGCGAAACTAATTGCATTTTGGAGAAACGCGTGCATCTTGCATGATGCTGATTAAGAGTTTTGGCAGGCAACTGTAAGTTCTATTAAGCGAAAAGTACACATATGTATACTAACAGGTAAATTAGACCCAATATACACCAAACTCGCGATAAATTAATCTGTACAGTTGATGTCTAAATATAAATTAGTACTGATTATTTAAAAATCTTGTCGCATTTTGTAAAACGGTGTGTAGTTTATGAAATTTTGATAAACATTTTAGTTTGCGGAAACTACGTCAAATAATATGCTTGACCTTCATACCTTCTTACAAAGCATAGTTCGCCAACAAAGGATTTTGAAATTATGGACATGCGCGGCGATTTCCCTCAATATGCATGTTTAAACTTGCGTAAATACAATACAGGATCATATACGAATATTTTTTTATTAAAACCAAAACATAAGCACGAAAAAATATGTGTATTTCAAAACGGTATCATAAAATTTGCAATCAAAGGTTTTCTTACAGGTTAATTGCGGCGGCCATATTGGATGAAAAATTGAAGATTTCTTGGTGTTAATCCATTTCTGTTTATATTCTAATATAGCCTATAGGTTTATTTGAAACACAGTTTGCACGCGAAAATGGGGTAATCTGCTTTAAACGCAGAAAACCAATGGGATGGACTTATGACGTCATGTTTGCATAATCGCCTGAGAAAATAATCATTCTGCATTCTGTTTTTGAGCATTGTTTTCTTTCCCTTTTTATGAATTAATCTGAATACACAAGGTTTTGTATTAGAAATTGTTCATTATCAACCGGGCCTCCACAGAAACGTGCGAGTTCTCTCAAAATGTAATGTACAGATATTGGTAGGCTTTCTTCCTCTATCGAAATAAATCGTAAGTCTTTCCGATGCTAGGGTTAGCAAAATTGAGTACTAGAAACCGTACTGGTACGTTTTTCTCTTGTGCTGGATCATTTGTGTTATTGTGGTGCGATCTATATAATTAAAAAACGAAATACCCAAAACACTGTGTAAATGTTGTCTTTGGAGGGAACTGTATTATTTGAATCAATTTATGGATCTAGAATTCTTATATTACTTATTTGCAGAAAAATATAATTATGATATATACCGTAATTACCCTAAATGTTGGGTCAGACAGGCCTCAGCAAATAGTGTAGACTCTGATCAGACGCCGCACACTGGGGCTTCTAACAAAGCAATATTTAAGACACACCTGACTTAGCAGGAAGTAAAATGGACATGTTAAGATTTCAAGACAAGTATGGTAAGGAGTTTGGTCTCCGAATACTTTAGGTAAATATGGTACTCGTCTGTCATGACAATGATGTCGTGTTTTTATTAAAAAAAAATGAAGGGAATTTAAATAACTTTCATTAAAAATGAACAATGTCGGGTTACGAGCAAAGTAAGTTAACCCCGAAAGGGCTCGTATAAATTTTTGACGCGCGACCCAATGTTGTCCATATTTCAAAGAACGTTGCGCGGACCAGGCTCAGTTATGATTGGATCTCTTCTCCACTTTGTGCACCAGTTATATATATGAATACTGCCTAAACCTGCTGAATGTCATTGCTTAATACCAGTACCAAATTTGTACAGAACTAATATTATTATATACTACTTGGCAGATATCTATACATTTGTCTGCCTGTAATGTAAACGAGAGAACAAGATAAATATTTATTATGCTGACCCATGTATTATTGCTTTTTTCATGGGTTAAGTTATTTAGTTATGTCTTGTGTAAATGAATGGATATATACGACGGCCAGGCTTTGCATGAAATTTGCGAACTCACTTAATTCACGGTTGGTGAGCATTTGTGTTGTGACATCCGCATTAATTAAGTTTACTGGCACTTGAAACGGGATGACCGTTACCTCATATTAATGCATGTGTTACATGGTACACCTATAATCGTTAGAAACATCACGAGGTCATTTTTTTTTTATTCTTTTCGGTATATCTTCTCTACTCTACTCTTACTCTATTCTACAGCATAAGAATACAGCATTTGGTGCAAATTTTGTACATTACGAAAACACGCTTATTCAAATATATAGAAAATTTTACCTCCAAAAACATAAAATTTTCAGATAAAAAAAAATCTGATATTTTTCATATTTCAGCTCAAAACATAGATTGTGGGTACTCGTTAGAACCGCCTCGGCGAGGCAGTTCTAACGAGTACCCACAATCTATTTTTTTGAGTAGAAATAAGAGAAATAATGCATCCCCTGTAAACCCCAGTTTTACTATATAAAAGTGGGGTTTAAGGGGGTCAATATTATATAGGCATGTTTTCGTGATGTTTGTTTTTGAAAACTGAACTGCTTTATTGTGACCAGTACATGTTTATTATATGTTGTGAAAGACGAGAAACTGCATAGTTTAAGTCTAAATAAAAATCCTGTTCTGTTCTGTTCTGTTAAATAAATTGTTTTTAATACTTATATTTATATTATTTTTGTCTATTATTTGATGCAAAAATCTGGTTTGAAGGCTAAAAAAGAAACAAGAAAAGAATAATTATTGTACGCAGTTTACCTATTAGCGGCGTAACAGTGGCGTTGATTTTATAACCGCCATAGTCCAATCATGTTTGAGAAGTCCATTGTTTAGTTTGACGTCGCTTAATGATCATGTAACGTAACGTGCATCAATACAGTCATTGAAATTTGAACAACATTACGTACCAATAGTTTTCCCCTCGCACAACGGAGTGGCGAGGGGATATAGAATTTGTCCCATACGTAAGTACGTACGTATGTTCACCTTTTGTCATTGCTCTAGTGCCTACATTTATTGATGGATTTTAATATTACTTTACAAAAATTTAGGGTACGATGATATCTCGAGCAGGTTCGACTTTCAGGGTCCTGGGCTCAAGGTCAAATTCACTTTGGCTATTTTTAGAAATAAATAAATAAAAATGTCATCTCTCTAGCGCCTACATTTATTGATGGATTTTATTATAGCTTCACACAAATGATAGGTTTGATAATATCTCGAGCAAGTCGACTTTCAGGGTCCTGGGCTTAAGGTCAAGGTCACTGTGGCTATTTTAAGTAAAACATTAGCATCGCTCTAGCGCCCACATTTATTGATAGATTTAATGTAACTTCGTATGATAACATCTCGAGCACGTTTGATTTTCAGGGTCCTGGGCACAAGGTCAAGGTCACTACGGTTTTTGGTTAGAAAAACATTTGCATCGCACTAGTGCCTACATTTGTCAATGGGTTTAAATACAAGGTCACACAAATTTGGAGTATTATAATATCTCAGGCTAGGTCAACTTTCAGGGTCCTGGGTTTAAGGTCAAGGTCAATGTGCCTATTTTTAGAAAAAAAAACAAAACAAAAAAAAAAACAAAAAAAACAAAACAAAACATTTTTATGGCTCTAGTGCCTACATCTCGTTTTATTGGATTTTTATAAAACATAACACAAATGTTTTGTATGATAATATCTAAAACAAAATCTTCTTTCAGGGTTCTGGGATTAAGGTCAAGATCGCTGAGAATACTTTTAGACAAAAAAAAAAAAAAAAAAAAAAAAAAATTTTGCCATCGCTCTAATGCCTGCATTTATCAATAGATTTTAATATAACTTCACAAAAATGTTGGGTATGATAATAGTCAAGCAAGTTCAACTTTCAGATTGCTGGGCTCAATGTCAAGGTAACTGTGGCTGATTTTAGAAAAAAAAAATTGTCATTGCTCAAGCGCCTGCATTTATCAATGTGTTTAAATATATTTTCACAAACTTGTTAGGTTATAATATCTAGAGCAAGTTCAACTTTCAGATTGCTGGGTTCAAAGTCAAGGTAACTATGGCAATTTTTTGAAAAATAAAAATTTTATCTTCTTTGTCTTCATTACGAAAACACGCCTATTCAAATATACAGAAAAGTTCACCTCCAAAAACTGAAAATTTCCAGATACAAAAACTCTGATATTTTTCATATTTCTGCTCAAAACATAGATTGTGGGTACTCGTTAGAACCGCCTCGCCGAGGCGGTTCTAACGAGTACCCACAATCTATTTTTTTAGCAGAAATAACAAAAATAATGTACACCCCTGCAAACCCCAGTATAACTATATAAAAGTGGGGTTTAAGGGGGTCCAAATTATATAGGCATGTTTTCGTGATGTTTAGTCCCTGCATTTATTTATGGATTTTTATATCATCACATTTATGGGTATGATAATATTTCTACGGATCAATGAAGGTCAAGACTGGCAGTACTGAAATATTTTCTGTCATGTGAGATCTTATCCCTCCCAAACTAAAAGTCTTAATGTTAACAATGCTGTACCTTAATACATTAAGGTCACAGGCTTTTTGTTTCTTCATTCATATAATTATTATATGTCATGAAATTCCCCAATTCAGTGTTTGCCCAAAAAAATAAGTAGTCTTATGAGAGGGGATTTGTATCGCCTGCGATGCCTTGTTAATTATGTATTTACATTTTTCTCTATAATGCACAAAGAATATAATTATTCTTAAATGTATTCACGTCTTTTGAGTCGCAACGTCTGAAAATGTACCTTCGGACATGTCCACTCAACGAAGATTAAGATCAACCTGTGCATTCGCGCAGTCCGATCAGAGTTTTTACTGGGCGCATTTTGGATAACCAGGGATGCAGCGTCTTCATGCGGACAACGAAGATTGATCTGAGTTTGGTAAACAGCTCAGAAGGTACGTTTTCTCGGGTATTTTTGCGGCACATTTATGGTTTAGATATTGTTATAGGAGAGTAAAATATGATAGTTATATTTTTTGTAACTTTGCAGAATTCTTCCGAGGGTATGGAAAAGTACTAACCGCTATGCAAGGACGTATCTATTCCAGACATATACATATACTCTTTGATTATCGTCCAGGTTCGACAAACCTATACTATGAAAATAATCTTGATTGTTTATGGACAATCATAGGAAAGAGCAACAACATAATAATGTTAATGTTTATAAGAATGAACATTGAACTATCGCATCGCTGCCAGTATGATTATATATACGTAAGTGGAACCTTAGACTACAGTACTTTCGTTACATATTAGGACACATTAACTCCTTAATATACTTTTCCGTGCGTGTCCGTTTTACTACATGCTGACTTGGTTAATCAAAGCACTGAAAGTGCTGATAGGCGCGGTTGCTTAAAATTCTATAGGCCCGGCTCTAGAACTAATTAGGATTTACGATGAAGTAGAAAAAAAAAAAAAAAAAAAAAAAAAGACGTCGCACATAATCAGTACAGGAATTTAATTGTAAAATATAATCTGAGCAAACAAATCCAGTTTCAACTTAAAAACAAGATATTTGTTGGTAAACTGTATGGAGACAGCCAGAAAATGTAACATTCACTGAACACAGTCCTCCCAAGGCATCCGATAATGATTTACTAAAGAAACAGCATCTCGTAGGGAACAGAACGAACAATTGAATACTGAACCCTTTAAATTTAGGTGCAAGCCCCACTCGCCCTATCAGGTTTACTGTTTACAATTTCAACATGGGGTGTTTGCTTACATATATATATGTGTTTTCGTTTTGGACAATTCTTAGTTTCTTGATTTAGTACTTACAGAATGCGTTTATCAATTTCATGTTTTGCTCTTGTTCCAATAGATATTGTAAAGGGTTTTGCAATTTGAAAACGGACTGCACGTAACTCTTTGTTACACCAGCATTTTGTTAAGTAATCCATTTTTTTGTGCTTATACGGGCGAGCCTGGTATTAGGAACTGATACAATCAGATCCACATCAAGCCCCCAACATCCAAGGCAAAGACAGAAAAATACATTTTACGCACAGTGTTAAGCGTTAATTTGACGTTTAGCGCTTTATGAAGGCGTGTAAGACATTTTGGGACCGTCGATTCATTTGCAATTACCGATATCACGCCTGGTAAACTATCACAGGTACCTCCGCGGAGGTACCGATTAAATGGTTGTGACAGATATCCGGAGCTACCTGTGATGGTCAAAAACTAGACATAAAAAGATAGGTGTTCGTCTTTTTTGATAAAATACACAATAACCAGAGAGTTACTGAAAATCAAACAGTGCTATTCGACCCTTATAGGCATAAAGTTTTGTCACACGTCATATCCCCCAGAACTTTCCATATTTACCAAAGATACGACCTTCGAAGTGGCTTCGAAGTCAGCCCGAAGTACTCGAAACGGAAAAAGACCGATCGGTGTTGGTTCTAAAAGCGGATATCTTGCATACAAATCTGTTTATCTTGGTAAACTGATGTAAAGTAAACCTGTTTGCCTGACTACAGATATCGATAAACTCCAAATAAGGCTGGATTCTTCAAAAAACAGCTGGAGGTGCCTGTGACGTCGTGGAGGTGCCTGTGATGTAAAGAAATATAGAGAAAATCTAAAGAGTTATTGCAGCTGCAAATATTGATATAATTCTTCTCTAGATCACTGCTTGGAAAGAATCATTCATTCAGCGTCGCAATAAGCTATCATAATGTGTATGTCATGAATTGCCATGTTAAAATTATAAAACATAATCTCAAAGAATTATTGGTGCTTTTGAGTTAGATTGTCATAGAATGCTCACTGAAGTAAGACTTATTTTCTTGAATGGTGGTGTCTGTAATCGGGACGTGCTGCCTATTCGTCATTCCAACTCGTAGAAAATTGTCTTTGCTAAATATATCACACGCCACGCCAGCTACACATATGGTGTACCAAAAGTATAAATTATGATACAATTTGAGCATTACCGGAACACGTAAAATAACCTACGTTGTTGACCCTTTTGGTAACTCGTATGCGTATCGCTCGCATATGTCGTATGACGCTCGCTGTATGTGTTGTTGTAGTTTTGTTGTTTTGTTTCTTTACGTCCTCTGTAAATAACTAAAATCATGTCGGGACTATCAGTTAACCTTACCACACTATTTCTGGGCGGGCTTAGACCTCCTAAGGGGTTGACCGGTAATAAGTGAACATACTTTCGACAGTAACTGACAACTGCCCTTCTTGAATCAGCGGAAGGAGAAAGAAAAGTAAGTGGGGACCTCTGGCTCTTGAGTTAGACGCTCTTCCGACTGCGCTACGCGGCCTGGCTCGCCGTTTATGTTAACTTTGTGGTGAGTGGACTCGAAGATGTTGCAAGTGATTCACTCTTGCTGTTTTATATTGCCAGCGCTAGAATTCAAACACATCCGTAAGGCCTAGCTAGGTGTTACATCATCAACACATGACATAATCTCGACATTACATCCTTTAATACAGTGAAGTGATCGGAATCTTACTGTAAATCGTGTTAAATGCAGTCACCAAATAAACCACTATGAAAATATTTTGTCGAAGCGTTTGCAAAATCAACAATATGTCGGAAAAGTGCTCTTTTGTCAGCATATTTGATGCACATAGTGGCTATTTGGAGACTGAATTTCAGAAGATTTACAGTAAAATTCCGATCACGCGTTACCAAAAGGGTCAACAACGTAGGTTATTTTAGGTGTTCCAGCAATGCTTAAACTGCGTCATAATTTACGGTGACAGGCATCGGCATTTTTTTTTTACTTTTGGTACACCATATGTGTAGCTGGCGTGGCGTGTGATATATTTAGCAAAGACAATTGTCTACGAGTTGGAATGACGAACAGGCAGCACCTCCCGATTACAGTCATCACCATTCAAGAAAAAAAAGAGTCTTACTTCAGTGAGCATTCTATGACAATCTAACTCAAAAGCACCAATAATTCTTTGAGATTATGTTTTATAACTTTAACATGGAAATTCATGACATACACATTATGATAGCTTATTGCGACGCTGAATGAATGATTCTTTCCAGGCAGGAATCTAGAGAAGAATTATATCAATATTTGCAGCGGCAATAACTCCTCAGATTTTCACTATATTTCTTTACATCACAGGCACCTCCACGACGTCACAGGCACCTCCAGCTGTTTTTTGAAGAATCCAGCCTTATTTGGAGTTTATCGATATCTGTATTCAGACAAACAGGTTAACTTTATATTAGTGTACCAAGATAAACAGATTTATATGCAAGATATCCGCATTTAGAACAAAAAACGGTCGGTCTTTTTCTGTTTCGAGTACTTCGGGCTGACTTCGAAGCCACTTCGAAGGTCGTATCTTTGGTAAATATGGAAAGTTCTGGGGGATATGACGTGTGACAAAACTTTATGCCTATAAGGGTCGAATAGCACTGTTTGATTTTCAGTAAACTTTCTGGTTATTGTGTATTGTATCAAAAAAGACGAACACCTATCTTTTTATGTCTAGTTTTTGACCATCACAGGTAGCTCCGGATATCTGTCACAACCATTTAATCGGTACCTCCGCGGAGGTACTTGTGATAGTTTACCAGGCGTGGATATGCCGAACATATGCCGCGCCATGTTGAAAGAGTCGTTGTAATATATTTGAACAAAAGAGAATCAAATGAGCCTGTGCATTCACTCACGTAAGCCGTAAGGCAAGGGGGAACTTCAGTCAAATAACTAGACACTTGGCATCATTAAGGGGCTGAGCATGCGTACTGAATGATTTATTCGACGGAAAACACGAAGAGCCTTTCTTGGTTGCTATGTTGTCAGAAGTCTTGGTGCGCATTAGAGCCGCGTTTCTACTGAACATTTATAACAAACAACAAATCAACAGGTGGGCTGAAAATACCAACCCAGAGACTTATGCAAACAGTGTAGATCCTGATGAGACTATGAGCCATCTCATCTGGATATGCACTGTTTGCCATTTGGTTTTCAGTTTTGTTCTGATATCCATATTTGCAACAATGGACGCTTCAAAAGTTCAAAAATCAGGGACGGAAACGTACAGTACACTAATACAATACATTACGAAAACACGCCTATTCAAATATATAGAAAATTTCACGTCCAAAAACTGAAACATTTCAGATAAAAAAACTCTGATATTTTTCATATTTCTGTTTAAAACTTAGATAGTAGGTACTCGTTAGAACCGCCTCGGCGAGGCGGTTCTAACGAGTACCCACAAACTATGTTTTTGAGCAAGAATAAGAAAAATAATGTTTACCCCTATAAACCCCAGTTTTACTATATAAAAGTGGGGTTTAAAGGGGTCAAAATTTTATAGGCATGTTTTCGTGATGAGCGAAAGGATTTAATGAGCATTCCCGCAGTAGGATCAGAATATTTCCTCGGCGCATTTTGGAAAGCGAAAGATGAAATGTTTCTTCATGCGGGCAAGTAAGATTGATCAGACTGCGTAGCATCACGAAAACATGCCTATATAATTTTAACCCCCTTAAACCCCACTTTTATATAGTAAAACTGGGGTTTATAGGGGTAAACATTATTTTTCTTATTTCTGCTCAAAAACATAGATTGTGGGTACTCGTTAGAACCGCCTCGTCGAGGCGGTTCTAACGAGTACCCACAATCTATGTTTTGAGCAGAAATATGAAAAATATCAGAATTTTTTATCTGAAAAAGTTCAGTTTTGGTGGTAACATTTTCAGTATATTTGAATAGGCATGTTTTCATAATGGATGCGCAGACTGATTTGAGCCTTCGTAGTGCCCACATGTCAGAAAGTACGTTTTCCAATGTTGCGGCTCTGTCTTTAGTTCTGCTAGTTACCAGGCACAATGATTACATCGTTCCGAGTAACAAATTATAACATACCAAACGCCGCATATTACACTTATTAATTTTGGTACGGTCAGTTGGAAAAGTATTTGGGGTCTTAAACCAGAATAACTCATGCGAAACCCCATGCTTAATTCTTAGTATGTCTGCTATTTCTGAACAATAAAAAATGTTATTAGCAGATGTAAGTGGGAAGGATATAATAAAGATGAAATGCTTTATGGTTAACCCAATCGTTTTGCCGCACACTTTAATTGTACAACGATAGATTGGGCCGCAGACTCTATGACAGCTCAGTACATAACCTTTTCTATACGGCTGGTGTCTGACCTCGGCAGGCACACAATGTTGACACAACGATTCAACGTTAATTCTACGTCAGTATGTTGCGTTAACGTAGAACCGACGGTATTTCAACGCCGTGTGCCCGCTGGGACCTTACTCGTCTTTGGTTGGGCTCACCGTTGTACTTCTAGTGTGTTCGTTTGCTCTGTCTATTGGGCCATTGTCCAGCCCGCATCTTTATTTCGTCATTGTGATGAGAAGTTTATTACATTATCTGTATCAAGTTTCGCGGTTGCTCTTTCCGAGGTGATATTTCTGATGCAGCTCATGTTATGGGGATCAAACATGGTTTTTCATTCATTAACATTCTCCAGGTCCCGATGGAGGTGTTGAAACCCAAGGACGAAGGCCTCAGTTTTAAACACCTCCCAAGGGACCTGGTGACTGTTAATGCATTGAAAAACCATGTTCGATCGCTATTATTGCATAAAAACTGAAAATATTTGCTACATTTTGCGTTATTTCTTGCACTATTTTGTTTCGCCTTTTCACCGATGTCTCACGAACGCCATTTCCACGGACTATGCTCGTTCTAGGGCCGGACAGTACGCATCTCGTGACGGCAGCAATTTTGTGGCCCCGGTACGAGTATATTAAAACTTGCGTAGCCGTGCATTAACAGCGCGTGAATTGGCTTGTTAAATACACGGCTTTTCGCCGGTTAATGCACGGCTGTTAATAACGTGTGGCACTGCTTTTTATGTAATAATGCATGTCAGCAAATTTTACCCGGTGCTTTCGAGGGACTGTGTGGCCTTTCTTGTCTATCTGTATATCTTGTTTTGTGTACATTATCTAATATAAATGATAATCAGTGACATAAATAATGCTGTTGATTATTGTTATTATTGCCAGTAGTAGTAGTAGAAGTAGTAGTAGTGGGTGCTGTTGTTGTGGATGTCAATATTTCCTGACTGCTCATAACACCTTATTAAACAATGCAAGAGAAAGGCTGTCGTGCGTTCAGCGTGAGGGACAGATGTTCATCATTATCAACGCGAAGAGTCCTTTTTTATAAGTTTTGAATGACAATCTAACTGCTGTTCTTAGGTATTTGATGGGATGGCTGACTATCAACAATCGCTTGGAAAGTTTTGTGGTTACATTCTACCGTCAAGACAATTATCATCTAGAAATATTATGGCAATACAGTTTGTTACCGACGCTGAAGGCGCTGGTGAGGGATTTGAAGCACTATTTTTCCAAGGTACCGTATGAACCCTTAATATTCGGACAAACTGGGCTGCACCATGTGGAAACGTGTCTTCGGGCTTATGCCGGCAGCGAAGTCCCAGATCAGCCTGCGCATACTCGCAGTCTGATCAGGGCATTCACTGTCCATTAACATAATCATATGATACCACACAATGTATGAATGGAGAGCAAACGCCCGAATGATACTTTGCGCATGTGCAGATGATCTGCATATGCGCATTTTACGCGTGTTCGAAGGCACATTTTTGCTTTACACATTTAAGCAAAGAGCATGTAAACATTAACAAAAACAACGCAATCGTTATTTTCCATTCAGCCAGCAGCATGCATTTACATCAGCAATATAACATTTCAGAAGAGGGATCACTGAGAAACTAAATCTTTATTAACAGAACGGTTTCTGAATATGCTGGTGGCAGATTGGTACACTGCTGTAAAAAGGAAAGAAATGTACAGGAAAAATATCAGCAACTGTGCTTGAAAGAAAATAAGCATTAACATATACCGATCTGATTTTTGTAATATCCGCAGACAATGAAGGCTTTATGAGATCTTAAAAAGGCACTTCAGGCCGAAGTTTTATCATTTGTACCATTTTTTTTATACATATGTACCTTCCAAATCTATAATCAAATGTATAGGTGAATATACCCAGGAACTGAATCCATAAACACATTTATAGATGTTACTCATACATGTTTTATTTAAAATATAAAGGTATTTAACGTTTCTTGATGTATGAATAACGTCGGGTCACGAGCATAACAAGTGAAGCCCAAAACTTTGCTCGCAACCAAATGTTTTCATACTCCAAAGAAAATTAAATAAATGCATTTATTACTTATATTATTACACTGCCCGTCAATGTTTGGCGATAAGGCCAATTTTGCTTAATGCTCTATAATCAAGCCGACTTTTTTTTATCGGTTTTGAAGAAACATCTAGTTATTGGTCAATTCTATGTTCTGTAGAAAATCTCCGTTTTTCATTGGTTGCAATCATATTATCACGTGACACACATTTGCATACTTTTGGACGTTTCGGACTCGTCCTGCGCCGGTGTTTTGTTTTTGTACCTCTTTGCAGAATAAAATTTTGATGTGCATACCGAGGAGCTATATGTGGAAAACAAATCTAAACGTCCGATAGTCTGTATGAATATCCGAACTGCATGCAGTATTTGTCCCATTTTATTCTCTGAAACCGTTTGAGCAATTTTCAGCAGATTTCGCATAGGGCTTTCTGTTGAAAGGGTATTTACAATTTATTCAAATGGTTCTGCACCATTTAACAAGATGACCGCAATGCCTATATATGGTAAAAACACTTAAATATCTTCTTCTCCAGAACCAAGAAGCTTTGAGATTGAATCTTGTTATATAGCATCTGGAATTCAAGATCTACCAATTTTATTCAAATGATGTTCTTAGTTTGACTTTTGACCTTTTTACTGCAAGGTCAAATTTGCGCCCTCATACATTTGTATGGGGAAAATGTTTACAAATCATTTTCTCAATGGATAACAAAAAATAATGGCTGAAACTTACAATGTATCATTAAAAAGTAAAACTGTTTAGCTGCTGTCAAAATTGTTAGGGCTATCTGTTCATGCCCTTGAGCTATATACATGTATAAATTGTGAAATCGTTAAATGTCATCTCTGAAACAGCTTGAACATTTGTCACTTGAGATCTTCTGTCGAAAGAATGATGACAATTTGTTCAAATAGTTATGCGCCAGGGAACAAGATGGCTGACATGCCCATATATGGTAAAACACTGAAAAATCTTTTTCTCCATCACTAACGAAGCTCTGAGGCTGAATCTTGTTATACAGCATCAGAAAGTCTTTTGGTCAAAAGCAATTTATCTGTCCCGCAGAATATGTCCAGTAAACCTTGTGTAGATTCTTGTGGGACTGCTCAAATGCGCACCGGACGACGGTACGCATTTCTGGGATGTTAAGGTTTCCAGTGAAAGTTTAAAATATACATTTTCTTTTGTTCCCGCATAAAGAAACCGCATGCTCATAACGGTGACGTCACGCTAACTCGTGGCGGAAAACTACTCTGTGAGAAAAGTGAACTTTTAACCATGTAAAATTGCAGAGCTTTTTCTTGTCAGAAATGCATTTGAAACACAAAGATATTAACAAAAGACCAAAATTGCACCATTTACTTTTTCTGTGAATGTAAGCAGAAAAGCGAAACATTCGCAAGTAAACAAGACCCAGACATTTTTCGTGGAATATATTGAGCGCAACACGGTGCAAAGTAAACATTAAAATGACGTTTTACGGGAAGCTCGACATAGAAGTCCATGGTCGGAATGGGACGTATATATATATTCGCACTAACTTGTAAGAGAGCATTAATTGGTTTTGAGCAATAAATGTTTCTCTCCACTAACAAAAGCACTCGATATCAATAACACTCAAGATTAAACGATAACTACAGACAGCAACATACCTTTTGGGCGGGCGGGGTACCAAATTTAAATGAAAGGAAGTCGAGGAGGCATGCCACTGGGAGGATAGTTCAGTATTTCTTGAGAAATGTCCCTCGAATCCTTTACCAGAGAAACTACACATATACGTAAAAATATCTGCCCTACATGCTATAAAAATAAATAAAATAAAAAAGAAATAAAAATAGATAAATAAATAAATAAATAAACAAATTCTTCAATAAATAAATAAACTAAAGAGTTTAAGTATTAAACGGTTCAGGTATTGTTACCCCTGAAAGCTAAACAAGTTAAACATAGAAAACTTTCTTTTAATAGATAATAACTTTAAAACTTGGCGGCGTTCAGAGCGGAAGTAAAGTAGGCTGGGATTGTGATCGTCCGAATTTTGAAACACGTCGCCTTAATTTCGTCCGTCCATCCGTCAGTTCAATTAAATAAATAAAGTTTTGGCTTACTTTAAATGCAGTTTTCAGTGGATTACACCTTAAAAAAGCATAAAAACGCCAGAAGAGAAGAGAGAGGGTTCAAGAGTGGTATCGTTTTCGGTCCGGGAGGGCGTGGGGGGGGGGGGGGGGGGGAGAGCGGCTTCGCCACCTTGGATCCATTACAAAGGCATAGCTCTTGGACACCAGTGGGTGCCTAGGCGGCTTCCGCACCATGGCCCATTTTGGGCCCATTGGTATTTCAAGCAATATCCCTGCACCTCGATGGGGAAGTGAGAGCTTTTTGCTATGTTTTTTGTTGCGTATGCCCTGTATACGTAATTTTTGCTCTTCCTATTGGTGCCATTGGTAGGCTGTGTCGTTTGATTGTGGCACTTTCTGGTCATCTTCTGTAATATTATGACCCTTGATTGACTTCAGAAAACCGTTTCTGCTGAGTATCTTGAGAAAGAAATGATGAATTTTGATCGAATTTGGCATAATAATTGATATTGACAAGGTCTAGCTTAGGATTGTTACACTGTGTTTCGTGTCAATTTTCAACAGAGGTATGACCCTTGCCTGACGTCATAAAATCAATTTTGATCCCTTGCAAAAACACAATACATGAATAAATGATGCACCTGTTTCCGTTCTGACAAATTAACCCGATTTGTCCAGATCGAAAACAGACTGTGCGGGCCATGCATAGCTGCAAAAGCTGGTTTCTCGTCCATTATTTGACAAACAATCTGATTTGAAAGCCGAAGTTGAAAACAAAGAAAGCAGTTGCACTCATTTTCCTTTTAACAGCGGAGCAGCGTTGTTGACGGCATAACGTCGCCGTCGTCCAATCATATGGAGAGAACCATTGATTATTTTGACGTCACTTAATGATTATATGATGTTGTGTGAGTTGATGTGTTAATTAAAATATAAATAACTTTACGTCCCAATAGTTCACTATTTTTTCATTTTTTTTTTCTGTAAATGCACTAGGAATGTAAATATTTTAGAAAGATAATTCGAGAAAATGCAGCTGGTGAGCAACTGCGCTGTCACAATTTTTTGTCGTATTTTGGTCGAAAGAGATGGCAAGAGGATGCGAAAACCAATGTATTACCCATTTTCCTTTCATATTTTATAAGTTTAATATATAAACAGTCCATATGACGAGTTACAACAAAGTCCAAGGATATATTTGTTTGGGTAAACCCTTTTTATCCTTGAGCTTCTGAAGTGGATTTTCCATTCCTGAATTTGGTTATGTCTACTGATGCAAATAAGGGTTTTAGTCTGAAAATCAAAAACAGAATGACAAACAATGTAGATGCTTATGAGACGGCTCGTTCTCGCCTGGATCTACACTGTTTGCACAGGTATCCGTTTTGGTCTGCCACTGGTAGAGTAAAAGGTTTAAATGTATATCCATTCATATTGCGGTAAAATATAAACGGAACGCAGCATAATGCTTAATAAAGCTTTGTGGCCTCTCCCTGCATGCTGCGGCAGCATGCAGGGGGAGGCCACAAAGCTTTATTAAGAATGAATGGCACTAGAACAACTGCCTTAAAATAGTCAGTAGTAAAACCTACCGGAGGGAGAGTTCAAATCTATTTTATTGATACCAAATCAAGCCTACCCTGTTTTCGACATCTTTCGAAAAGGCGTTGTTTGCCTGACACTTTACACAGAAGAAGTAAATTTGCAAACATTTGCCACGGAATGCAAACCGATTGTCTACTTTTACTATCTATGCATAAACAATTTTATTCTAGTCATTTTTTACGAAATCGAATATTTTCAGTTTTTCCCATAGTAAAAAAATGACAGCAGATTATGCAGAAACTGCTCAATTGATTTTTTTTTCAACAAGTTTTACGTGTTCTTACTTTTTGAAATTTTCACAATGTTGTGATGAAATATCATTAATCAAAAACCAGCAAAGAAAACTTAAAACGAAAATAGCATGTTCTAAGATAAAAATTCAAAACATAGTCACTTTACAATAGAAAATGCTGAGGTTGGCCTTACGTTTGGCTATAAATTTAATTTTAGGGTAAATATTTGAGAACAAAACACAGAGAAGACAAACGGTACCTGGTAAGATATTGTCAAGCAGAACAAAATAGTTTCATTTAAAATAAAACGCCAAGCCAAAAGTGTCTTTCCGAGTGATGTCGAAAAGACAGTAGGCACATATCCTAGCTCCAGATTAGAGAGAGGAATCGGGAAATTATTTTCTTGTTTTACCTCGATAATATATGATGTTGGTGCTCATTAGAATCGCCTTGATGTTCATATGGGAACTCGTTAGAAACGCTTAGATGTTCATGAGTACACACAAAATATGTAAACTATCTGAAGCTATGTCCTTTGTTGCCTAATGGTTTTGCTTGGCTCGGTTTACTTTTCCCAGTTAACTGCGGTGGACTTTTAAACAACACACAAGGCAGAATTTTGGCTGTGGATGAAGACAGGGATGGACTGTATGATGACAACCAGTACTGTATTTGGAAGTTTACCGATGAAACGCACAACTCTGTCCATCTCAACATTTTCAACTTTTCGGTACAAAAGCAGAATGAATCGTGTATGTTCGATTACTTAGAGGTAGGTATACATCCATGCTTGTTTACTGACCATGGCTCAGCATTGGATGTTTCATGTTTATCATTTATATATCGGTTTCCCCGAGTGACGTACTTGATCAGAAAACATTCATCTGTTTATATATTCATAATAATCCAATAAGGTATAGGCCGGCCGAATTGACCTGTCACTTAGACATTTAAAAGTATGGGTTTACTGCGTAAACAGGTATTACCCCGTATAGGTCTGCGAATGCCTGTTTCACGTCGAATGCAGGATTTTCTTACTGCCATGCTTAAATTAAATAGTGGACGTATCCTGGTAAAAAATAAGAATTAAAAATGAAACAGACAGGTCAGTATAACCCTGCGGTGACTTCGAGCCTCAGACTCAATGCGGCCTCTTCGTAAAACTTTAATTGGTGGGTTTGGGCTTGACGTGGTTTAACTATTGGTTTTCATTTACTTTGGTTCACAGTAGAATTAACGTACTCGTCTTTGTTTATCTTAGTGATTAATTTGATTTTTATATCTGTATTAAGAGTAGTATCGGGATCCAGGGTGAAATAAATGTGCTGTAACGCCCTCCCCCACGGCCCCTCCCACGAGCACACACACACACACACACACACACAAACACACACACACACACACACACCTCCCCCGGTGGGTTAGTCTACTGACCATTCTGAAGGTTCCCGGTGTTGGTCTTACTCTCTGTCGCTTTGTGGTTTGTTCTACGAGGTGATTTGTTTTGTCTTGCATATTCTTCTTGTTTTTCAGTCCTTTTAGCATTGCGATTACCTCGCTTGGGGAAGAGAGAACTAATCTTACTGCTTTTGGTACGTTTGTTTGATTTGCGCTTGTTTGATTTTGTCTGTTTTATGTACTCTTGGTGTCTGGGAAGTGCTGCGGCTTGTGATTGTGGCACTCCCAGGGCTATCGTTATTGTAAACTTAATAAGGCGTTTTCGAAATTTTATCGCAGACATAGTGCCTTGTTAGAAAATATAGCGTCAGTCTGAAAACACTTCTGCAACAAGGTATATCGGAACCAGAATTTTACGGTGACTTAGTGTACAAATTTAGAAAAAAAATGTAGGAAAATCTAACTTTTCGGAGCAATTCAGAAAACTGATTAACCGTTATAAAAGAGTTTGCTATAGCCTGGATATTATGCGACAGACTGCATGCCTAGTTGTCAATCCAATCATTGTTTATGGTTATGCTTCACTCTTTAATTGCACGACGGCGGTTCGGGCCTCAATTACGGCCTCTTCGTTAAACTTTAAACAGTGGGTTGCGGCTTGACGATATGTCTTTGGCTTGGCCCACTTGGTTCAACTATTGGTTTTCAGTTACTCTGGCATATAGTAGAATTAGCCAAGAGTACTCGTCTTTGTTTCTTATAGTGATTAATTTGATTTTTATGTTTTTGCTTTGATGCATTGACTGAGTTGGAAGCCTTTATTCGAACCGAATTTTTATGTGTTTCTGTATTAAGAGTAGCATCGGGACCCAGGGTGAAGTTAGCTAGCTGTTAAAGTGCTTTAAATCCCCCGGTGGTTTGCTCTACTGACCGTTCTAAGGCAGTGGTCCCGGTGTTTATTCGAAACGAATTTTTGTGTATTTCTGTATTAAGGGTAGCATCGGGACCTAGGGTGAAGTTGGCTAGCTGTAAAAGTGCTTTAAAACCCTCCCCCACCCTCCCCGGTGGTTTCCGTCCTTTTAGCATTGCGATTACCTCGCTTTGGGAAGAGAGAGCTAATCTTAGTGCTTTTCGCATGTTTGATCGATTTGTGCTTGTTTGGATTTGTCGGTTTCCTCTTCCTCTTGATGTCTGGGAATGGCTGCGGTTTGTGATTGTGGCACTCTCTGGACTTTTCTCTTACCTTTTATACTTTACTGACCGTTCTAAGGCGGTGTTCCCGGTGTTAGTCTTACTCTTTGTTGCTTTGTGGTTTATTCTACGAGGCGATTTGTTTTATGTTTAAACCTCCCGTGGTTTGCTCTACTGACCGTTCTAAGGCGGTGGTCCCGGTGTTAGTCATACTCTTTGTTGCTTTGTGGTTTATTCTACGAGGCGTGTTGTTGTATGTCTTTCCGTGTGTCATTTTGTGCTTGTGTTTTTCCGTCCTTTTAGTATTGCGGTTACCTCGCTTGGGGAAGAGAGAGCTAATCTTAGTGCTTTTCGTACGTTTGTTCTGTTTGTGCTTGTTTGGATTTGTCGGTTTCCTCTTTCCTCTTCCTCTTGGGGTCTGAGAAGGGCTGCAGTTTGTGGTTCTGGCACTCCTTTTCTCTTACCTTTTTAGTGCTTTTCGCACGTTTGTTCGATTTGTGCTTGTTCGGACTGGACGGTTTTCTCTTCCTCTTGGTGTCTGGGAAGGGCTGCGGCTTGTGATTGTGGCACTCCCTGGACTTTTCTCTCACATTTTTTTTTTTTTTTTTTTTTTTTCTTTTTCTCTTACCTTTTCTGCTTTCAATATTCTATTTAACGTAATACATTAGGAAACCAGAAGCCTCAGGTCTCCGGATAAGGGAATATTTTCATCTATATGCAAGTATAGATAAAACCATGTTTCCTGCCATGTCAGTGTTTATTTAATGTTAGACTAGTCCAGGGTCAAGATTAAGCAGATTCTTACGAGAATACATTTCGACAGTATGTGTTTTTGGTGTACAGGTTCCATACCAGTTATACACTTCATACACTCGCTTTCTGAAAGTGTTTGAGCTTACACCCAGAAGGTAAATTGTTGGAATAAACTGAATTAAATGATATCCAGGTCTGGATTTCGTGTGTTCAAAAAAAAAACCTATCCATTTATCATTTTGATTGTCATTTTATTATTTCATTTGCTTACCAAGTAATGCTTACTATCCGCGGGTGCCTGATTACACCCTTATTCTGGGGATCATGTCTGTTGGTCTGAAAATTCTGATTTGTCATTCGTTTATGGATTTATGAGTTTGGATTACGGCTTAGGTACCATTTAACCTGCGGACCCGCTTTGAAATCTTTATGAAATCGCATAAATTATTATTTTAAAATGTCTTAAATAAATAAATAAATGAATAAATAAAATAAAATAAAAACAATAAAAAGTAAATAAGAGAACTCAGGAATCCACATCAAATCCCGAACACCAAATGGAAAGACATACAAATATAATAAAGCAGCCACAAAATGAAATGGCAAGCTGTAGAAGTGCTTTAACACCCCCGGTTGTTAACTCTACTGACCGTTCTAAGGCGGTGGTCCCGGTGTTAGTCTTACTCTTTTGTGCTTTGTGGTTTATTCTACGAGGCGATGTTGTATGTCTTACCTTGTGCCATTTTGTTCTTGTGTTTTTTCAGTCTTTTTAGCATTGCGATTACCTCGCTTGCGGAAGAGAGAGCTAATCTTAGTGCTTTTCGTACGTTTGATCGATTTGTGCTTGTTTGGATTTGTCGGTTTTCTCTTCCTCTTGGTGTCTGGGAAGGGCTGCGGTTTGTGATTGTGGCACTCCCTGGACTTTTCTCTTACCTTTTTTTGCAACTAATTCCCCAACACGTGGAAACTCTGTTACCCAATATTAACCGAATATACAGTCAACTTACATAATTATTAAAAGAAAAAAACACTAGAAAGTGAAACCCTACATTAAAAAAACTAACAAAAAGTAACACAATGAAAGTACCGCCTTGGGATGGTCAGTAATGAATGACTGGATGTGTGTGGGGAAGGGGGAGGGGATCCCAGGGGGGGGGGGAGGTGGGTGGGCTTAGGCTACCTTTACGGGATCCCAACCCTCGCCCTTAGCTACCGTAATGATAAAAACATATATTGTTCGTTCCATCTGAAGGTCTTCTAACTCATCCATGAATCATCACGGACAACAGATAATTCATAGGTAAAGCCTATAATGAAGCAAAGACGAAGACTCAACAGAAACAATGTGTTCAGACATTTTGAATAAATAAAATGTGAAAACAAAGAGAGAATATGAAATAAACCCATTTTAGATACGTTTTGTATACAGAATAGAAAAGAAAGTAAATAAATAAAACACTTACAGTCTTTTTTGTATAAGCTGCTAGTTTAAGGTGACGTAAAGACGTCTTTGATTTAGGAAGTATTAAATTTAATTTAGTATATTGACAATGAAAAATAAATACGTTTATTATTATTCTAAAAATGCTCAGTTTCCATTCTTTAAGGGCTGCACTTTTAACATACTAAAGCGTGCAACAGCTTTGTTTTGTCAGGCACTAAAGATATGCCATCGAAACGCAGGCGCGAGTAAAGTCAATCGTTATTTGGTGAAAGCATGTAACACTTGTCAAAAAAGGTAAAGGAAAAGTCCAGGGAGTGTCACAATCACAAACCGCAGTCCTTCCCAGACACCAAGAGGAAGAGGAAACTGACAAAACCAAACAAGCACAAATCGAGCAAACGTACGAAAAACACTAAGTTTAGCTCTCTCTTCCCCAAGCGAGGTAATCGCAATGCTAAAAGGACTGATAAACACAAGAACAAAATAACACAGGGTTAGACATAAAACAAGCCGCCTGGTAGAATAAACCACAAAGCAATAAAGAGTAAGACTATCACCGGGACCAACGCCTTAGAACGATCAGTAGAGTAAAAATGGGTAAGAGAAAAGTCCAGTGAGTGCCACAGTCACAAACCGCAGCCCTTCCCAGACACCAAGAGGAAGAGGAAACCGTAAAATCCGTCGGGGGGTTAAAGCACTTTTACAACTAGCCAACTTCACTCTGGGTCCGGATGCTACTCTTAATGCAGAAATACATAAAAATTCGGTTCGCATAAAGGCTCTCAATTCAGTCAATGCATCAAAGCAAAACCTTAAAAATCAAATTAATCATTACAATAAACAAAGACGAGTACTCATGGCTAATTTTACTGTATGCCAGAGTAAATGAAAACCAATAGCTAAACCACGGCGTGCCAAGCCAAAGCCAAAGACATATCGTCAAGCCCCAACCAACTGGTTAAAGTTTTACGAAGAGGCCGTCATTGAATCTGAGGTCCGAACCGCCGTCGTGCAATTAAAGAGTGAAGCATAGCCATCGACAATGATTGGGTTGACAACTAGGTATGCAGTCTGCCGCATAATATCCAGGCTATAGCCAATTCTTTTATAACGGTTAATAAGTTTCTGATTTGCTCCGAAAATTTAGATTTTCCTACAATTTTTCTAAATCTGTACATTAAGTCACCGTAAAATTCTGATTCCGATATACCTTGTTGCTGAAGTGTTTTCAGACTGATGCTATATTTTTCTACCAAGGCACTATGTCTGCGATAAAATTTCGGAAACGCTTTACGAAGTTCAAAATAACGATAGCCCTGCCTAAGAAGTTTGGCAGTAAGGGCTTTATTACGGTAGTTAAAGTCACTAAGATTACAAGAAGCTCTGGCGAATCTAATGAGATATGTATACCCGATATGAGGTACGCCAGGGGACATCGCCATCCAGAACAGGGAAATTGACTATATCAAAATCAAAATCTTCCAGTTTATCATAACTTTTGGTGGAAACTGTACAATTAGATATACATAGATTCAAGTTCAAACAAAATTTGTTCTATTTAATTGGAGTTCTGTAGGGTATATGCGGTCCACCATTTGGTCAAAGTAAATATTGGCAATATTTAATAAATCATCAAGGTATCTTGAAGTTGATTTTTACGTGAGAGAGACTTCACGAAATCTCTCTCATGACAAAAAAGAAACAAATCTGCAACAAGAAGAGTACAATAAGTCCCCATCGGAATATCAATAGTTTGCTTAATAAGTTTAGTTCAACATCTAATAAAAATATTATCCAAAAGATAAACAAGGGCATCACAAAATTTTTACACGACCATAAATTGTGGTTATTCTACACGTATACATCAGAAGTGAAAAAAAAACACATTCTTCATTGCAAGCCTAGATATTGAGTATTCTCCCGAATAAACGTTCGGTTAATTAAATCAATTAGTTTATATTTTATAAGATGATTAGGTAACAGTGTAGAAAAATCATATGTAGACAATATGGAAAAAAAAAGGTAAGAGAAAAGTCCAGGGAGTGCCATAATCACAAACCGCAGTCTTTCCCAGACCCCAAGAGAAAGAGGAAACCAACAAATCCAAACAAGCACAAATCGAACAAACGTACGAAAAGCACTAAGATTAACTCTCTCTTCCCCAAGCGAGGTAATCGCAATACCAAAAGGACTGAAAAACACAAGAACAAAATGACACATGGAGAGATATACAACAAATCGCCTCGTAGAATAAACCACAAAGCAACAAAGAGTAAGAGTTAAAGTTAAAGCCTTAAAGTTTTTAGATTTTAATTTATTGAGGACGTCATTGGAATTTTTAATTGACCAAAAATAGTTAACTCTGTCCTTTCGTAGACAGTATCATAGTATCTAATCCACTGGTCGTGGTTTTTAATAGCAGAAAGGCATGACGTTAGCAGTTTGGACAAAACAGTAATCGTACATGAACTAGAATTGGCAACGAAACGTGCTTTATAAGGTCGTATATGAAGTTTCGGTAACGAATATAACGTAGGAAATCTGTCTTGTTATTTTTTTTTGTTTTTTTGTTTTTTTTTTTGTGTTGAGGTTTTACGGCCCAGTCAACCCAATGAGGTCATGTCGAGCGCGATCAGTTTACCTAACCACACGTTTACTGGGCAGGCGTAGTCCTCTATGCGATTAACCAGTATTGTGCACATTCTTTCGCCAGAAACTGACAACTGCCCTTCTTGAATCAGCGGAAGGGAGAGAATGGCCGTAGAAAATATTTCTTGTTTTTCTTTAATACTCACTGCAAACTTAGCAGTAATATCGATAGAATGGGTATTAACAATATACCTCTAGTCAGTAGAAATCCGTTCATATGTTTTGGTACTACCAAGTTCTTGTATTAGAGTACTGATATATAATAAAAAAAACGGTAAGAGGATAATATTGCATAAAAAGTAAGAGAAAAGTCCAGGGAGTGCCACAATCACAAACCGCAGCCCTTCCCGGACCCCAAGAGGAAGAGGAAACCGACAAATCTAAACAAGCACAAACCAAACAAACGTACGAAAAGCACTAAGATAAGCTCTCTCTTCCCCAAGCGAGGGAATCGCAATACTAAAAGGACTGAAAACACAAGAACAAAATGACACACGGAAAGACATACAACAAATCGCCTCGCAGAATAAACCACAAAGCAACAAAGAGTAAGACTAACGTCACATAACAACAACATTATTAGCAGCCTTATCAGCTGGAGCCAAAACATACTTCCTATGAAATTCTTGGATACCTTGATTAAAAATCGAAAAGATAATTTAGGCTTTGGATGGAGAATATCATGTTTATTAGAGTAAAATAACACGCGTTCATCAATAATCTTAAAAATCTTTAATTTCCTATTATTTAAAGCATCAGACTCAACATGCTCTCGTTTACACCAACGCGTACAATAATCATTTAAAGCACTGACAATTGTTTCCCGACATTTATTGAAAAATCAATGTGGGCTGGGAATCTATATTTAGGTCCTTTTGAAATAACTGAAAGGATTCGTGAATCTGGTATAATCTTCAAGTTACCAGTGACAAAAAATATGACCCGCTGGTTGGTAATTAACAAATTTTAGAATCTTTACAATCTCAAGAATCAGGGGAACTAGTTTCAATATCAAGATCAGAAACTAATTTATTAAAATTAAGTATAGTATTACGGATAGGTTTGTTATATTTATAACAGATAATACGAGATTCCGTGTTTTCGAACTATGAAGGTATTGCTGATATAACATTATTATCTCGAAATATACTAGGTAAATCTATGAATTCAATACCTTTATTAATGAATGGAATTTTGATGAAGTGTCTAATGTGGTTAATTTTAGAATCAATGTAAGGACGAAGAGCATGTTGAGTATAACCTCTGGTGTGAGGGCAGTCAACTTTGCATAAAAAGTATTGACAGTAGACAAGCAAAACGCCCATGTGTAGACGCCGTTTACGAACTAACATGCTCATTGACTGTCGGCTTTAACCTTTTCAGAGATTTAACCTGTCTAGAAACAGTGCTTATTACAATCTTCAAGTAAAGATTGTTATTTAAGATACGTTATGTTTGCCTAATATATCTGCAGATGAAACTGGCATCACGTGAGAAATACAAGGCTTAAAAATGCAATAGTTTAATATGTTTAAACATGGAAAAATGTCTTCACCCATTTATTTATGTAAATAGTTTGCTTTTCGGAGAGACGACGGTTCTGACTTCGTTAAGGAAGGTTTTAATAGACACAATGTTTGCAATGGCCAACATCGAAGGTGCTGTTGCGACTGCGCGGATTCGCATGCTCGCATCAACCTGTAATATTCACATACGCAGTAAGATGCTATTTAGCTGGCTGCGGACCACAATTATGATCACAACGTGGTTAACAGATTTATGAATTATTTGAAGCAGATTAATAATACGTTTTGTTAAAATCCTTATTGTCTGATAAAGTCCTAGAAAAAAAAAATAGTACGTCACATTGGTTACATGAGAGTTTTGTGTTTGTCCTTTTTATTGTCGCACCCGCGGTAGCATGGACAACTTAGGATATAAGTTTCCGTCCGTATACTTACTTGCAGCCTAACGTTTACCCTAATTGACATCTAAATACTGTACAACCTGACAGTTAGTTTCACTTCACTGATTTTTATTTTCATCTCGCTGAGTTAAACTAGGACGGCAACTCTCACTCTTCTGGTGCTTGATTTTACATTTAAGTACGCAGGTGAGGCATAAACTTCAATGAAGTTCTTTATTTTTGTTCTAGGTAATTGTCAATGGATCTGATATCACGACTTATTGTACTGATATCTCACATGTAAAGATGATAGTGCCAGCTGTCCAACTGGAGATACACTTTCACTCTGATGGGCAAGAAAATGCGCAGAACTTTTTGTTAACTTATACAGCAGCTGATGGTAGGTAGCGGCACGACTCTGTACGGTGTCTGTTTAATTTTACAACTCTCTAGACTAATTCAGCAGTCGACACACTAACGATAGTTTTCTTTTTTTTCCTAGAAAACAGGTTTTGGTATTTCATGCAACTTGTCATCATAGTTTGCATGAAATGTGAATACCTGTATACTAGAAAAAATTAGAAAAAATATTTCTGTAAGTCTCCACCGAAATATGTACCCAGAGTACTAAGCATTAAATTTAAAGTTGATTTCTCATTTCCTTCATTATTATAGTGGGACCGTCTATAATTTCAGCAAATTCGAGCATGTCATATTCAACCCTTTTAGCCCGGCAGAACAAAAAAAAGATACCTATGCAAACAGTGTTGTTTTCAAATAAGTACTCTAAAATTGAATTTACTGCCCAAAATTGGTCTGACCTGTGCAACTTCTATAGCAAACTATTTTTTTTAATTGTTTTAGAAGAAGATGTTTTTACATATTTTGCTAATTTTTAATCATTGATGCGTCATGCCAATATTATGAAAATTATAGAAAAGAATTGTACAAGTGGAACTTGTTGAAAACCTACCACCAGTTTACCTACTCTACTGATTTCAGCATAATTTTGACCAAAGGTTTGCATTAAATCATGACAAACCTTTGCAAATATATTTTTCCTTCGTAAAAAAGGTAAGAGAAAAGTAAAGCACCAGGCAAAAAAAAAAAAAAAAAAAAAAAAAAAAAAAAAAACGACCTTCTGAATGATGGTAAAAACAAAAAAGCAGAATAAAAGCAATGTACATTTCTTCAATTCGTACAAACTCTAACACACTACAAACATCGCAATCCGACTTCCACATTAAGGGTGTATAACTTATGCACTTAACTTATGTACTTAAAAACTTAAAACAACGCAACGCTTTCTTCATTCAATCTGTCAGATGTAAATGTAAAATAAGAATCGTTGGTTTCATAATGTTACCATAACCAAACTCTGTCGAACGTTGTACAAAGATTTCTTGCAGAACCAATTTCCTCAATCTTACAGGAGTAAAATGCGAAATATTCATTTAAACCGTTTTAAAAACATTGCGATATTTAGCTTTTATCACAAGTGGTACCAATAATAAAATTAAAATAAATGAACACGTTCTTAAGTAGACTTCCAGTCAAAGTGGAAATGACTGCCGGGTGTTAGTCGTACTTTTTGTTGCTTTGTGGTTAATTCTACGAGGCGATTTGTTGTATGTATTTCCGTGTGTCATTTTGTTCTTGTGTTTTCAGTCCTTTTAGTATTGCGATTACCTCGCTTGGGGAAGAAAGAGCTAATCTTGGTGCATTTCGTACGTTTGTTCGGTTTGTGTTTGTTTGGATTTGTCGGTTTCCTCTTCCTCGTGGGGTCCGGGAAGGGCTGCGGTTTGTGATTGTGGCACTCCCTGGACTTTTCTCTTACCTTTTTTTGTTACTTAAGTCCTAAATAAGTTATATCCTCATCTTGCTCTTCATTTAAAAGTAACAGGAGAAGTTTTGATGATAACAGTCTGTCCAATAAAACGGAAACCACTATCACAAAATCGTTTGATGTTTAACATCATTTGAATATGGTGAACAACAAGCATTCTCATGAGATATTAACAATTTATGTCTTTAACATGCAATTAAAATGATCAATCAATTAATGCCTTTTATGAAACAGACATTACAGTTACAATTGTTATCAAAGTAATGCGTTTTAAACGTACGTCAGTATATATATATATATATATATATATATATATATATATATATATATATATATATATATATATATATATATATATATATATATATATATATATATATGGTTATATGTTGAGAGTTAATCATTGACAGTGCAGTGATTTATATATATATATATATATATATATATATATATATATATATATATATATAGGAAGGGCAGATATCAATTAACCCTGGTCCTGCTGAATTCGGATATACCCCGGCTTTGCAAACAGTGTACATCCAGATCAGTTGGCTTCAGAGGCAAACTTATCTGGATCTACACTGTACGCCATTCAGTATATGAAATTATGTCAATAGTCTGGATTAAATAATCTGATTGGCTGACAATTAGAAGTGGCCAGAAATCTTAATTCATTCAGCATGATAATGGTTAACGCACGTCAGTTTACTTCTTTAAATTTTATACAAACTATTTTTTAAAATAATTATAAACATCATATGCTAATGATTCGAACAGGAGGCCCGAACTATCTGTGTAGAACCTATACAGCCGGCGTACAACGTTGCGCCTGTCCAAGTTCCGCACTCTTTGCACTCAACAGGCACATTCTGACCACAAATGCTGTTAGATGAAATATTTGGTCAGGCATGGCTGTCGGAATAATAAACGACATTTCAACTATGCAACGACTATGTTTATCATGATTTTATTATGTATTTATTTGTTTTTGCTGTACGCTTATTTTTATCAGCAGTAAGTTTCTAAAATGGACTCTTCTATCATTTAATTTGGACATGCCTGTTATTGCGATTAGAGATAGATATCAGGCAATGATCAACAATAGAATGGCAAACAATACAGTTCATGAAGAGATGGCTAATTTGTGCCATTTCCTCTGGATCTACACTGTTTGCAAAGGTACCTAATTTGGTCTGCAGGATTGATAAGGTTAAGCCCTGTACGTCATCAGCTCGAAGCCAGGATTTGTATATGTCTATGCACACACTGTCTTATGTTGCAGAATTTGTTCAGCAATGTGGCGGAGAGATACACGATGAAAAAGGATGGTTGTGTTCGATAGATAATGATCTAGATGGGTTTTACGACCATAATCACAATTGTTCCTGGACAATAATTGCTGACCGTCATCCAACGATACGATTCCACATATTGTACATGGATATAGAATGTGGATATGACTATTTACAGGTACTCTCTCTCTCTCTCTCTCTCTCTCTCTCTCTCTCTCTCTCTCTCTCTCTGTGTAATTTGGAATAACAGGAATTTTTCCAGCTGGAATACACAATATATGGTAATAATAACCTATAAGTCTTGCCATGTGATATGTGTATTCGCTACATGAACGAACAAGCAAACAGAAGAAGGGATCCATGTTACACTAAAGAGCTGTCAAGACGGAACGAGGATGATTTCCTTTTGATTATACTCAAGGTTGGGTAACGCCTAACTATAATACTAAACAGGGACTACACAAATCATATAACTGGTATTCTTTTCGCATCTAATAACCTTGATCTTCTCCCTCCTAACCCTAAATTATCTTTTTGATATTTGATACAAGGTATCCATGAATTTCATAGGAAGTATGTTTCGACTCCAGCTGATAAAGCTGCTAACAATGTTGTTGTTGTGTGAAGACCTCATTATATCAATACTCTAATACAAGAACTTTGTAGTACCAAAACATATAAACAGACTTCTACTGACGAGAGATCCATTGTCAATGCTCATTCTATCGAAATTACTGCTAAGTTTGCAATGGGTATTAAACAAAAACAAGACAGACTTCCTACGTTATATTGGTTACAGAAACTTCATAAACGACCTTATAAAGCACGTTTCATTGCTAATTCTAGTTCATGTACAACTACTGTTTTGTCCAAACTGCTAACTTCATGCCTTACTGTTGTTAAAAAAAAACATTGGATTAGATACTATGATACTGTTTACGAAAGGGCGGAATTAACTATTTTGGTCAATTAAAAATTCCAATGAAGTTTTCAATAAATTTAGATCTAACATTTTTAAGGCTTCTGTATTGTTTACATATGATTTTCTACACTGTATACTAGTTACCTCATCATCTTATAAAAGATAAACTTATAGATTTAATTAACCGAACGTTTATTCGGGAGAATACCCAATATTTGGCTTACAACGAAGAATGTGTTTTTTTTACGTCTGATGTATACAATAATTACAATTCATATCAAAAAGTCTGTGATGTCCTTGTTTATCTTTTGGATACTTTTATTAGATTTCGAACTAAACTTTATGGGCAAACTATTGGTATTCCGATGGGAACTAACTGTGCTCCTCTTGTTGCAGATCTGTTTCTATTTTGTTATGAGAAAGATTTCATGAAGTCTCTCTCTAGGGAAAAGTAGGCTGACATTGTTGAGGCTTTCAATTCAATTTCAAGATATCTTGATAATTTATTAAATATTAACAATATTTACTTTGATCAAATGGCGGACCGTATATACCCTACAGAACTCCAATTAAACAGAGCCAATTCTTCCAATACTGAGGCACCTTTTTAGATTTGAATCTATGTATATCTAATGGTACAGTTTCCACCAAAATTTATAATAAATGGGACGATTTTGATTTTGATATAGTCAAGTTCACTTTTCTGGACGGCAATGTTCCCCGGCATACCTCATACGGGATATAACTATCTCAACTTTTTAGATTTACCATGGTTTCTTCAAATCTTAGTGACTTTAACTGCCATAATAAAGCCCTTACTGCCAAAATTCATAGGCAGGGCTATCGTTATTTTAAACTTCGTAAGCGTTTTCGAAATTTTATCGCAGACACAGTGCCTTGGCAGGAAAATATAGCGTCAGTCTGAAACACTTCTGCAACAAGGTATATCGGAACCAGAATTTTACGGTGACTTAGTGTACAGTTAGAAAAATTGTGGGAAAATCTAACTTTTCGGAGCAATTCAGAAAACTGAATAACCGTTATAAAAGAATTTGCTATAGCCTGGATATTATGCGGCATACTGCATGCTTAGTTGTCAACCCAATCATTGTTGATGGCTATGCTTCACTCTTTAATTGCACGACGGCGGTTCGGACCTCAGATTCAATGGCGGCCTATTCGTAAAACTTTAACCAGTGGGTTGGGCCTTGACGATATGTCTTTGACTTGGCCCGCCGTGGTTCAACTATTGGTTTTCATTTACTCTGGCATACAGTAGAACTAGCCATGAGTACTCGTCTTTGTTTATCATTGTGATTAATTTGATTTTTATGTTTTCGCTTTGATGCATTGACTGAGTTGGGAGCCTTTATGCGAACCGAATTTTTATGTATTTCTGTATTAAGAGTAGCATCCGGAATCAGGGTGAAGTTGGCTAGCTGTAAAAGTGCTTTAAACCCCCTGGTGGTTTACTCTACTGACCGTTCTAAGGCGGTGGTCCCGGTGTTAGTCTTACTCTTTGGTGTTTTGTGGTTTATTCTGCGAGGCGATTTTTTGTATGTCTTACCTTGTGTCATTTTGTTCTTGTGTTTTTCAGTCCTTTTAGCATTGCGATAACCTCGCTTTGGGAAGAGAGAGCTAATCTTAGTGCATTTCGTATGTTTGATCGATTTGTGCTTGTTTGGATTCGTCGGTTTCCTTTTCCTCTTGATGTCTGGGAAGGGCTGGGGTTTGTGATTGTGGCACTCCCTGGACTTTTCTCTCACATTTTTTTTAAACCCCCGTTGGTTTGTTCTACTGACCGTTCTAAGGCGGTGGTCCCGGTGTTAGTCTTACTCTTTGTTGCTTTGTGGTTTATTCTACGAGGCGATTTGTTTTATGTCTTACCATGTGTTATTTGTTCTTGTGATTTTCAGTCCTTTTAGCATTACGATTACCTCACTTTTGGAAGAGAGCTAATCGTAGTGCTTTTTGTACATTTGTTCGATTTGCGCTTGTTTGGTTTTGTCTGTTTCCTCTTCCTCTTGGTATCTGGGAAGGGCTGCGGTTAGTGATTGTGGCACTTCGTGGACTTTTCTCTTACCTTTTTTTCCATACCTCTACTTTGGTGAAAACCTTCATTTTAGACAGGAGAGGAAAAACATTCTGATTTTCATAATAGGAGTTACTCTGATGTTAGTGGCAGATAGCCACTCAAACATCAGAGAAGACTCGGATTAGTGATCAGCCTGTGATGAACTTATTCGTCAAGCGGTGAGCGAAAACTATCCTGAGCAGATCTGAATCTAGACTGAGCCCACGTGACATAACGTACATTATCTCATATTCCTACATAGAAGTTTACATAGTCATTCACTTGAATGTGGTTTTATTCAATTATATTCTTAAGGTTAGTATAGGGAACACTTTGTATGTTTAACAATGACGCATAATTATTTTACTAAGGAAGGATGTTGATATCCTATTCATTTTTAATATTGATACACCATCACTCCTAGCCGTACTTATACTAGAATCGGAACAATCAATTGTAGACATGCTGATTCGTCTAGAACAATGCTAGATGGGTGCCAAACAGTGCTGACCCTGATCTTGGTCTGCACTGTTTGTTGAGGTCTGTCTGTCCCAATTTGGAGGACTGGTATGGAAATGCGCGCAGGAAATGGACAGTTAGTGCTCCTTCGATGTGAAAACTTGCCAATGAGGAAAATATAAAAGACAGCTAAACAAATATAGAAAACAATATTTTTAAACGTAGAAACATGACCTAGTTTATGTTCAGAATCAGACAATAGTTAATAAATCTCTCGTCAATTTTCAGATCGAGAGTGACAGATACTGCGGAACTACCTCTCCACCAATCATTACGCCCAAGTCAAACGTGTTACGAGTTCACTTCTACTCGGATGATACCATTAATGGTTTAGGTTTCAATGCCACATATTACGGTATGTTTCTTCACACAATTTAACCGACCGTCTCATTCAAATAAATGGTTAGCATAGTCCTAGATAAGGAGTTGGTTTGTTGTTTTTCTATCAAAATCGGTTTACACTTTCGAATCAGGGCATTTTAGTGAGTACCTACAATAAATGTTTTCGTGGAGAAATAAGATAAATATTTACTTGATACGTCCTCTTGTATGGAGTTGTGTTGTTGAGTATATGCGAACCTCGTAGTGATCCACGCCGTATGATCTCGACATAGTGTTTGGTTTAAACTTTATTTTGATGCTTCAAATACAAAAATACAACATAAATTACAACAATACAGTATTTTTCCAGGATTTGACTGTGAGCCTTAGCTTTTACTGAGTCATCTCCTGGCAATAAAGGCATATAATTTTCTTTGATGTTATGAGTGGCTGAGTTTTTTTACATGTTTGATCGTAAACAATTAAACCAAAAGCTCAATTACTTATATGCATCTACGTAAACCGTAACATAATGCATACATGTGTAGGTACGTACATACAAGCATACATAAATATACAGCTATACATACATACACGCACGCATTCAAGCACGTACACAAACGCATGCATGCATTGATGCGTGCACGCGAATATACATCAAACATGAAAGAGAGAGAGAAAGAAAGAGAGAGAGAGATGTTCCATGGCTCCATAACTTGATTATTTCAATATATTTTCATCAATGTTACGTTAGAACTTTTATATCATAAGAAAGGCTTTGACTTGACTATGAATTCTTGAATGTGACAAAACATGGTTTCATTATCGTCATCGGTGGCTGTTACTTTACCATGAAGCAATTCACAGAATGCTTGTGCAAATAGCCAGAAATGTAAGTATTCCCGACGTTTGAATATCGAGGACAGTGGAGGAAAAAAGATATCAGCTTTCAAGGTCACCGCATGAACAAGCTGGGCTTAAAAGAATATCTTTAAAGTATAAATGTGAATTGAGTAAGCTTAACCCCATGCGCAATCTTGCGTGTAGGAGTTGGCCTATTCTAGATCCAGCATTGTAGTACTTGGGAGGAAGTCTTCTGTGTCTGTTGAGGCAATATTTAAATGCTGTGACAGTGTTTGCGTCTTTTATATCTCGGGACAAGCTATTTCAAGCTCTTATAGTGGAAGGGAAAAAGGAGTTAACATAGTATTTCGCACGTAGCCTGTATTATCTTGGCGAAAAGTGATGCGATGATATGCATTTGACATTTGCTAGTCTTTGTAAATTAGAGGTGAAACTATGTGTTTGTCTCCTTAGCATATTTCCCTGAGCCTAATCTAGTCTTAGGATCACAAGTATTTTGTTTATAGAGTCGACAAACTATGCCTATTACTTCTAAAGCTCTGTTCACAGACAAAATTTCTATACTTACCCTTTCATCCCCGAGTTTCGTCATTGAATTTGGACATGTCCATTGGTGCAAATAGGGATTTTAGTCTAAAGTCGAAAACAAAGTGGCAAACAGTGGAGGTACTGATGAGACAGCTCGTTACAAGCCATCTCATCTGGATCTACGTACACTGTTTGCACTGTATATGTTTTGGTCTGTCGGGCTGAAAAGCTTACATCACAAAAACATACCTATATAATTTTGACCCCCTTATACCCCACTTTTATATAGTAAAACTGGGGTTCACAGGGGTATACATTATTTTTCTTATTTCTGCTCGAAAAATAGATTGTGGTACTCGTTAGAACCGCCTCATCGAGGCGGTTCTAACGAGTACCCACAATCTATGTTTTTGAGCAGAAATATGAAAAATATCAGAGTTTTTTATCTGAAAATTTTCAGTTTTTGATGGTGAAATTTTCAATATATTTGAATAGGCGTGTTTTCCGTAATGAGTGGAGTTGTGTAAGAAAATAAATAGATAGAAAGGAAGGTAATGATCGGGAATCGATACAATTACCTAACACCTTCCGATCAAGACACCATGGGAAAGGAGGACGCACTTAAAGCGATGGCATCACAATCAAGACACTACAAGCAGAAAGCCAACAGGACAGTTTCTATTCCAAAGCTGGGTCAAACGGCTATCCAAAATACAAATATCTCCAGGACATACATGCAAAGACATATAATTACAGAAATATGAACCACAGCATAAGCACCACCTTATAACGAGGAAGGGGACGGGAGATAGGGTGGGGAAGTGCTTAAATCGATTTAAGACTGTGTGAATGAAAAAGATATTATGTTTTAATCTTCACCATAGATCCAAATGATGTATAATAATATATGTAAAACTACAACCTTATCCGGTGACCCGAGGTTTCTGTTTCCCAGCTATACTATATCAAACAGAAGTCGCGGGCTACCGTACTAGATATATTTATACTTATAATAATAATAATAACAATAATAATAATAATTAGAAGAAGAAGAAGTAGAAGAAGAAGAAGAAATAGAGCAAGTGCCCAGAGGGTCACGAATAGCCCCGGCTGGCGCCATTTCTTAATTATAAAATATTTTAAAGTTAATGACAATGATATAAGGCAAGACATAGTTTACAATGTCAGTCTCTGAGTGACACTGGTCTATCATCCCAAGTACAACTTTCCTGGAGTAAATAGTCTTCAAGACATAAAGCAAATTTGCTGGGCTATAAAATATAGGTCACTGACCTACACATACTTGAGAAATTAATCTGATGGTCACACTGATGCTTTATACCAACTAAAATGTTAATCAATTAAATAATCTAAAAGATATTAAGCAAAATCACTAGACCATGAAATTTAGGTCATACTGATTTATATTTACTTTGAGGTGAAAGTTTGGGTCACACTATGTCAATATATGTACATATGACATTTAGGTATCAAACAGTGGGAGATATAAGACACAAAAAGGTAAGAGAAAAGTCTAGGGAGTGCCACAATCACAAACCGCAGCCCTACCCAGACACCAAGAGGAAGAGGAAACCGACAAATCCAAACAAGCACAAATCGATCAAACGTAGGAAAAGCACAAAAATTAGCTCTCTCTTCCTCAAGCGAGGTAATCGCAATGCTAAAAGGACTGAAAAAACACAAGAACAAAATGGCACAAGGTAAGACATACAACAAATCGCCTCGTACAATAAACCACAAAGCACCAAAGAGTAAGACTAACATATCACAGAGCTATGAAAAATAGATCACATAATCCCAAAATATAATAGTAATACATCAAGTTGTCTTAAAGATGTAACATAAAATCACTGGACTATGAAATACCGGTCACAGTGACCTACATTTACTTTTAGGCCAACTGTTGGCTCATACTAATTCATAATCCCAAATAATGATGTTCATACATCAATTAACATTCAAGATATGCGGCAAAATTACTGGACCATGACATATAGTTCAAGGTGACCTACATTTGTTATGCTGTCAATCGTGGTGTCACATAGAACCAATATTCCAAGTATCACATGGAATAGTCTTCAAGATATAAGGCAAAGTTGCCGGCCTTGGTGGCTCAGTTGGATGCGCCGTCAACCCCCGCCGAGGTGGCAACATTCTTTCGTGGAGATTGATCATGAAATATTTCTACGGTCATTCTCTCCCTTCCGCTGATTCAAGAAGTGCAGTTGTCAGTTTCTGGAGAAGGAATGTGCACAATACTGGTTAACCGCTTAGAGGACTAAGCCTGCCCAGTAAACGTGTGAACGCGCTCGACATGACCCTATAGGGTTGACCGGGCCGTAAAACCTCAACACAAACAAATAAGGCAAAGTCGCTGGAGCATGAAAATATGATCACAATGACCTTGACTTCATTACACTGAATGTTGATGTGATAAACATGTCTGGTGCCAATCCTTCTTTAATGAGAAGTTGTTTGTATAAACAAACTGCAACATACTACTTTATTGAGGCATTAATCCATGAAATAGGCTTCAAAATATGTCAAAATCACTGAATCATGAAAATAAGGTCACAATGACCTTGACCTTATTACACTGAATGTTGATGTGATAAACATGTCTGATGCCCATCCTTCTTTAATAAGGGGTTGTTTGTATAAACAAACTGCAATATATTACTTTATTGGGGGTGTCCTAGATTTTGACTACTAGCCCCGCTCTGGGGCATAACCCAGGAGTACATAGATGTAGAAAGGAAGAGAACCCTCCCAGATACCCCCATACCAAATATGAAAAGTTCTTGATCAGTGGCTGCAGATTTATAAGCAGAAGACAAAAACTTCACGTAAAATTTTGACGTCAACATCACACTATTTTCTAAGTCTGTGATCTTGATCTTGGGTCAGCTGCATCAGCAGTTTGATGACAGCTATTCTGTAATCATCTAGTAGTAACACTAACCACACATCAACATTCTAAAGTGTAAGCTTTCAAAAATATATTAAAAAAAAAACTTCACGCAAAACTTTGACGCAAATGTTAACATTCGTACGAACGCACGGACGGACGATCGGACGGACGGAAAAACGAAAACTATATACCCCTCGACATACTTCGTATGCCGGGGGTATAATAAGAAGAGGACAGGGAAAGCTAGGCTAGCATATGGGCAAACAACGTCCAAATAAAACACACACAGAAAGAAACAGAAAGCACAGTTGGCAGCTAGAAGTGGGGTTACGGCATCAGTATGAGAAACCATGACGTATGAAAACAAAGTTGGATGCCATATAGTAGCTGACAAAATGCTAGAACAGGAACAGAACTTAATATGTAGCTACACTATAAAAAACTTCGTAGGTTCAAATAAAAAATATGTGGCAAATATGTGCTAGCGCATGTACCTTTACTTTTTACGGACGCCCGTAGATATTAATAAAGAATCGTTCCAAAGTACTTGACAGGTTGGGGCAAAGTGTTGTTACAGAATGCCATGGTAGGATTATGGGCTATTATACCGTATAGTAAGGCTACCCACCCTTATTCTATCCTAAGAGATAACTCCGGCAACAGATATACCAGTCCCCGTTTAATTAACGGTACGGGCGCTGGCAGTTGATTGTTAGTTAGTTTACCATAAAACCTACGGCCAAATTTAACAATGAAGAGGCCAAACATTATTTCAAACAACGATCAGCACAAGCAGCACCGCTTGAGACTTGACGAGAATTCAGGAGGCAGTCGTGCATCAAATGTGCCCTTGCCCAATACATCATCAGGAACGCTAACGACAGGTGTCACAAGGGATAGGGTGCCATCCTCATTGACCTATCCATAGCATCGACCTCTTTTTCGAAAGGATCGTAGGACACGACCCATCCATCGCCTCTGATTGTCCGAAATGGACTTTTCCAGCAGTGAATTTTGGTTTGCACATGCAGCAAACGCGTGTTAGTCAAACCTATAAAAATCAGAACTGAACTAGAGCTGGTGTTTGTAAAACACTATGCCCCCCAACACTGCCTTACTTTAACACTGATTGACGCCAACACTGCTCGCCCATGATGGTAATAACAGTACCAATATACGAGATTTCAGAGTTATTATATTAAAAGGGAAATAACTCTAAAACGGGAGATAATGCGGATAAGAAAAAAAATACGAGTCACCTATATTTTCATGAGGAATCCATATATGAGTTTTCAAAACATTATCATACATGGTTCTAAACTTATAATATGCACCTGAAAGCAACAAATGGCCAAAAATTGCAAAGGGCCATAACTCCAACAAAATTTCAATAAACTGGCTTAAAAAAAATTAATCAGGTGATCTCCTAAGTTCCAATCAGTATATCAAAAATCAAGACTCTAGCTCAAATACTTTTTGAGATATCTTGCTAACGAGATTTCAATGTTACTTTATTAAAAGGGCAATAACTCTAAAATGGGAGATACTTCGGACAAGAAAGAAAATACCAGTCACCTATTATATCATTAGAAATCCATACATGAAATTTCAAAACATAAGCGTACATGGTTCTAAACTTATGCCATGCACAAGAAAGCAACAACTGGCCGAAAAGAAAGCAAAGGGCCATAACTCCAACAATATTTCATTAAATTTGTTGAAAATTAAATCAGGTGATCTCCTCCTCAGTACCAATATGTATGCCAAATATCAAGGCTCTAGCTTAAATACTTGAGCTATCTTGCTGACGTGATTGCAATGTTATTTCATTAAAAGACTCTAAAATGGGAGATAATTCGGATAAGAAAAAAACATACGGGTCACCTATTTCTTCATTAGGAATCCATATATGAAATTTCCAAACATTAGCATACATGGTTCTAAACTTATGCTTTGCACATGAAAGCAACAAATGGCCAAACATTGCAAAGGGCAAAAAGTTCATTAAATACATTGAAAATCTAATCAGGTAATCTCCTCCTCAGTTCCAATCAGTATACCAAATATCAAGGCTCTAGCTCAAACACTTTTTGAGATATCTTGCTAACGAGATTTCAAAATTAATTTATTTAAAGGGCAATAACTCTAAAATGAGAGATAATTCGTATAAAAATACGGGGGTCACCTATTTTTTCATGAGGAATCCATATATGAAATTTCAAAACATTAGCATACCTGCTTTTAAAGTTATGCTATGCACCAGAAAGCGTGACGAACGAACGAACGCACGAACGAACGGACAAGCCAGAAGCAATACGCTCGTATGCCCCCCAACTTTTTTTCAAAGTTGGGGGCATAAAAAGTTAGTCCATATGGGCGGTTCTGTGAAGTATTTCATATAATACGGGACTTGCCATGCGAAAACGTGTCCTCGGGCATAATAAACATATTATGTGAATTGCGAAGATCCAGATCAGTCTGCGCACCCGCGCAGTCTGATCAGGGCCTTAACTATCCGCTAACAACCGTTGTCCACTATATAATGTATAGATGGAGAGCAAATGCCCAGATGGGACCTTCCGCATGTGCAAGATTATGTGCATCCGCCTATTTTGCGCACGTTCGAAGGCATTTTTGTCGCTTGAAGCGGCTCATACAAGAACATAAATAACGCTTAACTCATTCATGACTATCGAACTTGTATATGTGTGCCAATGTTTGCAGTTGCTGGTGAAGGTTGTGGGGGAGTACGACGTGATATCTCAGGTTGGTTTAGTCCAGTAGAAAGCGGTGGGGAGATGTATGCACACAATATGGACTGTCAGTGGTTCATACAAGTAGACAGACACCTCAGGGTGCACTTGACTATTCTTCAAATGGATATACAAGCTGGGGAGGCATGTGAGTTTGACTTCTTGCAGGTGAGTATACCCAATGGGCACATGACGTTTATACAACGTCGCCTTACCGGCAACACCACATCATTGTCGGGTCGACATTAATGCGACGTTGTATAAACGTCATGACGTTGCATCGACTTTAATGTGACGTTGAACACGTCATGTTCTCATTGAGTAGGTTTAATCATAATACCAGTGTGCATAATTATACAGTTCAAAAAATGAGTGCGTCTACGATTCGTAATGGAACATTTGGAAATGGAACGGCGCATGCCTCGCGACAATTAGTTTTTCCTTTTTTTTCTTCTTTTTCTTTCTTTCTTTTTTCCGATACTTCAACCTTAACATCAGCAGGGAAATATCAACAATACTGCAATGCAAGGTTATGAAAGTTAGAACCATCACAACGATTGTATTTTGACTAAGAAATTGAAAGTTTATATAAGCGGCGCTATACGAAAACGTATCTTCGGGCATATGCGGACATATGCATATATGCATCCACGCAGTCTGATTAGGGCCTTCGTTGCCCGCAGATTTATTGGATACTATAGAATATTTCAGTGGAGAGCAAATGTCCGAATGAAACTTTGCGTATGCGCAGGATGATATGAATCCTAACATTGCGCGCATGCTCGAAGACTCTTTTTCGCTTGATGCGGCCCATATAAGATCCACTTTGAAGGTCGATACATATGATTCTTTCGGCGTGTGCATCGTTTTCTATCCCTGAAATACTATTTTTAGGTGATCAAAACACAGCTGCTCTCAGTTAGATGGAGAGCCTACTGAGAACTGTATATCAAAATATCATTGATAAAAAAATATTCTCTAAATCGGTAGTTATCTCACTAAGAAACGTTAGGTCGAAAAAAAATAATTTCATTTCTTATTAAACAATTGAAACATAGTATAGATGATATCCAAGAATAGCCACAATCACAAGAACAGATACTACCACTGACATCAAGATAAACAGTATGCAAACCATAACAGTGAGTACCATAGCTCCAGATATGGTGCTTTTTTTTTTCAACCAAAAAAAAGTGTTGATATTTTTACCTATTTCTCAATAACAAAACATATGTTGCGATACTCATTAGAAGCGCCTCGTCGAGGCGTTCTGATGAGCACTCACAACATATGTTTTCATGGAGAAACAGGAAAATATTTTCCTGATACCCCGTCTTATCTCTAGTTAAGCAGTGCACAAGCCACACAATCCTGGGTTGCTATATTTGTAATTTATAGAAAACATGTATTTATTTCACAGCTGCTGCAGATTCTTTAGAGCCAGTGGACAGTGTTGCAGAATACAGTACTTTTCATGAACAAAACCAGGAAATGATGCTAGTTTCATTTAGACGTATTTTTATGAAACATTTGAAAGTACCGATAGGCACAATAAACTATATAAACTATAATTAAAAAAACAACAAAAAACATTTAAATGTGACGAACTTCTGAAAAAATAAAAGCCTTACAATGTTACAATGTGACCCCTGTATACCCCAAGTATCATTATATGTAATGGCGGAACAAGAGGGCTGTAAATTACATAGACTTGATAACGAATGTTTCGCAGCTGTACAAAACAATAATGCAAAGTTTATACATGCGGTCCACGAAGACTTTGATCAGACTGTGGTTATGGCTGATTATTTGAGTCTTCGTTGGTCGCAAATGTCAGCAGGTACGTGGTACTAATCTAATATAAATTTAGTAGGTGCTACCTATATCCATGCGTCCAAATTATCATCACTTGCTTCATAGGTGGGTTGGGCAGATCTAACTGAATTTGATTTCAGACCACACTTGACTTCTGAATCCACCGCATAAATTGCTATGTAACGTCCAAGTCAACAATATGTCAGTAGTTTAGAGACTTTGCCTCCAAATTTGTGAGATTTCACCCGATCCGATCACATGGATTACTAGGAGTTCTGCCATGGACACTTTAAGCAGCCCATCTATTTCACGGGCCCCGATGGGCGGGGACCATGTTCTCCGAACACTGAAAATTAGTGTATGCCGGTGACAGGTACAACGACAATACACTATAGATAGCTCACTGAAATCCATTTTATTCCTACAGGATTTTTCCTGAAGAGTTTTGACCGTTTGTGCGTGGTTGTTCTTGTTTATTTTATTTTTTACTTATTTATTTATTTGTTGATTTTTTTTTGCGAGTCTACTCATTACGAAAAGCAATAAAAAAACATAAAAATAACAACAATTACAAACCCGTCAAACAAACACATTGTGTCGAAGTTTATTCATATTATCTCGTGAAAAGAACGTAAAATCTATGTGTTTCTGCAAATTTACATCAAAGTGTACCTTATGCACACAACAAATCATGCTTAGCTTGTAAATAGACGGAGAATGGATAGAAATAAAATTCGAAGAGGAGACAAAATTCAAAATGGCCGCGATCGCAATTTTTTTAGGCAGAAGTCATTAGTCTCGTGATTCACTACCTTGCAATTGGTATACCTGGCGTTATTGCCTGTTTTGTTGTTATTATGCCACGGCCGCCGTGTCAAGAGCATCTGTCAAATCACGGAACGCTTATTGTTTTTCAGGATAAGCAACGAACTATCCAAGCGTTTGTTGGACCATCACATTTTTGGTCACACACATCACTGGTCACATAGTTAGTCTATAGTAGTGCGTCTGCACGCCGGACCGCCGAGCGGTTCGGGGAACTGCCGTTGGACACTTATTAAATCTATTAAGAGGCCTAGTTCTATGCCCCTTTAAACCGAATATGTGTAAATTCTCCCGAACTGAGCCAGCATGACTTAACTTAACGAGCCATCACATCGACTACACGTTTTTTTTATTCCTGATATTGATTTGTGGCTGAGGCCCCTATTTGCAACAATGGCTGTGTCAAAAATAAGAGTTATAATTGTCCATTTTAAAAGCTCAGGGGTGAAAGGTTAAGGTGCTTTCTTTACAAAGGACGACTGCATTTATTTGACTATCTAGCAATTTACCTGGCATAAAGATAATTTTGTGACTGTACAATCAAACCTGTTTTAAGCAAGCACCTCAAGGAAGGCGAACTCGTGGCTTGCTTAATTTGATACAGAGAAATTTATACTTGATTTGTTTTTATGTGACCTGAGAAACTGACCTTTAAATACAGGCGGTTGCTAAATACAGGTGGTCTTTGAAACAGATTTATCCCATATATGTGGGAGGAGGTGTGGGTGTGTTTTTAGCTTTCTAGATGTCTAAGTATCCTGGCGTCCACATACATAATTAGATGGTCCAAATATATGTCTAGATAAGACAAAACAAACGAGCTGTCCTTTCGACATCAACCGGAAAGACGATTATTGCTTGGTGTTTAAATGATCATCTTTTGTTCTGATTGACCATATTTTATCAGATATTTATCCTAAAATTATGACCAACAATATTTGTCTGAGGAATTATTTTTACTTTTTTGTTTTTTTGCTGAATTTTAATAACTGATGATTCACAACATTATTGTGAAAACGTCGGAAAAAAAAAGCGGAAGGTGTTGAAAATCTGTCTCCTAATTGCCTACCCTACAGATTACTGCATAATTTCATTCAGTGTTTTTTCTAGGGGTTGTTGTTGTTGTTTTGCGGATTTTTAACGCTACCAGGCACCCGAGGCACATAGAGGCAGCGGCGATTGCTATGATGTACATGTATTTGTACAGCCTTGCTTTCATGGATCACCCATGCACACTTGGTGCCGCTGTCTGTCACCAAGAGCCGCCCTATCAACCCAGGGCACGTCGAGTATGAGCTAGGCGCACTAATGGTCTGAAAATTGTCTCGACCCGAGTGGGATTCGAACCCACGATATCCCGCTTGAAAGTCGAGTGCGCTAATCACTAGGCCACCCAGCCCACTTTTCTAGGGGAAAAAGTGAAACTGTTAATTAAAAAAAAAAAACAAAAAAAAAAAAAACGTCTCGAATAAAACTTGTCGTACATTAGTAGTTACGACATATGGTGTTGCATTAAATCATGTCATAAGTTTGCAAATTTACTTCTTTTGTGTAAAGCACCAAGCAAAAAAACGACTTTCTGAAAAAACGTAGAAAACACCGTAAATCATCGAATATCATGATAGCCGAGATAAACATTGGCATGATATGTCTGGCTATCTGATTACAGATATTTGTGTTAATACAACTGAGCCGCAATGGAATAAAAATAAAAATCTTAGGACATGTGCGCCCAGCCAAGATTCAGATCAGGCTGCATATTTTCGCAGTCTCAAAAAAACTTTCACTGAGCACATTTTGGACAGTCAAGGATGCAAAGTTTCTTCATACGGACAACGAAGACTGGTCAGATTATGCGGGTTGATTTGAGTCTTCCTTGGGCGCACATGTCAGAAGGTACGTTTTCTCACGTTGCGGTTCTATAAATTTCAGATATACGAGCAGAGATATTGCGGTTCTACCCCTCCACCCAGGATAGTATCCGACACCAGTTCCATGTACGTCATTTTCTTCTCTGATGATAGTATTAATGGAGGAGGCTTCAATGCAACCTACTTTGCAACTGAAGGTATATACCAAATGGGCCTCGTCAAGCGAAAAAGTGCCTTCGAACATGTGCAAAATGCGTAGATATAGATCTTCATGCCTTTGCGAAAAGTATCACCCGGACCCTTTATTTCCATTCATACATTCTGTAGTATCTAATGATTCTGTTAGCAGACAGCGAAGGCTCAGATCAAACTGTGCGGATGCGAAGTCTGATATAGGCCTTTGCAGTGCGCGCATGCCCTGATGGCATGTTGTCGTGGCGCGCGCGGCTCCAATTAGTAACAATACATAAGGCAATGTTGATTCTGATCTGACCTTATCGGCTTGCATAAATATTATCTCTGTATAAACATAAAGGACTTTGCTGTGTAATATGCATCAGTTTGAAAATGTTGGTAGCAAAATATCAGGTCGACATGCGCATCCAAGCGTATTTTTTTTATCATTTGCGGGCCGTCTTTTGTATACCGTATGTCCACCGGCCATTCTTATTAGAAACCGCTTTGCTGACTGTTTACAGATGACATTAAAAAAAATAATTTAAAAAATAATAAAAAAAAATAAATAAATAAACAAATGATAATAATAATAATAATAAAATTGATAAGTAAACAAACCCGTGAAATGCTACATTACGAAAACAAGCCTATTAAAATACACTGAACATTTTGCAAATTTTCAGATAAAAAATATCTGATATTTTTCAAATTTCTGCTCAAAACATAGATTGTGGGTACTCGTTAGAACCGCCTCATCGAGACCTCGATGAGGCGGTTCTAACGAGTACCCACAATCTATGTTTTTAAGCAGAAATAAGAAAAATAATGTATACCCCTGTAAACCCCAGTTTTTCTATATAAAAGTGGGGTTTAAGGCGTCGTCTTTATATAGGCATGTTTTCGTGATGAAAATCACAAAGTCAGTCTTCCCGAGGCACCAAAAGAAGCCGAGATGGGGAACAAATAATTATCAAAGAGAAGTAGCATTTGCGACAATTCTGTAAAAAGCCTGCCACGCAATTTCATTACACACCCATGTACATTGTATACTTCGATCAATCGCTTTAGATAACAAGCTTTTTTCAACAGTCTGAAAACATATTTTGCGGGTACTCAACAGAAGGGCCTAGCCGTGGCGCTTCTAATGCATAAATCTTAGTGAGGAAACCCAGGAAAGCCACAACTGCCAAGTCCGAGGAACCTCATTACGAAAACACGCATATTCAAATATACTGAAAATTGTACCACCAAAAAATCAAACTTTTCAGATAAAATTCTTATATTTTTCATATTTCTGCTCAAAACACAGATTGTGGGTGCTAGTTAGAACCACCTCTGCGAGGCGGTTCTAACGAGTATCCACAATCTATGTTTTGAGCAGAAATAAGAAAAATAATATATGCCCCAGTTTTACTATATATAGGTGGGGTTTTAGGGGTCAAAATTATATAGGTTTGCTTTCGTGATGTAAAAAAGGAGAGACAAGGAACAAATAAGGACAACACAAACGCAACATATGAAACCACATACGAACAAACAAAAAAGAACTGAAACAGAAGAACTGCTTTGGAAAGGCGTATAGGGAAATTACTGGAGGGCTGAAACTAGTATTACTCGCGCGAAACTTTGCCCTTATCCTCTGATGCAGCTCTAAATATTAAAACAATACAATCAGAAATAGAACAGAGATCAACTTAGGCAGCAGTATAGCGGGTGACCAGAATACTAGAGGTACAACATTGACGGCCACCATCAGAACAACCGCCTTGTAACAGCTGGCAGCATTAACCACTTGCTGGCAGGGGGCTGGGCTTACACCAATTTTATTCGCGCGAAATCTTACCCTTTATTACTATGTATCTCCAAATTACAATATTTGTTCGTTCCGCATAGGGGTCCTCTACCTCACAACATATATTTCTTTAGCAAATAAAAAATCTTCGGACACGTTTGCCCAGCAATGCTTCCGTTTAGCCAGCGTATTGGCGCAGTCTGATCAGAAATCCTACTGGACGCACTTTGTTTAGCCAAAGATGCAAATTTGTTTCATACGGACAACAGAGACGAAGACTGTGCAAACTGATTTGAGTCTTGTTTGGCTTACATGTCAGAAGGAACGTTTTCTGCGGCTCATTTATTTGGACTTGTTTGCAGCATCGCAAAATACAGTGCTGCATATGAAGATACTCAATTAAACCAAGTCTCCGATTTTCATGATTTTGTTTGGTCTTTGTTTCCAAAAGCAATCCTTTTTGGCCTTTATTTTACTCTATTGTAGCTGGTGTTATGCCGTATGGCGGCCGTAAAAAGTCTCCCCGTGCATCATAGTGCAGGTTATATTTTATTTCTTTTGGAATCATTGAGCCCATCCTGGTTATTTTGAAAATCGAATACCGCTTAAGCCGGCGTAAGGGAGCGTATGCAGCCTTGCAAACTACATTGTTGCATATGAAGACTCAATCAAACCAAATCTCCGATTTTCGTGATTTTGTGTGTCCTTTGTTTCCGTAAGCAATCTTTTTTGACAATAATTGTAGTTATAGCTTAAAAGTCATGACAGGTCATGTAACGTTAATACCACTGATTGTAGGGTGAAGTCAAAATCAAGGGATTCTTCTGAGAAGTTTATTTAACGTTGCAGCTTCTTCGTGAAAACTGCAAGTAAAAATAGAGCAGGGTTTCAGTCACTTAGCCTTGATGTATACACTGGCGTCCAACGCTCCATCCAAGCCACAAACTGGCTAAAAAGTTCGGCTAAACACTCTATTGATGCATATAGCGAGTGTAGCAGAGATTCGTTTAAAAAGGTGACTTTTCAAAAACGGTAGGAGAAAAGTCCAGAGATTGCCACAATCTCAAGCCGCAGCCAATCTCAGACACGAAGATGAAGAGAAAACAGACAAAACCAAACAAGCGCAAATCCAACAAACGTACTATAAGCACTAAGATTAGCTCTCTCTTACCCAAACGAGGTAATCGGCATGCTAAAAGGAATCAAAAATATAAGAACAAAATAACTCAAGGCAAGACTTAAAACAAGACTTAAACCATTCTACGGCTTCAGCTAAACTCAGAGGCACGTGGTGTATAGCACCGAAATAACAAAAAAATGCATTTTCATTATGCACGATAAAGTGTCAAATAGTCAGCGTGTCATACACACGAAATTCGAACATAAAATGTTTACACGCATTTGTAACCACAAATAACTGTGAGAGCAAACGGAAGGATCCCAATGAGCATTCTACATAAATCTATAGCGGGCCGTTATCGGCCCGTCAGGGTAGCTGACGGGCCGATAACGGCCCGCTGTAGATTTATAAAGAATGCAAGCAGGGATATGTTTAATACCTCCTTGATCTTATTTATGACCTCACATCACAGTTATTTCTCGATAGTTTTGAATTATTTTGTTTCTTGTAATGAATCTAAGTTTAGGCGCCGACCTCCCCTCGTCTTCTTCAAATTGGTTGTACGTGTATATTTCATGGAAACTGGAACCATCAAATAATACTTATGGCAATAGAACACTCACAAGTGAAAGATATTGCAGAAATAATGTAAAATGCACCAATTGTAGCTCAATATAACAAACAGAGGTTTTCTGTTAATGACGGATCCCTTTACTACGATACGGTTGTATTTATGTAACGAAGGAGGAGGTTGAAATATTAACTCGGTATAACCCGTTGTAATAAAACCCGGGACTGACATAAAGTCTCAACAAACAGGCGAAGCCACAGTTCTATTCAAAATTATTTAACATAATGGAGAGTATTTTAGTACTATGGAGATTAAGACACGCTTTTGCAGTTTAAAACTGATAGAAATAACACACTCATTTTAATAAGACTGGAAAACAGCAGAACTCTGAAAACCCACATAATAATGTACACATCTGCATATCCCTAGAGGAGAGGCAGGAGGGTGGGCATCGCAGTAACTTTATTGTCATTGGCTGATTTTCAGACACACGAACACTTTCCCTTCTTTTCTGTGATAGAAACATTCATTTATCAGTACGGATACGTCATGTAGTTTATGGTTATATTCAGGTGTATTTTCTAGTAGCTAAATCAGAGTGAAACATAGACATAGATATATCATCGAAAAGCTACAGTCACGGAGCATAGCACTCCCATTGCACATAAAGACAAAAGAAAAGGACGAATTTTAAACCATGAAGCGACAGCATATATAAGAATGGTGAAAACAATCGATGCACAGAACAGACAGCTTCATCAGTTTGCACATGAACCACATTACATGAAAACGGTTATTACGCAGTTCAGACAGGCGATGGTCGAGAGCAGACAGCATTTTTGCAAAGTCTTATCAGGACTTGTTATGTTCGCACTGAGAACACCAGGATATCATAGGTCTAGATAAGAGCGAGTATCAGGTAAATAGTTTTCTTATTACTCGACGAAAACATATGTTGTGGGTACTCATTAGAAGCGCCTCGCCGAGGCGCTTCTAATGAGTACCCACAACATATGTTTTCGTCGAGAAATAAGAATAATATAGACACTTTTTGGTGGAAAAAAAACGCCTTATCAAGAGCTATGAGATATCATAAAATAAACTGACACATATAAGATATACCATGATAAATGAACCCTCAGGTTCTACATCAGCCAGTGAAGCCACACAATATAATAAGTACATTTGACATATACTGTTTGTCTCTACAGTGTTCAATAGTTCTGTAAACGAGCTGTGAGGGCCTGGTCAGACTGCGCATTACATGCGCAGTCTGGTCAGGCCCGCACTGCCCGCAAATTATTTGAAGACCTATTGTTCAGCAGCATGATTCAGATCTTTTTTCTTGGTTTACATTTTTCACCAGATCCCAATCAGAACTGTAGGACTGAGCTGAGTGCTACATCTGGATATATTACTCCACCGGACAGCGATGATGACGGACAATATGATTATAACCTGGACTGTTGGTGGGTCTTTATAGGCGGCGAGTTTCAATCGGTTCACCTGCTTATACAGAATACTGACATAGAAGAAAAAGACAATTGTCAGTCTGACAAACTTGAAGTAAGTGATCCATCCATTTAGTCTTCTTATATGAATCATAACGTGCGAAAACGTACCTTCTGACATGTGCGCCCAACGAACACTCAAATCAGTTTGTGCATCCACGCAGCCTGATCAAAGTCTTCATTATACACACGAAAAAAATTGCATCCTTTACTATCAGAACGTGTCAAGTGAAGATTCTGATTAGACTTCGACTATGCACAGGCTGATCTGATTCGCACTTGGTACACGTGTCCGAAGGTACGTTTTCTGATGTTGTGGCTTATATAACTTAAGTGACAGGAACATTGTTTCGAAGCATGATTGAATGACTGATTATAGCCGGGTGTTCTGTCGTGTTTACCAACTCGGTAGAAACTACTTATCATTTATTTCATAAAACATGGCGACTCCAAAAGCAGTTGGCAACTTAAACATATTGGTCATTGCGTCCACAGTTAATCAAGCTTACTGTCTGTTATATGTTTACAATCGCATGGAGAATTAAATATCAGTGAATGTACATAAGCAGATAAACAATAATAAACCATATTCGTCTTAAAGTAAAGAATAAATAGTTATTGAAGAGTGTTAAAACACTAATAGAAGTTATCGTTTGTTTCATTTGGTGTTTGGTTTTAGGTTTATCTTGGCTCCGATGCGGACAGGAGACTTATCGGGACATACTGCGGAATGGTATCACAGCTTGAGATCAACTCAACGACAAACAGAATGTCAGTACATTTTGTGTCTGATCAGAAGATAAACTCTGGAGGATTTACTGTTATCTACAGCATTCGATATGGTACATCTATGACAAGCCGTTTTACTATTTATTCTTATATAATATATGAGATGTCTGTAAGATAAATAAGATATCTTATATATCAGTTAAGATATCTTATATGCTTTATTAGATATCTGATATGCTATATAAGATATGTTATATAGGATATAAGATATCTTATTTACTAAAGAAGATATCTCATTTATTCAATTAAATATCTTATTAAGTATATCAGATATCTTATTTAGTATATCAGATATCTATATTAATATATTAGATATCTTATTTAAACAAGATATCTTATATGGTAAATAAGATATCTTATATGTGGAATTAAATAAGATATCTAATATGATATATCAGATATCTTATATAAGATTTAAGATATCTTATATATCATATTAGATATGTCCTATATAAGATATCTGATATAATGCTTAATAAATAGTAAAACGACTTGCCAGCAAGCCGTTTTACTATTAATTCTGGAAATCAGATATCTGATTTAATATATAATATATAAGATATCTGATATATATATCTTATATAAAAAAGATATGTCAATTAATGTATCTGCTATATAAGATATCTAAATTGACATATAAAATATCTAATATGCTATATAAGATATCTAATATGCTATATAAGATATCGCATATAGGATATAAGATATCTTATTTACTAAAGAAGATATCTCTTTTATTCAATCAAATAAGATATCAAAGTATATCAGATATCTTATTTAGTATATTAGATATCTATATTAATAAATAAGGTATCTTATTTAACAAATAAGATATCTTTTATGGTAAATTAGATATCTTATATGCGGAATTAAATAAGATATCTCATATATTATATCAGATATCTTATATAGGATATAAGATATCTAATATAGGATATAAGATATCTGAATAAGTATATCAGATAGCTTATATCCTATATTAGATATCTTATATCCGATATAAGATATCTGATATAATATATAAGATATGTATTTTGCTTAATTACTTGTAAAACGGCTTGCAATATACATCCTTATGATATAAGAAAGAGCTTTAAGAATAAACGTTGTGGATACTGTTTTTATCGTTAATTCGCAACAAATTCATTGTCCTTTATTGGGATTTCCAAAGTCAGGTTTTACTATCGTTGTGTGCTTTTCTGGTTTAACTTTTAACCTTCCAAGGCGGTACTTCTGTTGCAGTTCCTCTTCATTTCAATGTTTTATGATGAATTTGATTTTTTATGCTTTCGCTTTGATGCATTGACTGAATTTCGGAGCCTAAATGCGAACCCACTTTTTTGTGTATTTCTGTATTAAGAATTGCATCGGGACCAAGAATGAAGTTGGCTGGTCGTTAAAGTGCTTTCAACTCCTCGGTGGTTTACTCTACTGACCGTTCTAAGGCGGTTGTCCCTCTGTTGGTCTGACTCTTTGTTACTTTGTAGTTTATTCTACTAGGCGATTTGTTTTATGTCTTGCCTTGTGTTATTTTCTTGTGTTTTTCTGTCCATTTAGCATTGCGATTACCTCGCTTCGGGAAGAGAGAGCTAGTCTTGGTGTTTTTCTTTTTTTTTATTTATTCATTTATTTATTTGCGCTTGCTTGGTTGTCTGTTTCCTACCGCTTGGTGTCCGGGAAACGGTGTGTGTGTGTGTGTGTGTGTGTGTGTGTGTGTGTGTGTGTGTGTGTGTGTGTGTAGGGGCTGCGATTTTTGATTACGGCATTCCCTGGACTTTTCTCTTACCTTTTTTGTGGTAGACATTTTGCTGATTTATGTGATTTCATTTAATTAGATCCTTATCGGGCGCCTTGGGCGACTATATTCCATGGCTGTAAATTTTCCAGAATGAAACAAAAAAAACAAAAAAACTTCATTTTTAATTTGTGCTTGCTATAATTTTTCTTTCATATTTTGAGACGCGGTGACATTCGACAGATTTCATTCATTATTTGCATATGGACCTGTTATTAGTTTAGGATTGCAACGCGATATTTGCGTCATTTTTGAAGACTATTAATGTCCTTTTTTATAAATTGGTGAATTAACGCCATGATTTGTGCAGATAAGCATTAATTCTAAAAATTCTATTTTGAGATTGTGACAGTGTATGTTTCAATAACCATCTAAATACATTTCACCTTTGATCATCATCCAAAATTGGTTCTTACGGTACAATATCTTGGCACAGATAGGCGGACTTGAATCAACTTAGTGCCATTGCGTTCCCTCGGTGGTTCAGTCGGATGCGCGTCCGACTGATGATGACGAGGTGGGTTCGATTCCCGCCGGGTCCGGCAACATTAGTTCGTGATGATTGCTCATAGAATATTTTTGCGGTCACCCCAGCTAGCATTCTACGTAAATCTACATCGGGCCGTCATCGGCCCGTCAGCTACCCTGACGGGCCGATGACGGCCCGATATAGATTTACGTAGAATGCTGACTGGGACTGTCCCTCTTCCGCTGACTTAAGAAGGGTAGTTATCAGTTTCTGGCGGAAGAATATGCACAAGTAGTGGTCAACCACTTAAAGGCTGACCATTACGAAAACATGACTATTCAAATATACTGAAAATTTCACCACCAAAAAATGAAAATTTTCAGATAAAAAATCCTGATATTTTTCATACTTCTGCTCAAAATATAGATTGTGGATACTCGTTAGAACCGCCTCGTCGAGGCGGTTCTAACGAGTACCCACAATCTATGTTTTGAGCAGAGATAAGAAAAATAATGCATACCCCTGTAAACCCCAGTTTTACTATATAAAACCGGGGTTTAAGGGGGTCAAAATTTTATAGGCATGTTTTCGTGATGGCCTGCCTAAGAAAGGTGTGGTTAGTTAAACGGACTAGCTCGAGTAGACCTTAGTAGTATTGGCTGGGTAGGTAAACTCCAAACAAGCCAGCCAGTGCGTTGCAGTGCTCCTGTATATTTCTTAGACATTTCTCTATATAATGCGCATTGTAAATAAAAATATCACAGGGTATTTGCTTTCGCCAAAAGAAACTGCCCATCTTGAGTCAGCGGAAGGGAACGAATGACCGTAGAAAATATTTCATGATATGATCTCCACGAAAGAATGTTACCGACCTCGGCGGGGGTTGAACCCGCGACCTCCTGGTCTCCAGTTAGACGGCGCATCCAACTGAGCCACCGAGGCCGGCCCAGATAATCATTTACTCACTATCTGCTACAAGATGGAATTGTCTGACGGCCTGCCGCTAACCCATTACTAAAACACGTCTATTCAAAAATACTGAAAATTTCACCACCAAAAAATGAAAATTTTCAGATAAAAATTCTGATATTTTTCATATTTCTGCTCAAAACATAAATTGTGGGTACTCATTAGAACCGCCTCGGCAAGGCGATTCTAACGAGTACCAACAATCTATGTTTTTGAGCAGAAATAAGAAAAATAACGTATACCCCTTTAAACACCAGTTTTACTATATAAACGTGGGGTTTAAGGGGGTCAAAATTATATAGGTATGTTTTCGTGATGAAAATAGTATCAAAATTGATTACCGTAATCAGGTTAGAAGCTCGCAAACAGGATGTTTTATAATTTCCAATTGTTTTCTTAGGCAAAAACAATTTTAGCCATAGTCTCAATAATTACGATTCGTCCAAGAATGAGCTTACGTAGACTGACAAATTAAACAAACGGTATAAGTTGCATTCAAAACATATTTGATATATGGTACAAGAAATTACTATTTGCCTTCGTCTTACACTCTAACTGTATAAACTCCGAGCTTATGTTGTTTTAATCAGTTGTTTACTTTACCTCCACTTGATGGAACAAAATCTTAAAATATGCAATAAGGTGAGATCACACCAGTTTTAGCCCTGTTTATTAATTAGGTTCAGAGCATCCGATATATCCTCAGCCAAACGAGGACTCTGTTAATGTTCCATGTGTTTCATTTGCGTTTTAAATATTAAATAACATCCGAATTATTATTGCAGTTGTTTACAAGGCTTGTGGTGCGGTTCTTAACAAACAGTATGGTTGGTTCAGACCTATAGACAAGGATAGTGATGGAATGTATGATACTTACATGGACTGTTTTTGGATTATTCCGCCGCAAGAAAATCTAACGACAGTACTCAAAGTATACGATATTGATATAGAAGGGGCCGCATTTTGTTCATTTGATTATCTTAAGGTGAGCGCAAACATCTGTTGCATGTAATTCTCTTTAACGAAAAAAAAAATCCGGGTCATGACTTTTTAATGACTGCAGCGAGTTCGGCAATCTGGAAAACTCAACTAACTGTACAGTGGTGGTTTCCTTTGTTGTGACTGCCCTAATCCTGTAACAAATGTTTTACAACAAATCGCCTCGTAGAATAAACCACAAAGCAACAAAGAGTAAGATGAACACCGGGACCACCGCCCTGGAACGGTCAGTAGAGTAAACCACCCATAAGTCTATGGGAGTTAATGACTCCCGGAGCGTGGCCAGTGTTGGCCCCAGGGGCTTGAATGGCAGAATGTATGTGGGGGACCACCAAACATTGCTACATACTAAATATGTAAGCTGTGGGCCTCATTGTTTCAGAGAAGATTTTTTGTTTTTCCCATTATAAGTCTATGGGAACTAATGACCCTCGGGGCGTTGCCAGTTTGGGCCCCAGGGGCTTGAACGGCAGGATTTATGTAGGGGACCACTAAACATTGCTACATACTAAATATGTAAGCTGTGGGCCTCATAGTTTCAGAGAAGCATTTTTTCCCATTATAAGTTTATGAGAACTAATGACACCCAGGCCGTGACCATTTTGGACCAAAGGGGCTTGACTGGAAGGATTTATGTAGGGGACCACTAAACATTGCTATATACTAAATATATCTCTGTGCCTCATGGTTTTAGAGAAGAAGATTTTTTTAAGTTTTCCCATTATAAGTCTAAGGGAGTTCGCGACCCCCTGGGCGTGGCCAGTTTGGACCACAGAGGCTTGATTGGCAGGACTTATGTAGGGGACCACTAAACATTGCTACGTGCAAAATATATAAGCCGTGGGCCTCATGGCTTCGGAGAAGAAGATTTGTTAAGGTTTTCCCATTATAAGTGTATGGGAGCTATATATGGGCATGGCGGCCATCTTGATTTACGGACGACGACCATTTGTACATATTTTCAAATCCACCTTTAATATAAGGCTCCACATAAAGTTCGAAGAAATTTGAACCAGTGGTTTCAGAGAAGAAGTCGTTCAAATGTGTGAACGGACGGACGGACAGACGGACGACGGACAGAGAGTGATCACAATAGCTCATCCTGAGCTTTGGCTCAGGGTGAGCTAAAAACCGTAAGAAACGATCCCATGTTAAATGGAAAAATCGATTTAAATATCCTCTTAAATTTTGTACGTAATCAAATGCTTTCTAAACTAGCTTCACTGTCAATTTTTTTCATTACGTAAAACAGATGATGCGAATAAATTTTGTGATAGAAAACATGATCTCTATTAAGCAGCTCTCCTTACTATATGTTATACTCAACATGCTCTTCGTCCTTACATTGATTCTGAAAGTAACCACATTAGACACTTCATCAAAGTTCCATTCATTAATAAAGGTATTGAATTTATAGATTTACTTAGCATATTTCGAGGTAATAATATACCTTCATATTTCGAAAACGCGTAATCTCCTATTATCTGTTACAACTATAACAAACCTATCCTTAATGCTATACTAAATTTCAATAAATTAGTTTCTGATATTGATATTGAAACTAGTTTCCCTGATTCTTGAGATTAAGATTGTAAAGATTCTAAATTTTGTTATCGACCAGTGGTTCATATTAATACTTGTAATTTGAAAATACCAACTAATTTACGAATCCATTCAGTTATTTCAAAAGGTCCTAAACATAGATTCCCAGCCCATACTGACAAGTAAATGTCAGGAAACAATTGCAAGTGCTTTGTACGCGTTTGTGTAAACGAGAGCATGTTGAGTCTAATGCTTTAAATAATTAGAAATTAAAGATTTTTTAAGATCATTGATGCATGTGTGTTACTTTACTCTAATAACTTTGTCCAAACTGCTAACTGCATGCATTACTGCTGACAAAAAAAACAAACAAAAAAAAAACAAAAAAAAAAACAACAACATTGGATTAGATACTATGATACTATTTACGAAAGGGACGGAATTAATTATTTTGGTTAATAAAAAAAAAATCCAATAAAGTTCTCAATAAATTCAAATCTAAAAACTTAAAGGCTTCTAAATTGTCTACATATGATTTTCTACACTGCATATTACGTTACCTTATCCTCTTATAAAAGAAAAAACTTACTGATGTAATTAACCGAACGTTTATTTGGGAGAATACCCAATATTTGGCTTGCAACGAAAAATGTGCTTTTTTTCACTTCTGATGTATACAAAAAAAGGTAAGAGAAAAGTCCAGGGAGTGCCACAAACCGCAGCCCTTCCCAGACACCAAGAGGAAGAGGTAACCGACAAGTCCAAAACAAGCACAAATCGATCAAACGTACGAAAAGCACTAAGATTAGCTCTCTCTTCCCCAAGCGAGGTAAACGCAATGCTAAAAGGATTAAAAAAAAACAAGAACAAAATGGCACAAGGTAAGACATACAACAAATCGCCTTGTAGAATAAACCACAAAGCACCAAAGAGTAAGACTAACACCGGGACCACCGCCTTAGAACGGTCAGTAGAGTAAACCATCGGGGGGGTTTAAAGCACTTTTACAGCTAGCCAACATCACCCTGGGTCCCAATGCTACTCTTAATACAGAATTACACAAAAATTCGATTCGCATAAAGGCTCCCAACTCAATCCATGTATCAAAGCGAAAACATAAAAATCAAATTAATCACTATAATAAACAAAGACGAGTATCAAGGCTAATTCTACTGTATGCCAGAGTAAATGAAAACCAATAGCTGAACCACGGCGGGCCAAGCCAAAGACATATCATCAAGCCCCAATTATAATAAAGCCAATTCTACCGATACCGAGGAACGTTTTTTTTTTTTTTTTTTTTTTTTGAATTTTAATCTATGTATATCTAATGGTAGAGTTTTAACCAAACTTTATGATAAACGGGACTATTTTGATTTTGATATAGTCACTGTCCCCCCGCGTACCTCATAAGGGGTATACATATCTCAGCTAATTAGATTCGCCAGAGTTTCTTCAAAGCTTAGTGACTTTAACTGCCGTAATAAATCCCTTACTGCCAAACTTCTTAGGCAGAGCTATCGTTATTTTAAACTTCGCAAGGTGTTTTCGAAATTTTATCAAAGACATAGTGCCTTGGTAGAATTATATATCGTCGGTTTAATAACACCTCTGCAACAAGGCACATCGGAACCAGAATTTTACGGCGACTTACTGCACAGATTTAGAAAAAAAATATGGGAAAATCTATCTTTTCGAAGCCATTCAGAAAACTAATTAACCGTTATAAAAGAATTGGCTATAGCCTGGATAACATGCGGTAGACTTCATGCCTAGTTATCAACCCAGTCATTGTTGACGGCTATGCTTCGGCTATGCTTCACTCTTTAATTGCACGACGCGGTTCGGGCCTCAGACTCAATGATGGCCTCTACGTAAAACTTTAACCAGTGGGTTAGGACTTGACGATTTTCCTTTGGCTTGGCCCGCCGTGGTTCAGCTATTGGTTTTCATTTACTCTGGTACACAGTAGTATTGCCATGTGTAATCGTCTTTGTTTATCATAGTAATTAATTTGATTTTTTATGTTTTTGCTCTTATGCATTGACTGCGTTGGGAGTTTTTATGCGAACCGAATCTTTATATGTATTTCTGTATTAAGAGCAGCATCGAGACCCAGGGTGAAGTTAGCTTTAAATCCCCCGACGAATATAATTCTACCAAGGCAATCTTTTTGACGTTTATTTTACTACACTGCAGCTAGTATTAGTGCAGTGTGGCGGCGGTAGAACGTCTCCCCGTACTTTATCATAGTACAGATTATATTTCGTTTCCTTTGGGATCATTGGGCCCATTGTGGAGTCTTTGAAATTGGAGCTGCCCATGTATGCGCTAGAGGGCGTAAGCAGTGTTGCAAACTTCATTACTGCTTATGAAGAGTCCCAATAAAACCGAGACTCCCATTTTCTTAGCTGTAGTGTGTTCTTTGTTTCCATAGGCAATCTTTTTGACGTTCATTATACAACTGACCAATCTAAGACGGTGGTCCTGGTGTTTGTCTTACTCTTTGTTGCTTGTAGTTATTCTACCAGGCGATTTGTTTTAAGTATTGCATTGTCTTACTTTGTTATTTGTATGTTTCAGTCCTTTCAGCATTGAGCTTACCTTGCTTGGGAAAGAGAGTGCTAACCTTAGTGTTTTTCGTATGTATGTTGTTACGAGCCATGCGTAACGAGAAAGAAATGAAAGTGAAACCAGCAACAAGCTTTAATTATTAACAATATTTATTCACAAAAAAATGAGACACGATTCAAAACAAAAGAATGTAAGTAGACAGTACCTTTCAAGTTTATGTCACAAAGTCCCTCTGAAATAATCCACGAGAATTTATAAAACAAATCCTTTGAATATCAGTTTCTGATCCCACAATTTAAAGTTCCTGAATTCAGAATTTAAGTCCAGAATGAATAAAATATTAAAGTAATCCAGTATAGAATAATTTCCAGTGAAAGTATACAAAGATGCCCAGATGAAATTCTTCTCTCCTTATATAATATCAGAGAACGTTCTAGAAAAAGAATTTACTACAAGCATCTCTTATTTTCTAGGTTCCTTCAGGAAACTTCTAAATCTTCCATGACATGCCAAAAATAACCCAGTCCAGAATCAAGGCTGTAAACATCATGTTATTGTAAACATGTTGAACATTCCAGAAAGTTATTTTTGGAAACATAGTAAATAAAGCTATTTATGGAAACATAGTAAACATGTTGTTTAAAACAATTGAACACCCTGTTATATAACAATGTTCGAGCTGCGCCTGTTTGATTTTGTCTGTTACCTCTTTCTCTTCGTGTCCGGGATGGGCTTCGGCTTGTAACTATGGCACTCCCTGGATTTTTCTCTTACCTTTTTTTGCGCATTTTCGTTTCAGATTTACAACGGAAGTAGGACAGACGAAGCCATGATTGGAAAATATTGTGGTAGTGTTAATCAGCTGAATGCACTATCAACTCTTGTTCTGTTTGTGGAGTTTATTTCTGACGGAAGTATAAATGGCCGAGGATTTAATGCTACCTATTCTCGTCTTTCTAGTACGCCATTATATATTGCTTACTTCTTATGATTTGAGCCTCAACATGAGAAAACGTACATTTGGACATGTGGGCACAGTAAAGAAAATATCTTTATGCGGACAGCGAAGACTCCGGTCATATTGTGCGGATGCGCAGGCTGATTTGAGTCTTCGATGGTCGCACATATCAGAAGGTATGTTTTCTCACGTTGCGGATAATATATCGTATTTATTTAAAGCGATTATGTCCTTTACAAGCCTTTAATGAATACTTATTTCACAGCCACGCCCGCTAAATGTATTCTCTTTCCTTCTGCTTATTTTGATGCATGGTTTAACATTTCAAAACAGTACAATTACTTAAGCTGAAAGTTGTTCAAATCCCACATTGCTATTGTTATTAGCTTTGATGATTTCACACTGAGATACAGATAAACACAAGGATAGCCTTCACAGATGTTTTCAAGCTAAAAGAATATGTAGATCAATAATACTTTTTCTGGTTGTCTTGTTCCTGAGACACCCGAGTGTGCTATTGACTACATGAATAAATTCGAAAAAAAAAACTCTTTTGAAAGTAAAACACACACACACACACACACACACACACACACACACACACACATAAAAGAAAGGGAAAATAACAGATTAGGTTAAATTGTATTCTCATGAACAGTGAATAAAAATGTAATTTGCAGCTCTGCTCAAGCTACTTCGCGTCAGACTGACCGATATTCTATTTCAAAATTATTTCAGAAGAACCTTGTTGTCAATTTCATACACAACATATGCTAATGAAGTATTTATAAACTCTTTTCAGATGAAGAAATGTATACAACAACTACAATAGTGACCAAGGACACACTTACAACAGTAGCACCGCACTTAACAAAAACTACAGAAAATCAAGAAACACATACCGGAGCACTTCACACATCAACCAGCGAATTTAATGATGACTTTACAGAACATCAGCAAACAAGTACTGACGTACTCCACACAACACAAGGTAAAGCTTATGACTTCACCAGACTTACAACGAGAAGCGATGAAGCCACAGTCGATCACTATAAGGAAACGTCCACAGCCAATATCAGCAGACATCTGTCAACAGAAGATATAATATTATCACATTTAGCTTCAGAAACATCCACAGAGGAGATAACAGAGCGTAATGACAATCCAGGTATAGGCTCTGCGTCAGACGAAATGCCATCTGAAAACAAAACCACCACTGTATCGTACAAGACAAATGCTACAGCCCAGTCTAACGTTACAAGCAAGGCGACGAGTGACGATTTTCCTGAAGAGAACCTTGCAGTCACATCAAAACTTAACATGTTCTTCGTCTCATTCTGTATTGTGTTAACTTGTTTCCATATGCCAGTCGCCTAGATATGCAAACAGAATCTGTAAAAGTTGCCCTTGGAAACAAATAACACAACAAGAGGCCCAAGGGCCATAGGGCGCTCACCTGAATGACATAGCCACTGCAGATATGTAGATGTTATGCAACATTTTTTCCAATCCTATCATCGTAACTGATGAAAAAATCATCATGTAAGCAGTTCTGAATTTTGAAGAAGAATATATACTATTCAAAGTTTGATAGGGGTCACTTTTTTAATACAAAATAATTTTTGGATAAATGAATAAGCTGAATCCAAAATTGATACAAAATGATAGAAAACATGTCTTTTATTAATTCAACTAATTCATTTCGTCAAATGTCAGTGTATTCAAGTGTGGCAACAGCAAACGCTTGGGCACCCCAAAATGTGCCGTAACACTAAGGGTTTTTGGCGACTGAATTTTCACAAATTTCTAAATTTGTTGAGACAAACTCCCCTAATAACGCGTATGATGTCCACGGGCATCAGTTACTGCACGACATCGCCTGCGCATGCTCGTAATCAGAGTCCGTATCCGGTTTTGTGGAATGGGTCTCCATTCAGCAACCAAGGCATCCTTGAGCTCCTGTAAAGTCCTTGACTGCATAGGTCGGGCTGAAGCATGTCCCACGCATGCTCAATCGGATTCAAGTCCGATGATCGAGCAGGCCAGTCCATACACACGATTACCTCGCGTTCCAGTGACATGTGCACGGTGGAGACGGGCCGATAGCACCAGCATATGGTCTCACAAACTGATCACGAATCTCATTACAGTACCTCACTGCCGTTAACGTTCCTGTTACAACAACATACAGGTCAGTTTTTCCATTGACGCTAATGCCTGCCCAAACCATGACTGAACCCTTGCCATAGCGATCATGTTCTGCCACATTCAAGTCACGAAATCGCTCTTTGGACATTATCCACAACCAACTGACGTTTATCAGTGAAGCCTAGACAGAATCTGGACTCATCAGTGGAAAGAACTGGTGTCCAGTCACGAATTGTCCACCTAACGTGGGTTCTGGCAAAGTCTAGCCGGTCTTGCACATACTGTCGCGTCAATGGGACACGTATAGCGGGTTTTCTGGCACTAAGTCTGAACTCATGGAGTTAATTTCTGACTGTTTGTGTAGAGATGCGTACTCCATTTCCGTTTCTAAACTCGTTATTCAAGCGCGTAGCGTTCAGGAACCGTTGACGTCGAGATTGAATCAACAAAAAACGGTCCTGACGTTGAGTTATAGCCCTGTCTCGACAACCGCCATGTCTGTGTGAAGGATATCCGTGGTTAGATGACGATTCCACGTTCGGGATACCACGCTCTGTGGCACATTCAGAATCCCAGCAACACGACGTTGAGAGACGCCAGATTCCACGGTTCATTTCTTTGGGACAGACGGTTTCTGAATTGTCGTCGATGCATTTAAGGGTTTCAGAAACCAAATGGAAACCTTTTTCACGCTTAGAAAATGAAAACTAACAATTTTTATGTTCTCGCTCGAATGCAGTGTTACGCAAGATTTTGAGGGTGCATTTGCAAAGTGTGAAAAGTTGCACTTTTGTCAGTACTGAAATGCACGAGTTGCACCTAAAGATAATATTCAATATACGGAGTGCAAACTCTGTCATGGATTTGTACATTCGCACTGCGAAATTTGATACATAAAACGTGATCCCTATCAAACTTTGAGTAGTATATATTGCATGACAGTCAATGAAGCGTGATCATTTGATCAAACTCTCAATCACATTTCAACAGTAGGATCAATGTGAAATTTGGTGCCAATTGGCTAAGTGGTTTCTGAAGAACCGTGATTTTAAACATGTATAAACAGCACAGTGGCAGGGAAATATAGCAAACATAAACAAGATGGCAGTCCTCTTGGATTTCCAATCAGACTGATTTTAGCTACTTTTGATCTACAGGTCACCTCGATACTTCAAATGATTTTTGAGGTTTTATGGCCCATTCAACCCAGTGGAGTCATGTCGAGCGCGGTCAGTTTACATAACAACACGTTTACTGAGCAGGCTTAGTCCTCTAAGCGGTTAACTAGTATTGTGCACATTCTTTCGCCAGAAACTAACAACTGCCCTTCTTGAATCAGCGGAAAGGAGAGAATGATCGCAGAAAATATTTCATGATCAATCTCTCCGAAAGAATGTTGCCGACGTCGGCGGGGGTCGAACCCGCGACCTCCTGGTCTCCAGTCTTTGCCCTTTCGGTTCAGGAGAAAAAGTTCAAACTAGATTTTCAAGATGGACACCATGGCCGCAATTTGGGATTTCTTATCAGAACGAGTTGAGCTATTTTTGATCTACAAGTCACCACGATGCTTCCTACCAAGTTTCGAGTCAATTAGACTTTCAGTTTAGATAAGGGAAGCGAAAAATAGATTTTCAAGATGGCCGCCATCTTGGATTTCCGAGTGGAATGATTTTAGCTATTTTGATCCATAAGTCATCCCGATGCTTTCTACCAATTTTCATATCAATTGGCCCTTTGGTTCAGGAAAATATGCGAAAAAAAAAAGTTTCAAGATGGCCGCCGTGGTGGACATCTTATATTACCGATCAAAACAATTTAAGCTACTTTAGATCTACAAGTCACCCCAATGCTTTTAACCAAGTTTGGAGTCAATTGGCCTTAAGTTCAGGAGAAGAAGCAAACATTGGATTTTCAAGATGGCTGTCATGGCAGCCATCTTGGATTTACGATTTGGACGATTTTAGCCATTTTTTTTATCTACAGGTCACTCCGATGCTTCCTATCAAGTTTAAAGTCAATCAGCCTTTCGGGTCAGGAGAATAAGTGAATAATAGATTTTCAAGATGGCCACCATGGCGGCCATCTTGGATTTCCAATCGGAATGATTTTAGCCATTTTTGGTCTATAAGTCACCCTGATGCTTCCTACCAAGTTTCAAGTCAATTGGCTTTTGGGTTTAGGAGAAGATGCGAAAAATAGATTTTCAAGATGGCCACCATGGCGGCCATCTTGGATTTCCGATCAGCAAGATTTTAGCTATTTTTTATCTACAAGTCACCCTGATGCTTCCTACCAAGTTTGGAGTCAATTGGCCTTTCGGTTCAGGAGAAGAGGCGAAAAATAGACTTTCTATATGGCGGCCATCTTGGATTTCCAATCGGAACGATTTTAGCAATTTTTATCTACAAGTCACCCCGATGCTTCCTACCAAGTATAGAGTCAATTGGCACAGGGGTGTTGGAGGAGTAGGCTTTTAAGGCAATTGTTGACGCCGCACGACCGACGACGCACGACGGGCATTGACTTCGTGCTCAGGTGAGCTAAAAAAGCCCCCAAAATATGGATCGTTGTGTATACAAGTATAGAACCAGATTTATTATATGTCTTACATTGATTAGAATGAAAATACACATAAGTGTATGAAAGACTCCAAATACATTGCCTCATATAATGCAAGGGAGACATATGGAAAATTGTAAGAGACAATTCGAAATCTGTATTACCAGTGATTTAATAGACGTAATAAACTGGGCAAATCCTTAAATAAATGATTTGTATGAATATGAAGAATATTTTAGATAATCTAATCATAAAAGACCGTGTGTCATCAAAAAAATGTAGGAAGTTTGGTAACAAGATCATTTGAGAGCAAAAGAAAAATCAAATAAAACCAGTATAATAGCTTCGGTTATATTGAGTATATTCATGAATAGTAATAGACTTCTGCAACACTGTTCAGGCCTCTTAGCACTGGTTTTAACAACTGCCTAATTTCAGATCAGTTAGAATCGGGTCATTAATCCAGCTGCGCATGACTGTAAAACTACACTAAGATGAAGCATGTGGAAACGTTTAACTAACAGACCAAAACCAGATACCTGTGCAAAAAATGAAGATCTTGATGAGATGGCTTAATATGAGGACCTACACTGTTTGTCATTTTGTTTTGATGTTTGGATAACAACATATTTGCAATACTTAACACAACATTCTAACATGACGTTATCGTTTTACCATTAAACCTGATGGAAACGTCACTGATTAAACTACAAAAAATTACGTCGTCAACGTAGAACGTGCAAATGGGCGCGTTTGATGATGTCGCGTGTAAACATTTACTTCTCGCGACGCCCGCTGTAAAAGAGTTCTTCGTAAAACACTGCAACCATTACGAAAACACGCCTATTTAAATATATAGAAAATCTCACCTCCAAAAACTGACAATTTTCAGATATTTTTTTTTTTTTTTTTCATATTTCTGCTCAAAACATAGATTGTTGGTACTTGTAAGACACTCTATAGACCAAGTGGTTTTGAGGGAGTCAGATCGGACTCCTATCAAATTACGCTGAATTTTGCTATCACTTATTAATTATCTATTAACTCTCATTATTTGTTATTTTAACCTTAAGCTTCCAGTTTCAGCTACTCTGTGTTGTAATTACTCTGTCAAAAGTGAGCACCTTTTGAAAATAGAATCATTTTACCCTTTATTTTGTTATGTTGCGTTTGGTATGGAATATATCTGCATAATAGTGACAGGTACTTTGAATTATGGACTTCAGGGAGAATATTTTGTGAGGAAATGTATGTATGGTAAAAATCTTATGGCGTCAAATGTTAGCCTAAGTTTATTTTTTGGGTCAGTTTATACCTGGTAGACTGTTCTAGCATCATCAATTGGAAGAGTCAACAAGTCATTTAAGGGCTCTCTGGATACTATTTATATTTGGTTTGAGAAAAGCAGTACCTGTATTGTGCAAACAATGGCGACTGCATTTGAAGCGGCGCGGTGTCTGGTGTGTCTGAGCTGGGTGTAATTAACTGTTTGAGCAGTCTGACCCCATATATTGAGTCCACTAACACGACTAAACTGTTTTTGTGCTGACCCTATTATGTTCTATGACCATCCAGAAAGAAAGTTTTCACACCTTTTTGAAACTAATCGCTCAAACAATTAAAATCAAAGCACTGGCAGCACTGTTGGGTGGATTGTCTGGGTGTAGGCTGGGAAAATGATCCTGAACAGGGACTTTAAATGTTTCATTCAGCCCCTAACTTCCTGTTATTTAAGCAAACAGACCCTAATTAGATGCTGCGCTCCGGGGCGTCTGATATAGGTATAAACTATTTGTCAATGTGCCTGCACAAGAGCCCAGCTCATGTTTTACGGATAACCCTCCATCAACAGCACTCTGATGTCATAGCAGCAAGATAAGCGCGGCTATGAACAGCCGTTACCTGGATTTTCTACAACTGTTATTCCGCTGTCAGAGATAGTCATGTGGACAATAGCAATTTAACTCCGATCCATTTGCAACTTTGGAGCGACTGACAAATAATCACCCCAAAAATGTCAAGACTTGCGAAAGTGATGCTCAGAAGTATGCTCTTCAACTACACTTATTATCCCCTCGCACAACGGAACAACGAAGTGGCGAGGGGATATAGGGTTTGTCCCGTACCTAAGTACGCACATAACGTACGTATGTACGTTCGTTCACCTTTTGTCATCGCTCTAGTGTCTACATGTTTTGACTGATTTAAATATAATTTCACACAAATGTGGGTATAACAATATCTCGAGCAAGCTCGACATTCAGGGTCCTAAGCTCAAGGGCAAGGTCAGTGTGGCTATTTTTAGAAAAAAAAAAAACAACTTTTGTCATCGCTCTAGCATCTACATTCATTGATGGATTTTAATGTAACACCATACAAATATTGGGTATGACAATATCTCAAGTAAGTTTGACTTTCAGGGTCCTGGGCTCAAGGTCAGTCACTGTGGCTATTTTTAGAATAAATGTCATTGCTCTAGTGCCAACATTTATCAATGGATTTTAATATAATCTCACATTAGTGTTGGGCATGACAATATCTCAAGCAAGTTTGACTTCCAGGGTCCTGGGCTCAACGTCAAGTTCACTGTGGTTATTTTTAGAAAAAAAAAAACAACAACAAAAAACTAAAAAAAAAACCTTTGTCATCGTTCTAGCTCCTACATTTATTGATGGATTTAATATAACCACACAAATGTTGAGTATGATAATATCTCGACTTTTTAACTTCCTTAACTTTTTGGGAAGTATATATAAATTGGACAATCAAATATTTCCATTAAATAAGCCTTGACACAAACAACTATTGTTAATCTGCTATTCTAAACTTTCAGAGTTTCATATTTAAAATGGCGGCAACCAAGTCAGCAAGTGTAACAGCTATAAAAGGCCTTAATTCTTAATTCTAGACCTATTTCGGTCAAACACCACAAAATTCATGGTTTGTAACGTATTTTTAATTTGCTACACATATAATTAATGGGTTACGTTTTCTCTATTTTTTGGTATAAAATATGAACCAATATATTGAAAAAAGCACAAATGTCGCATCTCAGACTCCGGGTAATATCTCACACTAAATCCGGTAATCAATAATTTTCGGCCAATTCGTGTTGTTCATAAATCAAGCCAACCAATAAAATCATGTGACTGTTCACCTGCATATCACAACCCATTACAGATGTTAGAGGGTGCACCCATCTGTTCGATGTCTGGTTTTTGTGAATGTGTACACGTATTTGGCCCAAAACATTCATATGATTTGTCTTTGAAAATTGCGACTCTATTGTCACTTTGACCATTGCACATAGATATTATACAAACTAAATTCTAGAAAAATACCTTGTATAAGAGCAGTCAGAATGTATGGCCCTACATGTAAATTATAAATACGATTGATGCATCCCTGATCCTGTTGTAATCCTTTGTTAATTTTGAAAACAATTTGAATAAAAAAAAAAAAAAACTGGCCAAATCTTGCATTTTGTTGAAAGGGAATTACTGTATTAACCAAATCCAAGTGGTGCATGAAATGTGCTAAATCAGATTTTCCGGTCTTTTAAAATGCCTGTTTATGGATGGCTGTCAATATTAGGGACTCGAACCCACGACCTCTCGCACACTCTGTGAGCATCAGTGAACTGAGCTATTGAGACACACAGCTGGTATGGGACAATGACCCCATACTAAATAAGAATTGTCGTCGTATCTGCTGGGAAAAATTCAAATCTTCGAAACATAGTCTTAGCAAATAAATGTTACAAAAAGGAAATACTGTACATAGCCCGAACAGGAACATCTCACACACTGCCTGGAAGGGAAATGTTCATGACGCAGCTAGGATCAAACGCAGGACCTATGGCCTGTGCAAAATAGCTTCAGTTCCTGGTTTGTCGGACCATCTACTTCTGATACAATCATACTGTGTGGGATGAGCTACTCAGATTAACAAATGAATACCCTATAAACCCCACTTTGTAATGAAGAAAGTGAGGATACGGGGGTATACATTAAGGGGACCCTTCAGGTAAAGTCCCTCTGAATGCCTGCGCTTGCGAATTTAAAGTTTCATTCTTCAAAACGTCTGCAAGCACCGTTTCGTTTGGCATGGCTCAATTAAATAAAGAAAAGCGTTATTTTTAATTGTATTAGGGGTATCCGGTTTAGTTTACCTTACAGCGAAGTTCCCAGTAACGGATCAGTCACATGTAACTCAGTTTTTAGCCAGCACTGTTGCTTGCTGCTCTGATTTTTTATATAATTTTATAAAAAAAAAAAAAAAATATCCCTCTACAAAGTGCAAAATTATCCCTTTACAAAATGCAAATATTTTTTTTTTTCAAAATCCCATTCGGCTATCTCTCAGGATTTCAGAATATTACACTACAGTCAAACCCCAGTACCAGATCACGGTTCTCAGTTCCGAATATCGAGACATCGAATTACGTTGGACTATTTGGATATGATCAAAATATGTCAATTTCTTTTCAGGGGTGTTGAATAAATACTAAATATCAATTTGTGATTATGTTTCACCCCGATAGGGTCGGGAAACATAGTTTTCCCCGTTTTCGTGTCCGCTCCGTAACTTGGAAACCATTTAAGATATTTTCGTAAAACTACAGAAATGTAAAGCACCCTGAAACGATGTGCAGACTGCAAAAACCATAACTCTGGCTTTACTACTTTTAGAGCTATGACCCTTTGAAAATTGATAATAGTGATTTTGTCATTTAGTCCTCTCTCTCTCTCTCTCTCTCTCTCTCTCTCTCTCTCTCTCTCTTCCAGAGGTTCGTTGGAACTGGGTACAAGGGCATTTATCCAAATCCAAATCTGGAGAAACACAGCTCACCAAAGTAAATTTGAGCCAGCGCATGCAATTTACTACAATCGACCATTGGCGACCAGAGATGGGTCAGAGCAGCCTGCATGTCTGTGCAGTTTGACGACGCCTTCGCCAGTCGCATGTCCATATGAATTGATGATGGATGGGACCGCTAGTGTAATCTCTGATTGGTTTGTTTGTTTGTGTTGAGGTTTTACGGCCCAGTCAACCAAATCGGGTCATGTCGAGCGCGGTCAGTTTACCTAACCACACGTTTACTGGGCAGGCTTAGTCCTCTAAGCGGTTAACCAGTATTGTGCACATTCTTTCGCCAGAAACTGACAAGTGCTCTTCTTGAATCAGCGGAATAGAGAGAATGACCGTAGAAAATATTTCATGATCAATCTCCGCGAAAGAATGTTGCCAACCTCGGCGGGGGTTGAACCCGCGACCTCCTGGTCTCCAGTCGGACGGCGCATCCGACTGAGCCACTGAGGCCAATCTCTGATTGGATTGTAGGAGATAGGAAAACCGATTTGTAGCTTCACTATCACATCGTTGGAAATCACATGCGCTGGCCGAATTATGTTTTGGGGAACAGAGACTACCAAACCAAAATTTTGATTTGGGGGGAACAAGAAAACCAAAGCCACTTATTTCATGGGAACAGGTACTCCATCCTGGCCCCTTCTCTGATCTGCACTATTCTGCACATGTGTTTGCATTTGGTAAAAGACTTGCCCGGGACAGAAAAGAGGCCCTACCAAGGATTCTGGGGAGCTCGGGAGAAATTATTTTAAGAGACTTTGGTAGAAATGGTACTTATTTAAGGGAGCTGGGAAGCAAGCACATTTCTGGGAGCAGGGAGCATAATAATTGGAAAAATCAATTTGGATAGCTAGAGAGAATTGGCCGAAAGTTTCATGGAGCTGAGGATCCAACACCAACCCGTCTAGGAAGGCCTCGGAAAAGAAAACAACAACAACAAAACTAGAATGCGTTATCACAAATTCCCGCGCTCCTTGCTAATGTTGCTAATAGCATGACTGACGGACAGACGGACTTGCTCTTGCACACCCTTACCAGAGTGGAGCTCATGTAGCAAGTTTTGTTAAATTCTGCCCAGTTATTTAGGACAAAGCATGACGGACAGTGATGGATAACGAGAGCACGGAAAATAATGTTGCTCTTACACACCCTTACCGTGAGGGGAAAGTGATGTAGTAAGTTTGGTTGAATTCCGCCCGGTGGTTTAAAAGGAGATAGTTTGACAGATAGAAGGATGACGGGCACACAGAAAAATAATGTTGCTTACGCACACCCTTTCCATAAGGGGAAGTGATGTAGCAGTTTGGTTGAATTCCGCCCAGTGGTTTAGGAGGATAGCATGATAGACAGATGGATAGACAAGGACACTGAAGGACAGACGCAGAGAAACACACTTACCATGAGAGGAAGTGATCTAGTAAATTTGGTTGAATTCCGCCAAGTGACTTAGGAGGAGATAGCGTGACGGACAAAAATGGAAGGATGACAGAGGCATGGATGGACGGATACATGGAATAGCGTGAATGGATAGTTATGTAACTACCATCACTATTTTATCATACTTATGTGGCTAACAAATAGCCACGTAATAAAGAGTAGGCCACAAAAAAGACTGATTTTATATGGCTGACGGAATAAATCCCACTGAAATACATTGAAACTATTCATAATTCGTATTAGCCTTTTAACTAGCCATTCCTGTGTGCGGACAGGCGGACGGACGCGGACTGACAGCCAACCGGATGGACGGATGGAGGCGTTCATAATATCCACATCCCTTTTTTCAAAAGTATGGGGGTAAAAAGAAAGACAACCATATCAGGAATTATTATGGAAACAAATAGCGCTCTTTCTGTATATATGTCTTTCTGTATATATGTTGTTTTTTTTTTTTATTTTTCCTCTCCGTTTACTCTAACCCCTTTCATCCTGAAAATTCGACTCCCCTGTAATAAATGTCCCTTCCCCTGGAACAGCCTCAGCACATGTAATAGATAAAGATAAAAATACATTTTAGGGAACTAGATGAAAGTACAGATAGCTGATAAACCAATCAACTGGAGGGTTCACATACATGTAAATTTGGCAACCTGATGATGTTATATTGCTGGTGTAGAGCAAGTTGTATTTTTGTTAAAATTAAACTGTCAAGGTGTTGATATATGTAATTGTTCTTTAGATTGTGCATGAAATAGGTGGGCACTTGGTCCTAAGACTGAAGATCCGTGGGACTATCGAGTACCCACAATATATGTTTTTGCGCCGAAATAAACTAGACAAAGTGCCAAATGGAGCACGTATACCCCCGAACAGCGCTACCGCCAGTTTTTAAAGAGCACAAAGTATGTAGCTTTGACTCTGGAGATGGCAGTTGTATGCTATATGTTATAACATTGAAAAAATTCAATCACACATAATATGAAGCCCTTGACCTCAAAGATCAGGCACAGGTGAAGGGATTGAGCTAAATAAAACTTTAGCCCTATAACTATCACCATATACTAGTGAAATCAGTCAGTCCTTATAATACATTATAAGCAGAAATGACATTTGTATGAAAAGTCTGTGACCTTGACTTAAAAGTCATGCCCCAACTTGGGGATGGTGCCGAGAAAAACTTTAGATCTATATATACCACAATGCTTAACATTATTGAAACCAACATAAGGGTCTTCATAATACAGCTATATAAATTTTAATGAAAATTTTAAGGTCACCTGCCTACTCAATGCCCTCTACGTATCGGTAAAGTATCATAAAAATATCTTAAAGAATTTTTAGAGTTATTGCCCGCAGAAGATTTAAATAACCAAGGCAGAAAACTGCAGAATGGAGTCAGTGTCATTCTTGAATGTGATATGCCTACTCAATGTCCTATACATACTGGTGAAATACCATGAAAATATCTTAACATGTTTTAAAGTTATGGTTCGCACAAAAGTTTTACAATTCTCGAGACAAGGGGAGATAACTCATGGTCCAAGTCAGTTAGTTGTCTTTCTTGTACCTGACACCCTACCAAATGCCCTCTACAACCTGACAGTTTCCTGAAAATAGCTCAAAGGGTAGTTAGGAGTTATGGGGTGCACAATAATGCGTTTATGGACAGACAGATGGATGGATGGACGGATGGATTCCATGCAGATAGCTATATCCCCTAAACCTCTCGGTAGTAGGATAACGAAATTCAACAAAATGTCTTGATGGTATAGCTATATAAACTAAGATGCATTTGTTTTACTTTTATATGAAATTTCTAAGTCTGTGACCTTGACCTCAATGTCATACCCCGGGATGGGGATGATGCTGAGTAAAACTCTAGACCTATATCTACCAACATGTCAAATATAAATGAAATTCCTCAAAGTCTTGATGGTATAACTATATAAACTTAAACACAAAAAACTTTGACTTTTTATGAAAATTCTAAGTCAGTGACCTTGACCCCAAGGTTACCCCCGGGGTGGGGATGGTGCTGATAAAAACTTAAGACCTATATCTACCATCATGCCAAATATGAATGAAATCCATTAAAGGGTCTTCAAAATATGAGGTCTTATAAACTTTAACGCAAAAACTTTGACCCTAAGACAAAAATAAAGTATGAACAAATAACGCTTCAACGGACGGACGGACAGACGAACAGATTTCTTGCTGATAGATATATCCGCTCAACCTTTCAGTTAGGGGATAACGAAATTTTACAAAAAGTCTTGATGATATGGCTATATAAACTTAAACGCAAATATTTTTACTTTTATATGAAAATTCTAAGTTCGTGACCTTGACCGCGGTCACACCCGGGGTGGGTATCATGCGGAGTAAGACGCTAGGCCGATATCTACCAACATGTCAAATATAAATGAAATTCCTCAAGAGTCTTGATGATATAGCTATATAAACTTAAAACAACCTTTTTACGAAAATTCTAAGTCCGTGACCTTGACTCTAAGGTCACCCCTGGGGTGGAGATGGTGCTGATAAAAAAATTAAGACCTATATCTACCATCATGCGAAATATGAATGAAATCCATCAAAGGGTCTTCAAAATATGAGGTCTTATATACTTTAACGCAAAAACTTTGACCCTGTGACGGAAAGACGAACGAACGAACGCACGTACGTACGAACGAACGAACGGAAAAGCGAAAACTATATACCCCCACATACTTCGTATGTCGTGGTATAAAAAATAATGTATCCTCTGTAAACTCCACTCTTACTATATACAAAGGGGATATAAGGGGGTCAAAATTGTATAGGCATGTTTTTGTAATGAATGTAGATTTTACTTTCTTTATAATCATGCCTGGGAATCGGTCAACTTGTACGCCGTCGGAGTACTTTTGAACAATAAATTGACCTATCCCAGTAGACAAGTTGACTGTATGTAAACAAATGTTATTACAAAGGTTATTACGTTTACCGTAAGTTTATGTTTTCATTTTACTTTTTGTCGAAACTCGGAAAATGTCATATGCTGTGGCAATGAATGGAGATAATCCTGACACAAGGATCATAGGAAAAATAAGAGGATTTCTACAGATATCCTTTTTGGAGCTTGAACATGCCTTACCGTGATTCAAACTATCCATGAAAGGCAATTTAAGCCTTAAATCCAGAACAATAGCAACTGAAATTCAAGCCCATGTTAAAATAAGTCAGTTTATTACACTTTTGGTAAAACGAAGTGATTCGTTCCGATACACAGAGAAAAAATCAATGCGTACCATTTGACGAATGGCGTACAATAAACTTTTACAACGCAATCGAGTACATTTTCAAAAAAAAAAAAAAAAAAAAGAAAAGAAAAGAAAATTCGCTTGTCCTTAACATTTTAACACCGTTGATGGCTTTGGTTATTTATTTGTAACCTAATTTTCCTTTATGGGGCAAAGGATGCTCCAACAGAAGAGAAGATCCAAAAAGGTGTAGATCAAGTATCTGACTCATGTGACAACTATGACCTCACAATCAGCATCAATAAGACCGAGGTGGCTTATCATCCAGCACCTGGCAAGCCTTACAAGGAGCCCACCATTACAGTGAAAGGTCAAAGATTCCAAGTAGTAGACAAGTTCATCTACCTTGTAAGCACATTGTCAAGAGTCGTGCACATTGATGATGAAGTCAATGCCAGGATTACCAAAGCTAGAGCAGCATTTGGCCGACTATGTGGTAGTGTTTGGGATCGAAGTGGAATCAGGCTTGACACAAAACTGAAGTCTACAAAGCTGTGGTGCTGCCAACACTCTTGTATGCATGCGAAACGTGGACAGTTTACCAACGGCACGCCAAAAGACTGAACCACTTCCATACAAGCTGCCTTCGAAAACTTTTAAAGATTAAGTGGCAAGAAAGGATTCCAGACACAGAAGTCCTGAAAAGGGCAGGAATGCAGAGTGTACATCCTCTTCTGAAACTGACACAGTTAAGATGGACAGACCATGTTACCAGGATGCCTGGGGAACGTTTGCCAAAGAAAATCCTCAATGGAGAACTAGAAATGGGCAAACGCTCTCATGGTGGCTAGAAGAAGCGATACAAAGACACCCTCAAAGCCTCCCTCAAGGATTTCAACATACCAACAGAGGCATGGGAACAAATTGCACAGGACCGAGCAAAGTGGCGAGGCCTCATCAGAAGAGATGCTAGTGAATATGAGGCAAAAAGAATCAGCGAAACCAAGCAGAAATGTGCACAGCGCAAAGCCAGAGCCAAGGCATCACCAACAGAGCTGTCTTGCTCTGACTTCTGTTGTTCCATCTGCAACAGACAGTTTAGAGCTAGAATTGGTCTAATCGGCCATCTCAGAACACACAAACAGTAGCATTTCTCGCATGTGATTAAGATTGGTCATTGTCAGTAATGACAGACGAACCATTAATTTTCCTTATTCATTATTTAATTCCTATTTTAGAACTAAAGTACATGACAAAGACTTTGAAAATACTTTTAGAAGATCTTTGTGTATGATTCACTTTTGATTCTTAGTTAAATATGGTCTAATATAAATGTTTATAGCATAATATATCCGAAATAATTATTTTCATAATTTTTGCAAGTCAATCTAGCAAGACATATTGCCAATATTTAAAGGTGTAAAATTTGACCACCTGGCGTCACATTTGCCCATACATATGTAGCTCTATGTTTAAGTCAATATAGCAGCATATTCCTGTATTCCCTGGACCATTCGTTTGGCTTTCTGTTCTGCCTTGTACATTGTTCTCATGTTGTAAAGGCTGTCTGGCACTTTCGTCACCTCGTATATGAAGAGAGGACCAGTTGTTCTGCTTGTCGAGTGCATCTTTCTCTTGTACCTCTTCTTTGGTGTGCTTTTATTTTACTCTTGATGTCTTGGGTAGGCTGTTACATCACAATTTCCAATCTACGCCATTCGCACGTGACAAATCAATGGCGTTATAGGGGAGTTCCCAATGATTACTAACTGATACTCAGCAAACCGCTGAGTTTTTGAAAGTTAAAGCGCACGATGAACTAGGCTGATTACCACACAAAAGACAGATGCTTCAGAACTTTTCATGAGCGTAGAAATAAAGAATCTTAGCTTTCTATTTAATATTTATCCGGACCAAACCATTTCAACAATCATTCGATTATCTCATCAAACAAAGTAGCCGGCCTTGGTGGCTCAGTTGGATGCGCCGTCCGAGACCAGGAGGTCGCTGGTTCAACCGCCGCCGAGGTCGGCAACATTCTTTCGCGGAGATTGATCATGAAATATTTTCTACGGTCATTCTCTCCCTTCGGCTGATTCAAGAAGGGCAGTTGTCAGTTTCTGGTGAAAGAATGTGCACAGTACTGGTTAACCGCTTAGAGGGCTAAACCTGCCCAGTAAACGTGTGGTTAGGTAAACTGACCGCGCTCGACATGACCCCATTGGGTTGAATGGGCCGTAAAACCTCAACACAAACAAATCAAACAAAGTTGGTCGAAGTGTTTACGGTCTAGACATAATTGCCTGATGCCATCCTTTTGCCAAGACAACCAGCTAAATGCCGTCTTTAACGGTCTGATCATTGATTCAAATCTCACTTTTGTCTTGCCGAATTCCGCCTGAGTTCGAACATCAGTACCTATTGATTAAAGTGAGTCGTTGGAAAACCCCGTCCTACGTCACTGACAAGTCATATGATCATGACATAGGTGGTTGCACTTGTATATATACGTTTTACACAAATGTCGCCCTTATTTAGTAGAAAGAATAGCAATTTACTTTGATTGTATAAAAAGCTCACGCAAAATTATTTCAAGGCTGCATATTCCTCAAAAACAGACATTATCTACCAGAATTCCGCGGAAGGCGGCGTCGCACCTGCTGGGGCATAGTCACAGGACGTGGTTATTAAATAAATTTATATCATTCTTAGCAGTGTTTAGTTGGAAAAGTGACAAAAATTAAAGACAAGGATTATATGAATATAGTAATTTCATTGAAAGCATATGAATTTTCTCAAATGATGCATGAGATATTGGGCTCAAAAAGTACCCAAAGTCTGTACACTTTCATACAATCTGAGGTTCAGAAAATGACAAAGTTAAAGTGGAAAAAGTGACAAAAATAAATTTAAAAATCATATCCAAACCACGTGCACTTCTGTAGACACAGGAGAAAACATGTGCAAAGTTTCAAAAAGACCGGTTTAAAATTGTATGAAAAGTTGCAATCACAAGGTACCCACTATCTATACATCTGAGGTCAAAAAATGACAATGCTCAAAAATCACAAAAAAGTGACAAAAAGTATGGCAAGGATTATATGAAAAGCACATGCACATCTTCAGACTATGGAGAAAACAAGTGCAAAAAGATTAGTATAAAAATGTATAAGGAGTTGTGCTCACGAGGCAGCCACTGTCTATATATTGAGGGTGAAAAATGACTAAGTTCACAATGCGGAAAAAAGTAAAAAAAAAAAATAATTTAACAATTACATCCAAACCACATGCACATCCTCATACCATGAAGAAAATGCATGCAAAGTTTCATAATAATCCGTACAAAACTGCAAGAGGAGTTGCGCTCACAAGAGGTACCAACTGTTTACATATAAAGAGTGAAAAATGACTTCACAATGTGGAAAAAAGTGACAAAAATGTTCTAACAATTATACCCAAACCACATGCACATCCTCATACCATGAAGAAAACACATGCAAAGATTCAAATTAATCAGTATAAAACTGTGAAAAAATGACTAAGTTCACAATGCGGAAAAAGTGACAAAAAATAATCTAACAATTATATCCAAACCACATGCACATCTTCATACCATGTAGAAAACATATGCAAAATTTCAAAATGATCGGTACAAAACTGTCGGAGGAGTTGCGCTCACAAGACACCCAGGGTAAATATTGACGGAAAGACGAACGGACGGACGGAAACTTGCACGCCTAAGTCGCCCATGGTAAAGCAGGTGCGACAAAAATGGGTTTAATAAATTGATATATGCTATTAATACGATCATAAAATGTGACACCTGACAGCCTGTAAAAATTCAGTTAGTCTCTCGTTCTTGAAATGAAGTGATTTTTTTTTATCGTATCTCTGAATTAATGATGCTAGCATTAATTCAGAGATACGATAAAAAAAAATCGCTTCATTTTTTATCCAATTCAAAAACGAGAGACTAACTGAAATTTTACAGGCTGTCAAATGCCGCATTTTATGATCATACTATCATATATCAATTTATTAAACCTTTCTTGGATAAAAAAAATGTCTATTTTTGAGGATTTTTGAGCCTTTAAGTTGAATGGAAACACTTCAAAGAGAGATAATTCGCTCAGATGTACTTCTGTTAGTTAATAGTTGAATAGATGTTTACTTTCACGAAAGAATTCGCTCCTGAGGAGTAAATTCTTTTCTTACAGAGTAGACTCTTTTTTGGAGTAGTTAGCATTTACAGGAAGCCAAAAAAATAAATAAATAAATAAAACAAGAATTCCGCGGAAGGCGTCGTCGCACCTGCTGGGGCAAAAGTCACAGGAGCCACAATCAGAAGTGGTTATTAAATATGTTTATTTCATTCTTAGCAGTGCTTAGTTGAAAAACTGGGTTGAAAAAAATGTAGACAAAGTGCCTAGTGGGGCACATTTATTCCAGGCCAGTGCCATTCCCTCTAATGGATATATCTTCAGCACCGACTTTTCGTATTATACAGCCCAATGATAATGGAACGTCGACGTAAAATGTATAAAAGTCACTGGAGCGTGAAATATAGGTCACCGGATCAAGGTACCTGCCGTCAGTACATCATGGATAAGAACTATGCAAGATATGGTGGTTGTAGGCCTAATAGTTGAGGAGTTATCGAACGTCAACGTAAAATGTGTCAACTATACGTCAAGGTCACCAGGTCAAAGTACCTGCCAATCCAGTACAATGAGGTGAAGCACTATGCAAGGTTAAGGGTTGTAGGGCTTATATTTGAGGAGATATCGAACATCAATGTAAAATGTATCAAAGTCACTGGAGTGCAATATATATAGGTCAAGGTCACCAGGTCAAGGTACTTGGCGAGTCAGTACATCAAGAAGAAGCACTACACAAGGTTTGGATGTTGAAGGCCTTATAGTTGAGGGCATATGGAAGGGCGACGTAAAAGGTGTAAAAGTCGATGGAGTGCAAACTATAGGTCAAGGTCACTGAGTCAAGGTACCTGCAGAGTCCGTACATTGAGAAGCACAATGCAAGGTTTGATTTTTGTAGGCCTCATAGTTGAGGAGATACTGAACGTCGATGTAAAATGTGTAAAAGGCACTGGAGCGCAAAATATAGGTCAAGGTCACCGGGTCAAGATACTTGCCGAGTCAGTACATCTAGGAGAAGCACTATGCAAGGTTTGGTGGTTAGAGGTCTTACACTTGAGGAGATCTGGAACGTTGACGTACATTATGTCAGTCACTCCAGCCAAAATATAGGTCAAGGTCACCAGGTCAAGGTATCTGCCGCGTCAGTACAAGGTTTGATGGTTGTAGGCCTTATAGTTGAGGAGATATCAAACGTCGACGCAAAATGTGTCAAAGTCACTGGAACGCACAATATAGGTCAAGGTCACCGGGTCAAGGCACTTGCCGAATCAGTACATCTAGAAGCACTATGCAAGGTTTGGTAGTTGTAGGCCTTAGAGTTGAGAAGATCTGGAACCTCAATGTAAATTGTGTTAAAGTCACTGGAGCGCGAAATATAGGTCAAGGTCACCAGGTCAATGTACCTGCCAAGTCAGGAGGTCATGGAGATGTGTTATACAAGATATGATGGTTCTTGTAGAATTGTAGTTAATTAGAATACTAACTTTGACATAAATGTCGAACTTCGACATAAATGTTGACAGACGGACTGACGGGCAAACGAACGGACGAACGGAAAAGCGGATGCCTTTGTCACAAAGTCAGAAGGTCAGAGAGATGTTTCATGCAAGGTTTGATGGTTGTTTAGTCTTGTAGTTGATTAGAATACTAACTTTGACATAAATGTCGAACTTCGACATAACAGAAGTGTTGACAGAACGACAGACAGACGGACAGATGGACGAACTGACAGACGGATGGAAAAGCGGACGCCTATGTCGTAAAGTCAGAAGGTCAGGGAGATGTTTCATGCAAGGTTTGATGGTCGTTTAGTCTTGTAGTTGATTAGAATACTAACTTTGACAAAAATGTCGAACTTCGACATAAATGTTGACAGACGGACAGACGAACGGCCGAACCCACGAAATGGGGGTTATGTGATGGCTATTTTAAGTGACGTTTCTCCAAGTTTTTACGTGACTTTTCAAATGTTCTAACGAAATGGTAGTTATGTGATATTGTCCAAATTTAAAGTGACCCATTAATACTTTGATTGTAAATTCAGATATAACAATTCAAGTGCATTGATACTATTATTTAAATCAATGGTCACTTAAATTATTGAATGGATCACAGTCACATAAATGCATGAATAGGAGTCACATAAGAACCTTAAGTCACATATTTTTTTAGACAAGCGTCACATAAATTACTGATGAATGTCCACATGATGGACAAAGATACCTATATAATTTATGTGACTCTTCTCCATTTGTGGAGTAGTCACATAACATGTATTTCGGCATAAACAACAAAAAGCTTTTTAAGTGACAGTCACTTAAAAAGAAACAGTCACATATAGTCACTTTCAGCAAAAAAAAAAAAAGTCATATAACCATCATTTCGTTAGAACGGACGGACGAACGGAAAAGCGGACGCCTATGTCGCAGTCAGGAGGTCAGGGAGATGTTTAATGCAAGGTCTGATGGTTGTTTTGTCTTGTATTTGATTAGAATATTAACTTTGACATAAATGTCGAACTTCGATATAAATGTTGACAGACGGGAAATCGGACGCCTATATCGCACCCTGCAGGTGCGACAAAAAATAGGTCTCCCTTTGAAAAAAAATGGCGGGAAATACTCCTCCTAAAACGGAAGATGCGGTTGTTTGCGTTCTTTTGGTCATCAGAGATGGAAGAAAAATGAGTACCTGGAGAAAACCACCGAACTTAGAAGGGAGACCACGAAGTCAGGTTTTCTCGTGACAAAACCCAAATAGGGGTGAAACGAAAATAAATAAACACTTTTCACTCTACTTTACTTTACTTTACTAACTCCACTATACATCTGTATGATAATACAAATAAAATCATAAAGGTCTCATCACTTTTGTAAAATTGGGTCGGATACCGCTTCAGGTAAGAGTGTCAACGAACCATGAAGGAATTTTAGAAAAGATGTTTTATTATTGGAACAATTTACTTGCAATGCATTGGCGAGAATTTTTCATGTACCTAGCATATGAAGACACAGTTAGACGACTCGTAAAAAAGAATCTCTCATTGTACATGGTTATCAATTAATTCTCTATGTTGTCTTATACATTTGCAAAACCTTTTCACTTTTTGAATTTTCAACGTCCGGAAGTCGTGAAAAATCATGACTTCGCATTACTGTGACTTAGAACGCTAGAAGATCAATATTAAGAATAATAATATTGTGAGTAGACTGATGCAGTAATAAACTGCTCCTTTTTATACCTAGGGGTCTCCTCTTTAAAACAGGTATAGTCCTGTTCATTCTTTCAGACCGGGGGAGGTGGGTGGGGGGTGCGGAAGTGGGGACCAGAAGACATTCCACTCAAAGTAAAGGTTAAGCGAGATATATTATCTGCTCAGTTACCTGTAAATATTTTGCATACGTTCTAACACAGTGTAGACCGGAAACTCCAAAATGATGCAGTAGGCATCTGATCTGGGTCTCCACTAATTGCAAATGATTAAGCCATCTTTTCCCATAGAATGTTTAAATATAACCTATCCTGAACCGCCCAGTCTAAAACGAAGAAGCAAAACTATATCTGAGACCATATTTTTCAACAGTGATAAGACCTTATCACATAACTGAAACAAAATCACATTTGTCATAAAAAAATTGTGACTAGAAAAAATATTTGACGATTGTGTTCGTTTCAACTGAATACGCCCATGCAAGTAGAAATGTACATCTTCGTCAAATGAATGTAGGAACTGGAACGCGACTATTCTCTCAATCTTTCATGTACGTCAATCAAAGACTCAGATCAGCTGAAGCATCCACATTGTCTGATGAAAGACCAAGCTGGGCACACATGACATAAGAATCCATGTACCCTGGCACATATATACCGGATAACAGGAATAAACTCATAAAAAATATTCTAAACAAAAGAAAATTTGACCTCAATCAGGCCAAAGCAATTGACCGTTTGACAATTATTTGTCGTTCGACATATTTCAATATTTGTCAAACGACAAAGTGTCACGCCATAAACCTATAGTTTCACTAAATTTCCTTGCAAAATGGAATAGGTACATTTAGCTACGTGTTAGAGTTGTTCATGTTAATGCTTAAGGCCGACTACCGAAAGATGCATGACTGTGAGTTCGTTCATATTTTTTTTTTAAGAATCTGTGCTAAAATTGTTCCCATGGCAAAATTAGAGTGACTCAACATAGCATTAATTTACAGAAAAGTCCACAGTCAATGTTTCATGCAGTCCACGCAAGAAACGCGCGAACCGGGGACTGCTATTGTCGATTCAGACCATTAGTTGGTCTCAATATGTATGTATCTAAACGGGTCTCCCTATTTGCCGACAAGAGCCGACAAGAAGTGACAAGAGCCGACAAGAAAAGTTTTGTTGCGACAAGCTTTTTTTCAATGTCTTCGAGTATATTATTGTGTCAAAATATATATTTTTGATACGTTTTTGTCACAGAAGCCCCCTTTTGTAAAATTTGCACACTTTCCTGTCGGTAATTTGAATATTTCTTGTCGGTAATTTTAACTTTGGTATTTAGAGACGGGGTTTTGCTGTCTCATTTTGTCAAATTAAATTAAACACCACAAAAAAAGTAGTTGAACAAGTGTTGACTTGTCACTTTTACATATTAAATGAAACCTATTTCGACTCCTCTGCAAGTCTCATCAGGTGGTTGACCACGTTGTGTTATGTTTGATAAACAGGATTCGTTATACATGAAGGAATGGAATATAGTCTAATAAATACCGAAACCATAACGTTATAATATTTAGAAGTAAATTAAGAAAGGTATCCAACCACTCATCCGTTGGCACTCATTCATTCAAGACACGCCCGTCATTAAGATAATTGCTATCACTCAGTTTTGGGCTACTCTGGTCGATTAACCACAAGCGCCTTAACCTGTCACTGCGTATAGCTTTGCCTCGTTGTGTCACTTGCACTTCGCTTATAATTCAGAATACATATAAGCCATCCTAGCTTTGACACGAGAAATGTATAACATTATGACTCAGTTTTAAGTTTCCAATAATTAATTCTGTTGTTTATTCTCTCTCTCCCTGTCTTCCTCTCCTTCTCTCTCCCATTTGAAGGAGCTTAAAAGTTCCATTAAGTGCATATATGAACCAGCACATGTGATAATGGAACTTAAGTTCCATTATCACGTATGTGAAAAGCAAAAGGCTAAGGCGCGACTGCGAATTCGAGCTTGGGCATCCGTGCAGTCCCGCCAGAACCTTCGCTGTTCGCACACATGTAGTGTAGACCCAGAAAAAAGGTTCGGGCCTCAGACCCAATGACGGCCTCTTCGTAAAACTTTAACCAGTGGGTTGGGGCTTGACGACATGTCTTTGGCTTGGCCCGCCGTGGTTCAACTATTGGTTTTCATTTACTCTGGCATACAGTAGAATTAGCCATGAGTACTCGTCTTTGTTTATTATAGTGATTAATTTGATTTTTGTGTTTTCGCTTTGATGCATTGACTGAGTTGGGAGCCTTTATGCGAACCGAATTTTTATGTGTTTCTGTATTAAGAGTATCATCGGGACCCAGGGTGAAGTTAGCTAGCTGTAAAAGTGCTTTAAACCACGCATATATGCGCAATTGAAAAATGTGTTTACGGAGGACGAAAATTACCATTATCGCGTGTCACGGCTCATACTGTATTATATTATCTTTATTTTATTAAATTTTCTTAAATAGACAAGACACTCCAAACTTTGTGTGATAGTGAAATGGCTGGCAAATTACATCTTATGAGAAATAGAAAACAGCTTCTTATAAACTATTCTTTGATTTTATCTTCCAAAAACTGATTTAGACAAAACATATTTTTAGACTTAATCAAAGGCTTTCCTTCAGATCTAGACCTATCAAATATCACGTTCTTGTCGGCAGGAATACCTACACTATTAGAATTACCGACAAGAAATCCTGATGTTCGCCTTATCATTCCTTTATAATTTTTTTCTTCAAAAAAATGTTCTTATAAGTTGTTTCCTATTACATTTTTTATTTTCAGAATTTTATGAATCAATGAGATATAAAAGACCGTCAGAAACTATTCAGTATACGTATCGTGTTATTTTGTCCGTGGGAACACCTACAGTATTACCGACAAGAAAATCTGATTTTTCTATACACTGACATTCTTGGCCCTAGCCCCTAACTATAATGCTGTCTTAGATTCATTTTCATGCAAGTCGTTTCCTCTGACATTTTATCATTATTTCACAAATTTATCAAAAAGATATATCAGCAATCAGAAACTATTTAGTACAAACATCATTTCTCTTGTTGGCCCGGTTTCATTTAAAGAATTTACCGACAAGAAAATCTGATGAAGCACCAGTGCATTGTTAGGGGTTATAACGGAGTTCCAGGAATCTATATTTTATGACTTTTTTTTCGTAAATACATACTTTCTGATCTCATACTCTAAGAATCGAATTTATTTCTGACATAAAAAAAAAATCTAAAAAAAAAAATCTAAAATATATCTGCTAGCAGTTGAGTAACGGTTTACGAATAAAAAAACCCCAACAAATCCATAAACAGGCGAAAGGTGGGGTGTAAGGAATTCTAACAGGGGCAAAAAAGATATAATATGCAATATATTACATCATATATGTCAGTAAATGCGTTAAGGGCCTTCTTGTCACCTCGTCACTTCTTGTCGGCTCTTGTCACTTCTTGTCGGCAAACAGGCAGACCGACATAAACGTATACATTAATATGTGCCTCTACTAGTTTGCATGAACAGTTCTTAAAAAAGGGATCTAATGACGTCAAAATATGCGTTCCACAAATATCAAAAACTGCCGAATGACAAATTATTTGTCGAACTCTTGTCAATATCTCTTTTGACTAGGAATCTGTCAGTATCTCTTTTGACTAGGAAAACAAATTATGAATGTGAAGAAATTCAAATTCGCTATAACATCAGAAAATCTTCTCAGAACGAGTGAATTTATACTTTCCAAAAAAGACATAACTTGGCGATTCTCTATATTACTTGTGGCGCCAAACAGTTACATCAAGTTATGCAATTTTCAATCCGCCCCGAACAACAATACTGGATTTGCATTCTGTATATATTCTGACAAAGGTTTCTCTGGAAGCAAAAACGCATCAAAATCGTTCTGATCAAGCCATCTAGGCAACACTAGCCACTTCTAGCCAAAGAGGCCTCATCAGTGACCTCCGATATTTTCAAAATCCACCAATGGGCGCAATCAAAGGACCAGAAAAAAAAATTCAAAAATGACTATATTAAAAAGTGAGACAATGTAGCATGTCTAATAGACTGTGAAATAGAGGTCAAGGTCAAATATGGATGACGGCACTCAAAAGGCCATGCTAAGATATATACACGTACTAAGTATCACTGGCTGTAAAAGCAATAGTTACTGAGAAACTGACTAAACACAAACACTTCACAAGTACCAAAGATCACTCTGTAGGACCAATAATTAATGAGAAACTGACCTAAACGAAAAAACTTAAGAAAGTCAACAGACAGGGAAATATACGTCACCTAGACATCATCAAGACAAACATTTTGAGCAAGATTCATGATGATGACTTCAAAAATGTGACCTCTGAAGCGTCAACAAGGTTGACTTGTCCTGGTGACCTAGTTTCTGATATCAATTGACCCAGTTTTAAACTAGACCTAGAAATCATCAAGACAAACATTTTGAGCATCATTTATGATGATTATTTAAAACAATGTGACCTCTGGAGTGTTAACAAGATTTTCTGCTGATTTGGCCTTGTGACCTTATTTTTTACCCCACTAACCGTTTCAAACGTGACTTAGAAATCATGAGGACAAACATTCTGGGCAAGATTCATGATGACTGCTTCAAAAATGTGACCTCTAGAGTGTTAACAAGGTCTTCCTTTGATTTGGCCTGGTGACCTAGTTTTTGACTCCAAGTGACCATGTTTCAAACTTGACCTTAAAATCATCAAGGCAAACATTTTGAGCAAGATTCATGATGATTGCTTCATAAATGTGACCGATAGAATGTTAACACTGATTTGGCCTGGTGACCTAGTTTCTCATCCCACGTGACCCAGTTTCGAAATTGACCTAGAAATCATCAAGACAAATATTTTGAGCAAGATTCATGATGATTGCTTCAAAAATGTGACTGCTAGAGTGTTAACAAGGTTTTCTGCTGATTTGGCCTGGTGATCTAGTTTTTTACCAAAGTGACCCAGTTTCGAACTTGACCTAGAACTCATCAAGACAAACATTTTGAGCAAGATTCATGATGATTGCTTGAAAAATGTGACTGCTAGAGTGTTAACAAGGTTTTCCGCTGATTTGGCCTGGTGACCTAGTTTTTGACCCCACGCGACCCAGTTTCAAACTTGAGCTAGAAATCCTCAAGGCAAACATTTTGAGCACGATTCATGATGATTGCTTCAAAAAAGTGACTGCTGGAGTGTTAACAATGTTTTCTGCTGATTTAGCCTGGTGACCTAGTTTTTTACCCCAAGTGACCCAGTTTCGAACTTGAGCTAGAAATCCTCAAGGCAAACATTTTGAGCAATATTCATGATGATTGCTTCAAAAATGTGACCTCTAGAGTGTTAAGTTTTTCCTTTGATTTGACCTGGTGACCTAGTTTTTCATCCCAAGTGGCCCATTATCGAACTTGACCTAGATTTCATAGGGGCAAACATTCTGAGCAAGTTTCATCAAGATTGGATTATAAGTGTAACCTCTAGAGTATTAACAAACTAATTGTTGACGACGAACGACGGACGAAGGGTGATCACAATAGCTCACCCTGAGCTTTTGCTCAGGTGAGCTAAAATATACATACTATTGTGAAGCACAGGGCAACTCTCTAGGGATGCCACACATTTACATAACACCAGCTGTAGTGATGTAGTGAAGATAAATATAGTTTGAAAAAATAAAGGAAAATGAGATTGAAGTCAATGCACCGAGAATATGTAAGCTACAAGGTACTGCCGACGAACTGGTACGAATCTGCCCTGTTGAGTTTTCAGTTTGGTTCAGTATGATAGGGTTAACCCAATTAAAGCTTAGCAAGGAAAGCAAATCTTTCAAAAGCTGATTCGGAAGCAAACAACTTTTTTTTCTTAAGCAAATGGTCCGCTGACTGTCAAATTGTACACCAAATCATTTCGCCGACATTTCTTTCAAACAAGCATATTCTAATAATCAAGTACCGTATACGATAGTCATTCATTTCAGTATGCTTAATTTAAAATGTTTTTGGGAAAAGTAACCCAGTATAGGATTGAATATTCCTGTGTATTATCAAACATTTTATAAACTTTGTAAATGTCAAATGGTAAAGTGTAAAGGATAATATAAGACATCATAGTTTAAAGGAAAGGAATAAAGAAGAAAATCAAGAATCAGCAGTTTTGTAAAAACAAAAGATGCAATAATAGGAAAGGTATAATTCAAGAAACTCGAGCACCTCCTACATGATTTACATTAGTTAAATCGTACGCCGCAAGTCAACTGGTACGCATCGAAGTTTTTTAACTTGTACCTGAAAATGAAACATCTCGTTTTTGCATAAACGTATTTAAAATGTATGCAATACCCAATGGTTTTACACTGACCTGTGTCATCTCACTAAAATGTCATGAAATGCACAAAAACTGCATCTTTTGCCTCGGTCATGTGCTCGCTGCTTATTGTTCAATGCATGATGTTTGGTCGCCAAAAACGATATCTCGATAAATCTACGGAGTTTTCCGTTAAAACAAGTGTTATAACAATCTTGATTTTTTATCTCAGCATATGACATTCTCCGATTCTTAGACAACACAAAATGAGTAAATAAACTTACATTTTATCCAGCCGGTCAGCGATCTACGCTGTTGTTATACACGTCAATATAGGTCACCGGAACAAGTCAACTTATTCCTTTATAGTACACCGTCGGAGTACAAGTTGACTGATTCCCTAGGTGTGATAATGATCGAATCAAAATATTTTTCTCAAATGTGAATTATCGGAATTAACGCATGGCCACTGTGATGAATTAATACTTCGCTCTGTGCTTTCCATCACCACGCGTTATTTCATGATAATTCACAGTAGAGAAAAATATTTCTTAAATAAGACATTAAACAAGACAATACCGTAGTAAACCGCTAGTAAACCCTTTCATAGAATGAACAAAAGAAGAACCCACGCCTTATAACGACCAGTAGGAATCAAAGCACTGACAGCACTCGTAGGTCGATTGTGCCCGAGTGTCTCCGAGTATAGGAATGGTAAGGGCTTGAACTGGGACACAAGACTTTTTCGTTTAACAGACCCTGATCGGACTCCGCGTTCTGCCAAAGTCCCATTCCAGGTTTTACAGATAAACCTATTTACATTTCATAGGACAAGAATAGTGCAACTATAAATAACCGTTACCTGAATGTCATCTAACACGCGGTTTGAGCAATCTGGTCAATAATAATCAGGTGGACAACTACCTTAAGGAAATTTCCGCATTTGTATACTTTGCTCATTTGTAAACAATCGACCAAAATACAATAGACTACATGTAAATCACCGTTTTTCTTGACATACATTTAAGCTTCTTGCGCCAAAAAAAAAAAAACTCTGCAGTTCTCGAAACGTTACCATTTATAAATAGAAAATGAAATCAAATTAACTTCAATTTCTTTCAACTATCTTGGTAACACTCAGAAAATCGCCAAACCACTTTGAATGGCATTTTTCAACTTTACTTCTATTTCTATCAACTCTCTTGGTGACAATGAGAAAATCGCCGAACTCATTACGAAAACACCCGACTCGAAATACATTGAACATTTCACCATCTAAAACTGGAAGTTTTTAGACAAAAATTCTGATATTTTTTTCATATTTCAGCCCAAACCATAGATTGCAGGTACTCGTTAGAACCATCTTGCCGAGGCGGTTCTAACGAATACCCACAATCTATGTTTTGAGCCAAAATAAGTCAAATATATACCCCTGTAATTCCCAATTTTACTATATAAAAGTGCGGTTTAAGGGGGTCAACATTATATAGTTATATTTTCGTTATGTATTTTTGATGGTGTAATTTTGTCGGTGCTATTTTGAATGATGCCACGGATGCTGGTTTGAATGACGTTAACAGTGACATTATTTTAATTACTCAGATATAATCATTAATTAAATTAGTATAACACAAAATAGATATAGAAAACAAAGTTTTTTTTTTTTTTTTTTTTTTTTTTATTAATGTAGTGACAGTACCTATAGTTTGTGTAACGCTTGAGCCGGCGGCCTCGCATACTACAGTGTTGCATATGAAGAGTTTCAATAAAACCGAGTCTCCGATTTTCGTAATTTTGTGTGTCCTGTGTTTGCAAAGGCAATCTTTTTTTATTTTTATTTTACTCTACTGTAGCTGGTGTTGTGCCGTGTGGCGGCCGTAAAACAAAGTCTCTCCGTACATCATCATAGTGCAGGTTACATTTATTTCCTTTGGGATCACTGAGCCAATCCTGGATATTTTGAGAATCGAATATCGCTAAGCTGACACTTGGGGCGTATGCAGCCTCGCAAACTACAGTGTTGCATCTGAAGGGACTCAATCAAACGGAGTTTCCAAAGGCAATCCTTTTTGACTTTTATAAATAGTATAGTTTATTTCATAATTTCAAAAGTAATTAAAGCCCCTGAGGATACAAAACATGGTACATGATGGCATTTAACAGTTTTTATGAACATAAAATTACCTTAACAAATAGAAATTATATCACATATATCACTATCAACCAACCTCTTCTTTCTTACTTTCAACAATATACAGTAGAATGTCTGTTGTGGAGAAGTTGAATAATTAACAGAAATATGAAGATTAGCTTCAGATATTGAGCTAGTGGAAAGTGGACAGTGAACCAGTCCAGCTGTACCAGCTTGAATCTGCTTGAATTATCTGCAGGTTCTGCTGATACAGAAATCATGTGGCGGACCCGATGTCCAAACAACGTCCCTATATTCGGCCTACATAGCATATACAAAGTCCGGGCAGGACAGTGCAGCCTAATCCACCATCCCCAGCCATCTTCCTAGCAAAATCCTTTTTCTTATTATTACATGTATTTGTAGACTACACAACACACTCTTCTCTCATACATTCATTAATGAGTTCATTAATTATACCTGTTATTATTTTATAGTTAATTAAACTATTATACTGATATTTTTTTTTCTGAATCGCCAGCAACTGAATGCTTTAACAATATTAGCTGAAGGAAAGGATTGACTGGAAAGTGACACATCCCACACCAGCATGCCGCTATGTCAAGCCATAACAAATCTGCACTATAAAATGTACTATGTTGGGCCTGTGCTTTTGGCACAAACATTATCTGTACATGATGTCACAGGTGTGTTAGCTAGTTATCACCCTACTTTGGCTGTCAGTGACAGTTGCTTATATAACTATACACGATAAAACTTTAATGACTCCAATATTGATGGCTCTTTAAACATGGCTGATTCTAGCGTGTTTTTGAGTCCCTAGGAAATACTTCCGATAGCTCAAGAAAGCAAATAATTAGGGATACCTTATGGATTTTTCTTATTTTATCATGAAAATGTTGTGTTTACTCATTGCGATTGCTTAATGGAGGCGATTCTTATGAGTACACTCAACACACCATTATCATATAGAATATCGATAAAACCCTAAGTTATCCCCATTTGCCTCCTAACATGACGCTGTGATTAACCCAGAGTAGCTCGAACTACCCATTACTACAACCCAATTCCATGGTCTCAAAGATGTACGAGCCACTGAGTTCGACTGTAGTATGAATATTACAATTGCATGTACATTATTTGCTATTAAAGACAATGGAAAACGAACACATTCACCTCATCAAGTGTGAGACATTATTGAAGAAGATTATGACATTGAACAGTCTTTGCGAAATTAATAAACAGTAAAGAAGATTTCAAGGAATAGTCACGAATGTCGCCGACCATTGAGACGAGAAAGAATAAACAAACCATGACCGACGATACATTAACCACAAAGCAAAGCAACATCTCTCTCTTACCCAACAAGTTTATCACAATGCTAGACAGGATCCATAATACAATAATAATACAACAAACAGGACAAAACATGAAAAAACGTCCTTCGCGGCAAGCAGCCACAAGGCAACATAAATAAATAACACCATACCATTACGAAAATATGCCTATTCAAATATACCGAAAATTTCACCACCAAAAGATGAAAATGTTCAGATAAAATATTGTCATATTTTTTTCATATTTCTGCTAAAACATAGATTGTGGATACTTGTTAGAGCCGCCTCTTTGAGGCAGTTCTAATGAGTACCTACAATCTATGTTTTTGAACAGAAATAAGAATAATAATGAACACCCCAGTAAACCCCAGTTTCACTATATAAAAATGGGGTTTAAGGGGGTCAAAATTATATAAGCGTGTTTTCTTGATGAAGTTAAAACCACCAAGAATGCAGTGAAAGCAGCGATTTTATTTGATCCACAAAGCAGGTGCCGAATGATCCCAAAGTGACAAATAAATTAAAATATATAAAATACTGAGCAAGGACTTCACTTTGTCTGAAAAATACATCTGAATGGTAGAATACAATAAAATTTACCTGTTGGTGTTCATGTTTTTCTGCCCTCTGTCATGCTGAAATTTCACTCAGACCAACCTGATTTACTACAGGGACAAGAATACCAACCCGAGTGCCAAAGGGGCCATCAGACAACAGTGAAACTGACAACTGCCCTTGGCATGAGATGCTGAAGGTATCACTGATAACCAACTTGCTTGTCACACACTGAAGTGCCCAATCACTGTGGTGTCCAGTGGAGAACTATAAAATGACATGTTAGATGCTTAAGGACCAGTAGTACCACATTTAGATATAGTGGTACATAGACAGATGGACAACAGAGACTGGCTGGTGGTTATATATACAGAAACTATAAGCTCTTGAGCTCAGGGATGGTTTTCAAGCTCATAGTATTCATTCTTATCGAATATTCTTTTTACCTTTTTACCTCTTACAGCAGCCCAGTTTGAACTCTTGCTTGTTTTAGTTGACAAATGCAGTGGTCTTTTGACATTATCAATATACTCATAAATCATATCATCAAGCCTTCTGTGAAAATCTGCTTTACATTTTCCCATCTCTTCAGTAATCCCAGTGCAAAAATATCGGTAATTTAGGGTCAACCAAAGTAGAACAACTATTTCAACTATTAGTTTGCCTCCTCCATACATTTGTAAATCTGGATCAGATGAAAGACAAACATCATTTTCACAATCATACAGGTGGATGTATAATTGCTTACTACTAATGCCTACTGCAGGAATAAGAGAATTTTTCATCTTCATTTTGTTGTACTTCTGTTGAAGAAATGAAAACACAACTGTTTGTGCCAGAAGTTGATTTTGGTCTCGTTCATTTGGCTTTGTTTCGATAGAAGAGACTGAGCTATCTGTGCAATCACCCAGCTGAGGATCTTTGAGAAGTTGCACAGGTAAGTTATCCTCCAATATAATATCCACTTCACCATGCCAACCTTTTGCACAACCTGCAAAAAAGAAGCATAACTTTAGTATAGTATGGCATCATTTGTGATCAGTGCCATTTCAAACGCCAAATATGTTCCAGACGTAGCGGAATATGATCCGATTACGGTAAATGTCCTAATATTTCGAACACTTTATTCCACACTATTTTGGCCTAAATCATGTTTTCATGCAGCTGTTTCTCAAAATACTTAGTGGAATGGCAAACAGCGGAGACCCTGATCAGACTGCTCCTTCAGGAGCAGTCTGATCTGGGTCTGCACTGTTTGCATATGTCATTTTTTCAGACACTTTAGTGTTCGAAATTTTAGGACATTTACTGTATATACTTTGTCCTCGATACTTAAAGACAACAAAAGTTGTCAGAAGTGAACATAGATACTCTAGGGGGCATGAGTTGGATGATGTCAAGTTATAAACAAGAGGCCCATGGGCCATAATTCGCTCACCTGATAAAAATAGCTATTGCAAATCTGCAAATGCCATCCAACTTCTTCCAGTATTGTGCAACAGCAACTAGGACACAAATCTGACCATACAGTAAAAATGTCAAAGGTCATCCTACTGTCATCATTTGAACTCAGTAGACTTTCAGTCCCTGATGCTGTATACCACGATGCAGCCTCAAAACTTTCTTGGTTCTGGAGAAGAGTTGTTTTTTAAGTGTTTTACCATACATATATATGGGCATGGAAGCCATCTTGTTCATGGTGCTGAACCATTTGAACAAATAGTCAGTTGTTTCTATGGACAGCAGACCCCATGTGAAATCTGGGTTATGCAAATTTGCCGTAAAAAGTTCAAAGGTCAACCTACAAATGTATGGTCATCATTTGAACAAACGTGGTAGACCTTGAGTCCCCGATTCTATATACCAAGATTCAGCCCCATAGCTTTCTCGGTTCTGGAGAAGAAGGGATCTGATCATATGCAATCACAGAAGACCCTCCCAAGCACCTGTGTTCAAAATACAGTATGAAAGCTTTCTGTTCAGTCACTGATGAGATACATGTACATGTATAAGCATTTAAAAAAACTTTTACGCAGCATGACGCGGATGCAGACATAACACCCATGTGGATGACTTGGACGACTACAATAGCTCTCTCCTTGTACTTTGTACAGGAGAGCTAAATTAGAGGCATAAGTGGGCCAGAAATCACTCACCTGGATGAGGCAGATCATGATATGTTACACTGTGCCATGGCTATCAGATCAGACTGCCTTTTAAGCAATTCTGAATCCGCATGTTGTCTTGATGCCTCTGATTAAGTTTCCAAAATCGAGGGTTGAGCGCAAGACTATGGTAACTCAAACGTATTTTTGAAACCCTTGTTTAGGGGCAACTTGGACCCCTTTGTAAACAATGCAAATTTAGGTGCCATTGCTCATACGAGCAATGGCACCTAAATTTTCATTGTTTACAGAAAGAAATGTTGTAATCTTCATAACGCCTTCATGGTGAGGAGATTAGGTTTGGGGAAAAACAACCATCTGACTTACGCTAGTCTTGCGCTCAACCCTCGAAATGCTCAATTCAACTTTGGATTCACGAGGTGATGTTGTTGCACCTTAGATATCAGAATGCAAGGTTTTAGCAATTCTGAATCTCCATGTCACTCCAACGCCTTCCACAATGTTTTAAATCAATCAGACTGCAAATTGGGAAGCAGATGTGGTTTGAAGACTTTCAAGATGGAAGCCAACTTGGACATCTGAACGGAACAATTTTAACAATTCTGAAACTCTGCTGCCCCAATGCTGGCTCAATCTGACTTTCTGTTTGGGAGAAGATGTTGTTTGAAGATTTCCAAGATGGTCGCTGTCTTGGATATCTGATCTCCATGTTGTCCCAATGCTTTCCATAAATTATCAGCGCAATCAGACTTTCAGTCGGAGAGGAGATGTTGTTTAAAGAATATTAAAATGGCCGCCATGACTGCCATCTTTGACATCCGAGCAAATTAAGCAAATCTGAATCTCAATGTTGCCCTGATGCCTCCCATCAAGTTTCAGCTAAATCTGACTTTTGGTTCAGGAGATGTTGTTTAAAGAATTTCAAGAAGGACACCATGGCAGCCATCTTCAATATTGGCAAGGAAAATTTTAGCAATTCTGAATTTCCATACTGCCTCAAGTATGGAGGAGATGTCTGTTAAAGAATTTCAAGATGGCCGCCATGTCGACCATCTTGGATACTAGAATCGAATAGTTCTGAATCTCTGTGTTGCCATGATGCTGCCCATCAAGTTTCAGCTTACTCCAACTTTCTGTTTGGGAGGAAATATCATTTAAAGAATTTCAAGATGGCTGCCATGGCAACTATGCTGGATATCGGAATGGAATGATTTTAGCGATTCTGAATCTCCATGTCACCCTGATGGCCCCCATCAAGTTTCAGCTCAATCCAAAAAAGGTAAGAGAAAAGTCCAGGGAGTGCCACAATCACAAACAGCAGCCCCTCCCAGACCCCAAGAGGAAGAGAAAACCGACAAAACTAAACAAGCACAAACCGAACAAACGTATGAAAAGCACTAAGATTAGCTCTCTCTTCCCCAAGCGAGGTAATTGCAATACTAAAAGGACTGAAAAACACAAGAACAAAATGACACACGGAAAGACATACAACAAATTGCCTCGTAGAATACTTTCAGTTCAGGAGGAGATGCTGTTTGAAGAATTTGAAGATGGCTGCCATAGGGGCCTTCTTGGATATCGGAATAGAATGATTTTAGCAATTCTGAATCTCCATGTCACACTGATGTCTCCCATCAAGTTTCAGCTCAATCTGACTTTTGGTTCAGGAGGAGATGTTATTTAAAGAATTTCAAGATAGCTGCCATGGCAGTCATCTTGGATACCAGAATAGAACAAATTTACCAAGTCTAATCTCCATGTTGCCCTTATGCCTCACATGAAGTTTCAGCTCAATACGACTTCTGGTTCAGGAGGAGATGTCGTTTCATCACAAAAACATACCTATATAATATTGACCCCCTTAAACCCCACTTTTATATAGTAAAACTGGGGTTTACAGGGGTATACATTATTTTTCTTATTTCTGCTCAAAACATAGATTGTGGGTACTCGTTAGAACTGCCTCGGCCGCTCAAAACATAGATTGTGGGTACTCGTTAGATCCGCCTCGCCGAGGTGGTTCTAAATAGTACCCACAATCTATGTTTTGAGCAGAATTATGAAAACTATCAGATTTTTTTATCTGAAAATTTTCAGTTTTTGGTGGTGAAATTTTCAATATATTTGAATAGGCATGTTTTCGTAATGAAAGAATGGCTGATATGGTGGCCATCTTGGATATCCGAAAGGAACAATTCGGAATGGAACGATTTTAGCAGTTCTGAATCTCCATGTTACACTGATGCCTCCCATCAAGTTTCAGCTCATTGTGACTTACCGTTCGAGAGGAGCTGTCATTTAAAGAATTTCAAGACGGCTTCCATGGCGGCTATCTTGGATATCCAAAAGGAACAATTTTAGCAATTCTGATTCTCCATGTCGCAGTGATGTCTCCAATCACAAGAAGGCTACACATGAATTCGACTAAAATGAGCCTAGTAGTTTCAGAGAAGAAGCCGTCTGAAAATGTTGACAGACAGACATCAGGCCTTACTATACTATAAGCTCACCCATCAGACTTTGGCTCAGTTGAGCTAAAAACAGCATTATGTGCTAAAGATGCATGACCAGATTTCTGATGGTTATAAATTTTGTACCATTGTCTTTCAATGCTTAAGGGAAAAACTGTGACCCCAATTGTTGGAACCATGTTAAGCTTGGGTCTTAAAATTTTATATATGGATTACTTGTGAAAAATAGATGACAAGTATGTTTTTCTTTGACTGGTAGATTGAGCCGGTGGGAAGTGGATTCGAGTGGGAAGGATTAAATTTTAGTATCCCACGGTGGTTTCACCCGGGCTGGTGGATCCACTGCTTTCCCACGGTAAAAATCGCCTGATAAAATTACTTTCGAACAGGTAACATTCAATGCCATTATGACAGGCAATTGAAACAGCCACGGGGGCACGCGGTGTTTCCGTGATGAAGTGAGAAAGCTGTTTCCAAAGGGGCGTGGCAAAAGCCAGTCGTACTTTTTCGGCATGTGCGGTTGAATAGGACCAAACTACCGACCTGATCAAATCAGTCTTTTCAACTCAATGTGCGACAGCAATTAACAAATTTTGATTGTAGGCATGATTCACCATGAGCTTATAGAATTGTTGGTATCTACGTACATAAAACGTACCGCAAATTTGGTGCATAAATTAACAAAGGGTCATAACTCAAGAAAGGGGCATAACCCTGACAATAAAAATATACTCAACCAATTTTTCATGAAGAATCCATATACGAAATTTCAAAATCCTAGCATGCATGGTTCAAAAGTTATGATAGGCACAAAAAGCGTGACAATTTTTAACTCAGGGGCATAACTCAAGAAAGGGGCATAAGCTTGACAAGAAAAATAAAATATGTTGTCAACTAATTTTTCATGAGGAATCCATAATTATATGAAATTTCAAAATCCTAGCAAGCACAGTTCAAAAGTTATGTTAGGCACAAATAAGAAAAAAAGAAAATTTTTAATAAAGGGGAATAACCCAAGAAAGGGCACAATCCTTATAAGACAAAAAATATGTGTCAACTATTTTTTCAGGAGTAATATATATATGAAATTTCAATAACCTAGCATGCACTGTTCTAAAGTTATGCGAGCCACAAAAATGCACTTCCATTTTTAAGCAAGGGGCATAACTCTCAAGAAAGGGGCATAACCCTGAGGAAAAAAAAAAGTATGTGTCAACTAGTTTTTCATGAAGAATCCATATATGAAATTTCAAAACCTTAACCGAGGGGCATAGCTCAAGGAAGGGGCATAACCCTGACAAGAAATAAAATATGCATTAACTGATTTTTCATGAGGAATTCATATATGAGATTTGAAAACCCTAGCAAGAATGGTTCAAAAGTTATGCTAGGCACAAAAAAAGCTTGACAATTTTTTTACAAAGGGCGTAACTCGAGAAACGGGCATAACCATGACAAGAAAACTATTTTTTCATGAGGAATCAATATGTGAATAAGAGCTTTGCAAGTGGCACATTATACGCCTGTTTGCTAAGACAGTGAGGCCTCGATAGCCCAGGGTTAGGATGTTCGACTTGTGCGTACAAGAATGTTCAGAAAAAAAATCAATCAAAGGGGCATAACTTGGAAACTAAGAAAGAGGGAACAATCATTCTTGTGAATTATGGAGTGAAAAGAGTGTTTACAGACAGACGCACAGGGGACCAATAATTCTTGCACCCGACACATCATCAATACCTAATACATATTCCTGTAAGTTGCATGAAGGTAGGGAATCCCTAATGGTTATTGAGCTATGGCTTGCACAAGAATGTTTGGAAAAAAATAATCAAAGGGGCATAACTTGGAAACTAAGAAAGGGGGAACAATCATTCTTGTGTGTGACATGTCATCCTAACCCAATACATATTCCTATAAAGTTGCATGAACATAACCCTACAGTTACTGAGATATGGCACATACAAGAATGTTTGGAAAAAAAATTAATCAAAGGGGCATAACTTGGAAACTAAGAAAGGGGGAACAACCATTCTTGTGCATGATGTCGTCCTGATCGAATACATATTCCTGTAAAGTTGCATGAAGATATCCTGAACGGTTACTGAATTATAGAACGGACAAGAATGCTTACGGACAGACAAAAAAAATTAAACAATGGGGCATAACTCAGAAACTAAGAAAGGGGGAACAATCATTCTTGTGTATGACACATCATCCTGACCTAATACATATTCCTATAAAGTTGCATGAAGATATTCCAAACAGTTACTGAGTTATGGCACGTACAAGAATGTTTTAAAAAAAAATCAAAGGGGCATAACTCAGAAACTAAGAAAGTGGGAACAATCATTCTTGTGCCCGACAGGTCAACGACCTATTTCATAGTCCTATAAAATTTCATGAAGATATCCCTAAAAGTTATTGAATTATGGTGCGTACAAGAATGTTTGGAATAAAAAAATAATCAAAGGGGCATAACTCTGAAACTACAAAAGGGGGAACAATCGTTCTTGTGTGTGACACGTCTTCAAGACCTTATACATATTCCTATAAAATTTCATGAAGATACCCTGAACAGTTTCCGAATTATGAAGCAAACAAGAATGTCGACAGATGGATAGACAGAAAAAATTAATCAAAGGGGTAACACAATCAATCTTGTGCGCAACATGTTGTCCTTACCTAATACATATTCCTTCAGAGTTGCATGATATCCCTAACAGTTAGTGAGTTATGGGGCATACAAGAATGTTGATGGACGGACAGACAGCGCCACGCCATAATGCGTTTTTTCAAAACGGGGTTATAAAAACTCAATAACCTAGCATTCACTATTCAAAAGTTATGCCAGGCACAAAAATGTGTCAATTTTTAACAAAGGGGCATAACTCAAGAAAGGGCAGTGCCTCATCTAGCTACTTTTAGAGGGGAGCAGGTCAAACTGTGAATGGATCAGCAATGGTTAGATAAAGACCATGGGGCACAATATAACTCGATGAGCAGTCTTGTTAGTATCTTTGATGCTAGATTATTACAAGACACTATGAGTATCACTGGAATGAGCCCACATTCTTTTACTTCTTATCGGTGTCTTTAAATTTTATTGCAAAAATACAATGTAAAACTGAGCAATAAATTCATGCAGATAATTTGCATAGAATCTTTTATTTAAACGACCATGTTCGGTAAATCACAATTATTCTCAACTGACTTGTCAATTATTACAGTAAAAATGCCAACCAAAAAGAGAAAGTTAACAGTGAATGAAAGAGACAGAATTAAGAATAGAAAAACTAACCATATGATTTCTCTGTTTTTCGGCAGTGATTCAACGACCAGGTAAGAAAAAAAAAAAAAACAACTATGATTATTTTAAATAATTGTTACTAATTAGCCACTGCCCTGTTCAGGCATGTGCACAGCAGCGAGGGAGACCATTGCACGCATGTTCTTAACTTAGGCAGGGCATGCGCGGTCACACAATTTACCAACTGGCCAACGGGCCATGGGTCGCTCACCTGAGTGACATAGCCACTGCAGATATGCAGATGTTATGCAACAATTTTCCAATCCTGTCATCGCAACTAAAGAAAAGATCATCCTTTAGGCAGTTCTTAATTTTGAAGAATATTACATATGGCATGACAGTCAATGAAGCGTGATCATTTGAACAAACTGTCAATCACATTTCAACAGTAGGATCAATGTGAAATTTGGTGGCAATTGGCTAAGTGGTTTCTGAAGAATCATGTTTTTATACATGTAAACAGCACAGTGGCAGGGAAATATAATAAACATAAACAAGATGGCAGCCATCTTGGATTTCCAATCAGAATGATTTTAGCTACTGTTGATCTACAAGTCACCTAGATACTTCCAATGAACGTCAACTGCCCTTTCAGTTCAGGAGAAAAAGTTCAAAACAGATTTTCAAGATGGCCGCCATAGCCACAATTTGGGATTTCCTATCACAACGATTTGAGCTATTTTTGATCTACAAGTCACCCCGATGCTTCCTACCACTTTTCAAATCAACTGGCCCTTTGCTTCTTACCAAGTTTTTAGTCAACTGGCTTTTCAGTCCAGAAGAAGAAGGGAAAAATAGATTTTCAAGATGGCCGCCATGGAACGATTTTAGCTATTTTTACATCTACAAGTCATCCCGATGCTTCCTACCACTTTTCAAATCAACTGGCCCTTTGCTTCAGGAAAATAAGCGAAAACATGAGGCCCACGGGCCACAGTTCGCTCACCTGAGTGACATAGCCACTGCAGACATGTAGATGTTATGCAACATTTTTCCAATCCTATCATCGCAACTAATGAAAATATCATCATTTGAGCAGTTCTTAGTTTTGAAGAAGAATATATGGGCCTGACAGTCAATGGAGCATGATCATTTGAATAAACTATCAACCACATTTCAACAGAAGGATCAATGTGAAATTTGGTGGAAATTGGCTAAGTGGTTTCTGAAGAATCATGATTTTATACATGTAAACAGCACAGTGGCAGGGAAATATTATAAATATAAACCAGATGATGGCCATCTTAGACTTCCAATCAGAACAATTTTAACTACTGTTGATCTAAAGTCACTTTGATACTTTCAATATAAATGTATATGGCCCATACAAATGGGGAAGCAAATTTGACCTTGGAGGTAAAAAGGTCAAGTGTCAACACAGAATCATAATTTTAGCAATTTTGGTAGATCTCCTGTCCCCCATAATTTGTGCAAAGATTAGGACCCAGGGCTTATTTGGTTATGGAGAAGAAGATTTTTAAAGTTTTTTACCATATACGGGCATGGCAGCCGTTTTGATCAATAGACCATACCCATTTTAGCAATCTTTCATTCTCCTGCCCACAGAGGCTCTACATGAAATTTTAGCAACAGTGGCCCGGAGGCTTCAGAGGAAAACCCATTTGAAATTATCAACATTTTTTCCATATAAATGTATGGGGCCCATACAAATGCATACACTAGCAAACTTGACCTCGCCGTAAAAAGGTTAACTGTCAATGTATGACAATTATTTTAGCAACTTTGGTAGACCACCTGTTCCAAATGATATATGCAAAGATTCAGCCACAAGCCATCCTTGGTTTTGGAGAATAAGATTTTTAAATGTTTTTTCCCATACAAATGCATAAGGAAGCAAACTTGACCTTGCCGTAAAAAGGTCAAATGTCAATGTATGATCATTATTTTAGCAACTTTGGTAGACCCCATGTCCCCGATGATTTATGCCGGTTCTAGAGAAGAAGATTTTTAAAGGTTTTTACCATATATGGGCATGGCGGCCATCTTGGTCAAAGAACCGTGACCATTTTAGCAATCTTTTGTTCCCCCTACCTAAGGAGGCTCCATATGAAATTTGAGCGAAATTGGCCCAGAGGCTCCAGAGGAGAAGTTGTTTGAAATTCTGAACATTTTTCCCATATAAATGCATAAGGAAGCAAAATTGACCTTACCGTAAAAAGGTCAAATGTCAAAGTACGACAATTATTTTAGCAATTTTGGTAGCCCTCCTGTTCCCGAAGATATATGCAAAGATTCAGCCATGAGGCATGCTCGGTTTTGGAGAAGATGATTTTTAAAGTTTTTCCCAAAACAAATGCATAGGGAAGCAAACTTGACCTTGCGGTAAAAAGGTCAAACGTCAATGTACGGCAAGTCTTTTAGCAATTTTGGTAGACATCCCGTCCCCGATGATTCCTGCAAAGGTTCAGCCCCAAGGCATTCTCGGTTCTGGAGGAGAAGATTTTTAAAGGTTTTTACCATATATGGGCGTGGAAGCCATCTTGGTTAACGGACCCCGACCATTTTAGCAATTTTTCGTTCCCCCACCCTAAGGAGGCTCCATATGAAATTTGAGCAAAATTGGCTCAGGGGCTTCAGAGAAGTCGTTTGAAAATGTTAACGGACGCACGCAGGGACGTACGGACGACGGACGAAAAGTGATCACAATAGCTCATCCTGAGCAGAGCTCAGGTGAGCTAAAGAAAAAGAGTTTCAAGATGGCCACCATGACGGCAATCTTGGATTTCCGATCCAAACAATTTAAGCTATTTTAGATCTACGAGTCACCCAAATGCTTCCTACCAAGTTTCGAGTTTAATGGCCTTTCAGTTCAGGAGAAGAAGCGAAAAACAGATTTTCAAGATGGCTGTCATGGTGGCCATCTTGGATTTCTGATAGTGACAATTTTAGTTATTTTTAATCTACAGGTCACCCTGATGCTTCCTACCTAATTTAAAGTCAATAAACCTTTCGGTTCAGGAGAAGAAGTGAAAAATGGATTTTCAAGATGGCTGCGGCCATCTTGGATTTCCAATCAGAATGATTTTAGCCATTTTTAATCTACATGTATAAGTCACCCCAATGCTTCCTACCAAGTTTCAAATCAATTGGCTTTTGAATTTTGGAAAAGAAGGTAAAAAAAGATCTTCAAGATGGCCACCATTGCGGCCATCTTGGATTTCCGATCAGCATGATTTTAGCAATTTTAGATCTACAAGTCACCCTGATGTTTCCTACCAAGTTTGGAGTCAACTGGCCTTTTGGCTCAGGAGAAGAAGCGAAAAATAGATTTTCAAGATGGCAGCCATGGCAGCCATCTTGGAATTCCGATTGGAACGATTTTACTTATTTTTGATCTACATGTACAAGTCACCCTGATGCTTCCTACCAAGTTTCATGTCAATTGTCATTTGGGGTTAGGAGAAGAATCGAAAAATAGATTTTCAAGATGGTTGCCATGGTGGATTTACGGTCGGCATGATTTTAGCTATTATTATCCACAAGTTACCCCGATGCTTCCTAGCAAGTTTGGAGTCAATTGGCCTTTCGGTTCAGAAGAAGCAAAAATTAGATTTTCAAGATGGTCACCATGGTGGCCATCTCGGATTTCCTATCCGAAAGATTTTAGCCATTTTTGACCTATAAGTCATCCCAATGCTTCCTACCATGTTAGGAATCAATTGGCCTTTCGGTTCAGGAGAAGAAGCAAAAAATAGATTTTCAAGATGACGGCCATGACGGCCATCTTGGATTTCCGATCAGCACGATTTTAGCTATTTTTGATCTACAAGTCACCCCGATGCTTCCTAGCAAGTTTGAAGTCAATTGGCCTTTCGATTCAGGAGAAGAAGCGAAAAATAGATTTTCAAGATGGCAGCCATCTTGGATTTCTGATCGGCATGATTTTAGCTATTTTTGATCTACAAGTCACCCCGATGCTTCCTACCAAGAATCGAGTCAATTGGCCATGGGGTGTAGCCTTTTTCAAGCAACTGTAGCCGCACGACGGACAACGGACATTGACTGACCCCACTAGCTCACCATGAGTGAGCTAAAAACTACAGAAACAAATACTGGCATTTTTTTTTTCTATTGCACTAAATTAATTTCATTCCCTTGTTCTATGGAGAGTCTGATCTGGGTCTACACTGTTTGCATAGGCCTATCTGCCCCAGCATTCAGGTTCTTTAAATTTTTAAATACATGCCAGTTTCTGACGAGAAAAGGCATTTTAAATTAAGTCTGTTTTTCTCCCGAAGCGGTTTCCCGCCACAATTTCATGTGACATTACCAGCAAATGGTTTCTTCTAGCTTTGTGGAAATCTAGCTTTGTGACTGTTGCATTTTCTGGGTATTTTAATAATTATAATTTTCTCAATATATAGAAAATGTAAAAGAATACAAACCCTGGTAAATGCGGGGTAAGGTCCTCACTCTTTATGGTTTACTGTTTAAAGGGAGCAAATTGCATATGCCTTGGTAAGGAATTTTACAAGTGGAGCGCAGCATTTTTCTATGAATCAAAGGCCGATCGGGGATGAAGGGGTTCAATTTGATTGATTTCCGTACTTACTCTACGTATTCAGACAGACAGGCCTGAGCAAACAATGTAGACCCAGATCAGATGCCACAGAATGCATTTAACCCTTCACTGAAACAGTAATGTTTGTAATCTCTCTAAGAATTGGAGTTCACATGCCTGTTTGTCACCAAAGACAAGATCTGACTGCCCTTGAAGCAGAAGATGATCTGAGTCCTTACTGGTCGCACGTTTTATTATCCTAAAAGTGTTTTCCAAATTTCCATATCCCTGCTCCCCCAACTAGTTTCATTCTGTCATTCTCTGCGGCATCTGATCTGATTCAACAGCTTGCATAGGCCTATCTGTCCCAATACTTAGGTTGTACTTTTAATACATGCCAGTTTCATGTGCATTGCTGGCAAAATATGCTCTATATTTTAAGGAACATAAGTGTGTTATTCTCTCTAAACGGTTTCCGCCCATGATTTCTCGTGATGTTACTGTTGCAAGTACGCAGTTTCTTCATGTGGGCCAAGGGAATGTGACTTGCATTGTCTGGGTATTTTCACATATATTTTGTATTCTGTACTGGTAAAGAGAATGTCCCAAACAGTAAACATATATATATATATATATATAAAGATATATATCTTTGAATGGAATACAAAACAGTTTTTGATTTTTGAATACATACGAGGGTAGTTCAATAAGTTCGTAGAACTCGGTATTTTTCTATACAATTCAAAATTTCTGTTTTCATTTTTGTGCCGAGTGAACCTTTGTCAGTTGAATGATAACAGCTGTTCAGTCAACACAAACATTTTTTGCTCTTACTTTTTGTTTGAAAACCTATACCCATAGGCAACAAGAGCTGTCCTAGGACAGCGTAGCTCGCCTGCTGGGTACATTTTATATTGTAACATTTTTATCATTAAGAAAATCAAAATGAAATAATCTATGAAATAATTTTCAAGTTATATGGCGAAATCATTCAACCATATAATATAGGTCACACTGACCTAGATGTATTTGTATGTAAATCATTTTGTCACATAGATATAACAATCCAGGTATGACAATTCTCCATGAAATAGTAATAAAAATAAAAGGCAAAATCACTGAACCATGAAATAGAGATCATAATGACCTAGATATAGTAAGTGGTCATTCATTGGGTCACATGGAACTAATATCCCAGGTGTGACATTTATCCAACAAATAGTATTCAAGATATAAGGCAAAATCACTGAACCATGAAATATAGGTCACGCCAACAGAGATATATTTTGACGTCAATAATTGGGTCACAAGGAACTAATATCCCTGGTGTGACATTTATCCAACAAATAGTATTCAAGATATAAGGCAAAATCACTGAACCATGAAATATAGGTCACAATGACCTAGATATAGTAAGTGGTCATTCATTGGGTCACATGGAACTAATATCCCAGGTGTGACATTTATCCAACAAATAGTATTCAAGATATAAGGCAAAATCACTGAACCATGAAATATAGGTCACAATGACCTAGATATAGTAAGTGGTCATTCATTGGGTCACATGGAACTAATATCCCAGGTGTGACATTTATCCAACAAATAGTATTCAAGATATAAGGCAAAATCACTGAACCATGAAATATAGGTCACACCAACAGAGATATATTTTGACGTCAATAATCGGGTCACAAGGAACTAATATCCCAGGTGTGACATTTATCCAACAAATAGTATTCAAGATATAAGGCAAAATCACTGAACCATGAAATATAGGTCACAATGACCTAGATATAGTAAGTGGTCATTCATTGGGTCACATGGAAGTAATATCCCAGGTGTGACATTTATCCAACAAATAGTATTCAAGATATAAGGCAAAATCACTGGACCGTGAAATCTAGGTGACCTGGACCGTAAAATGTAGGTCACCATGACCTTCACTCTCTTACACTTAAACCGATGTCACATAGTTAGCTGATGTATAACCAGTTGTGTCTATAACCTGTAGGCATATAAGATTTTGACCCCTAGCCCCACCCCAAGGCCCACCCTGAGGTATGAACCCAGGGGTATGTTCTTTTGGAATCTCAGAAGACTCGTCCAGGTACCCAAATTCTAAATATGAATGCTCTATGAGGAGTGAAAGTCAAGATATAAGAATTTGAAAAACTTTAACACAGTATTACAATGGTGTCCTAGATTCTGACCCCTAGCCCCACCCAGGGGCATGAACCCAGGGGTTTATTCTCTTGGAATCTCAGAAGACCCTCCAAGGTACCTAAGTTCCAAATTTGATGCCTCTGTGAGGAGTGACTGTTGAGATATAAGCATTTGAAAAACTTTAACGCAGTGTGACGGGAACGGGAACGCAAACGCAAACGTGGACGACCGGGGTGACTACAATAGCTCTCCTTGTACTTCGTACAGGCGTGCTAAAAATGTAAAGTCAGAATATTGAGTTCAGAGCAGTCATAAAGTTCCTCACTAAGGTGGGTGCAAAGGCCAAAGAATTCCATTGGCGCATGGCTGATGTGTATGGTGATAGTAGCCCAAAGTATTCCACAGTAGCAAAGTGGAATTTAAACGTGGGTGAGACTCCTTAGAAGATGACCCAAGGCCAGGTCGCCCTGCTGATGTCATCAGCCAGGAGATGATTGACCGTGTTGAGAGATTTGTGCTAAACAATCGCCGAATCAAAGTTGCCGAACTTGCTTCAGAAAGTGGTATTTCTAATGGTAGTGTTCACACTATAATCCATGAACATTTAGGCAAGTAAAAGTATCTGCCAGGTGGGTACCCAGAAACCTGAACATGCAAGATCGTCAGCAAAGGGTGGAGTCAAGTCAAGAACTTCTGGAAGTGTACAATGCCAATCCAGAAGACTTTCACACTCGTATTGTAACAGGAGATGTAACTTGGCTTCACCACTGGGACCCAGATACTAAATAAAACTGCAAGCCATGCATCATGCCCCGCCACAGCGACATATTCCCTATGCACTTCTGTAGTATAAGGGCTGAAAACAATCTAAGTTAAACAAGAAGAGAAGCAATAAACAGTTATTTCATAACTCAAAAAAAAAAAAAAAACACCAAAAGGTCTATGTTAAAAATGCAATAAAAAGTGATAAAAAAAAATTTCAGGATTCTTGAAAAAAACAATTTGCATATCTTCAGACCATCCTAAAAGCCTGTGTAAAGTTTCAAAAGGATCGGCCTAAAAATGTAGGAGGAGTTGGGCGTACAAGGTACATACTCTCTATACATTTCTGAATATTAGGGCTCGAAAAAAGTCTAAGTTAAAAATGCAAAAAATGTAATAAAAAATAATTTCAGGATTCTGAAAAAACAATATGCATATCTTCAGACCATCCTAAAAGCACCTGTAAAGTTTGAAAAGGATTGGCCTAAAACTGTAGGAGGAGTTGTGGGCAGAAGGTACAGACTCCCTATACATTTCTGTAGTGTTAGGGCTCGAAAAAAGTCTAAGTTAAAAATGTAAAAAATGTAATAAAAAATAATTTCGGGATTCTGAAAACAAAATATGCAAATCTTCAGACCATCCTAAAACTAAAAGCGCCTGTAAAGTTTGAAAAGGATTGGCTTAAAACTGTAGGAGGAGTTGCGGGCAGAAGGTACATACTCCCTATACATTTATGTAGACTTAGGGCTCGTAAAAAGTCTCAGTTAAAAATGCAAAAAATGTGATAAAAAATAATTTCAGGATTCTGAAAAAACAATATGCATATCTTCAGACCATCCTTAAAGCGCTTGTAAAGTTTGAAAAGAATTGGCCTAAAACTGTAGGAGGAGTTGCGGGCAGAAGAATGGTGGGGGCGCTGATGGACGGACAGACAGACGGACGGGCGGACGGACACTCAAAATTTCAGAGGGTATAACGTAATACTCCGCCACTTTTTTGGTGGCGTGGCATAAAAAGAGTCCATGCAATGGAAGCACCCTGGCTCACCCCCACCTAAGAAATTTCGTACCCAACCATCAGCCAGCAAGGTAATGGCCACGGTGTTTTGGGACTCCAAAGGGATTAAATTGATAGATTACAAGCCTGTCGGTACTTCAGTTACAGGAGAATACTATGCCAATGTCATTAAACAATTAAAGGTTGCTATTAAAGAACAAGAGCTGTCGTAGGACAGCGTAGCTCGCCTGCTGGGTACATTTTATATTGTAACATTTTTATCATTAAGAAAATCAAAATGAAATAATCTATGAAATAATTTTCAAGTTATATGGCGAAATCATTCAACCATATATTAGAGGTCACACTGACCTAGATGTATTTGTATGTAAATCATTTTGTCACATAGATATAATAATCCAGGTATGACAATTCTCCATGAAATAGTAATAAAAATAAAAGGCAAAATCACTGAAGCATGAAATATAGGTCATAATGACCTAGATATAGTAAGTGGTCATTCATTGGGTCACATGGAACTAATATCCCAGGTGTGACATTTATCCAACAAATAGTATTCAAGATATAAGGCAAAATCACTGAACCATGAAATATAGGTCACACCAACAGAGATATATTTTGACGTCAATAATCGGGTCACAAGGAACTAATATCCCAGGTGTGACATTTATCCAACAAATAGTATTCAAGATATAAGGCAAAATCACTGAACCATGAAATATAGGTCACAATGACCTAGATATAGTAAGCGGTCATTCATTGGGTCACATGGAAGTAATATCCCAGGTGTGACATTTATCCAACAAATAGTATTCAAGATATTAGGCAAAATCACTGAACCATGAAATATAGGTCACCATGACCTAGATATAGTAAGTGGTCATTCATTGGGTCACATGGAACTAATATCCCAGGTGTGACATTTATCCAACAAATAGTATTCAAGATATAAGGCAAAATCACTGAACCATGAAATATAGGTCACAATGACCTAGATATAGTAAGTGGTCATTCATTGGGTCACATGGAAGTTAAATCTCAGGTGTGACATTTAACCAACAAATAGTATTCAAGATATAAGGCAAAATCACTGAACCATGAAATATAGGTCACAATGACCTAGATATAGTAAGTGGTCATTCATTGGGTCACATGGAAGTAATATCCCAGGTGTGACATTTATCCAACAAATAGTATTCAAGATATAAGGCAAAATCACTGAACCATGAAATATAGGTCACACCAACAGAGATATATTTTGACATCAATAATTGGGTCACAAGGAACTAATATCCCAGGTGTGACATTTATCCAACAAATAGTATTCAAGATATAAGGCAAAATCACTGAACCATGAAATATAGGTCACACCAACAGAGATATATTTTGACGTCAATAATCGGGTCACAAGGAACTAATATCCCAGGTGTGACATTTATCCAACAAATAGTATTCAAGATATAAGGCAAAATCACTGAACCATGAAATATAGGTCACAATGACCTAGATATAGTAAGTGGTCATTCATTGGGTCACATGGAAGTAATATCCCAGGTGTGACATTTATCCAACAAATAGTATTCAAGATATAAGGCAAAATCACTGAACCATGAAATATAGGTCACACCAACAGAGATATATTTTGACGTCAATAATCGGGTCACAAGGAACTAATATCCCAGGTGTGACATTTATCCAACAAATAGTATTCAAGATATAAGGCAAAATCACTGAACCATGAAATATAGGTCACAATGACCTAGATATAGTAAGTGGTCATTCATTGGGTCACATGGAAGTAATATCCCAGGTGTGACATTTATCCAACAAATAGTATTCAAGATATAAGGCAAAATCACTGGACCGTGAAATCTAGGTGACCTGGACCGTAAAATGTAGGTCACCATGACCTTCACTCTCTTACACTTAAACCGATGTCACATAGTTAGCTGATGTATAACCAGTTGTGTCTATAACCTGTAGGCATATAAGATTTTACAAATGTGTCCTAGATTTTGACCCCTAGCCCCACCCCAAGGCCCACCCTGAGGTATGAACCCAGGGGTATGTTCTTTTGGAATCTCAGAAGACTCGTCCAGGTACCCAAATTCTAAATATGAATGCTCTATGAGGAGTGAAAGTCAAGATATAAGAATTTGAAAAACTTTAACACAGTATTACAAAGGTGTCCTAGATTCTGACCCCTAGCCCCACCCAGGGGCATGAACCCAGGGGTTTATTCTCTTGGAATCTCAGAAGACCCTCCAAGGTACCTAAGTTCCAAATTTGATGCCTCTGTGAGGAGTGACTGTTGAGATATAAGCATTTGAAAAACTTTAACGCAGTGTGACGGGAACGGGAACGCAAACGCAAACGTGGACGACCGGGGTGACTACAATAGCTCTCCTTGTACTTCGTACAGGCGAGCTAAAAACGAAGGGGAAAGCTAGCTGCTGGTATCCTTCTTTTGCATGATAATGCCCCTGTGCACAAGTCCAGAGTTGCACAAGCGGCTATTCGTGAGTGCAAGTTCGAGCAGTTAAATCACCTGCCATACAGTCCAGACCTGGCCCCAAGTGATTATTATCTGTTTTGAAATTTGAAGTCCCACTTGCGTGGAACGAGATTTCGGGACGATGATGAGCTCAAGGCTGCTACAGAGGCTTGGTTTGAGGACCAAATAGACGACTTTTATTTCAAAGGCATAGACTGCTTAAAAGAAAAGTGGGCCAAATGCATTGAAGTAAAGGGGGATTATATTGAAAAATAATGTTGAAACCATCTTCCAATCTGTGAGTTAAACCCTGTGTTCTACGAACTTATTGAACTCCCCTCGTGCACTGCATGCCCAAATTTTCAAGCGCAAAAAAAAAAAAAAAAAAAAAAAAATTATGAAGATGTATATTATTTCGCTGCTGACTAAACCTTATAGCGTAGCTTGCAGGTTTGAGGGATTTTTTGATTGTGTTGGGGTTTAACGACACGTCAACCTTTGTGGGTCATTTTGTGTCATCTCCCAGAGAAAGGGAGAAAACAGACAGAAGAGATAGTAGAAGAGATGAAAGAGAGGAACAGGGAAGAAAGAGGAACAGGAATGAATGTGAAGAAAACAGGTTTGAGGGAACATGCGTACATGTTTGCTTGTGTGTGTGTGTGCGTGTGTGTGTGTTTGTGTGTGTGAGACAGAGAATGTTCCTTTTACCAAGGAGGAAGGAGGGCAGTAAATGTCTCGTCCTCAATATTGCTTTTTATTTTCATCTCTATTATTTGTTTATAGTTCAACACTACATCAAGACATAGAACAGACACTAGAACTGGCGGCAAACTCCTTCAATGTTACATATAGTTATATATATATATAAACACTTTTTTGTACAGTACAGCTCAGGTGGTTTTTCAAAATCCCCCCGAACCAGTGGGGTTGATTTTTTGGCCCACCGCGGATGCTCTTGATACCCTACTCCAATTCCCTCTGGGACGGATTTTTCGTCCACCGCATTTCCGCTGAGTTCCCTTCGCAAAACTACCCACTTACCTGTAGAACTCCGCGGTAAGCTATTCATCATTTCAGCAGAAACTGACAACTGCCCTTCTTTTCTTTCATATACTTTGACGATAGAGCCTACTTTTGGAGTTATGGCCCTTTGAACACCGAAACTATTTTAGTGATTTCTGTAATATATTTGTGTCCGCTTTGTAACTTGAAAACTGTTTGCGATATTTTCTTGAAACTTAATTAATTTATGAACAGAGTTATAGTACTTGTTTGATGTAAGTGCAGTGGTGGGGCATGGTGAAATGTCTGCAGCCCTTTTATTAGATATTTAACAGGTTGAAATATTGGGAAAGGGTGCCTCGGTGGTGTAGTGGTAAAGCTGCGTGCCTTGTCACCCAGGGGTCATGAGTTCGATCCCAGACCTTTCATATGGGACTTTAAACCAAGGTCCACACCTCCGTATGACCTAGCTGTTAGTGGGACGTAAAAAAAACTCACTCACTCAATTGAATTGTCATTAGCTTCTGCGGCCCCTTGTGTTCGTAAAGTGTGTTCCTTGTATAACAGACACTTTTTGCATGGGCTGTCTTACTGATTCAATGCCTCTTTGATAGCAAAAGCGCCCCTTTAAGTAAATTTATATTGACACATGCGGTTGCTGCACGCGAGTGAGAATTTCCCGGTCTTTTACCACAGTACGTCATTTATAATGAGCGCGTGCGGTTGTTGCATGGGAAAAGGCAGTTACAGGAATACCAAACATAAGTACGTAATTCGTGGATTCGAGGCAGATGTTTGATTCTCTTTGTGATTTTTGAGTGTTTGTTTTGTTTTTTATGGCACATTAAGTAAAAATGACCATGCCGTGCCCACTTGTTGGCCGGACCAAACTAAGCCACAGAATCCGGTACCTTTTCATATGGAGCTTTGTTGCGGCCCATGTTACATTTTGTGTACCTGCTCGAACAGTAAATGGGGCTACCTGGGTTTTCTGTGGACCAAGGGAAAACCCAAATATATTTCAAGGAACAGGGCAGCATTGGTTAATATTTCAAGAGAACAAGGGAATAAACCTAATTGTGGGGGATCGGAATGTGGCAATTCGGAAAACTCATCAGTTTTTATGCACTGGCCATACGCATTCGTTATTGTCCATCGGCAATCGCAGTGTTTTGATGCTTTATTAATATTCAAAAGGATGCTGATGAGCGAAAACTGACTCAAGCAGGACGTACGAATATTGCAATTTATGCACCAAATGTGGTATGTTTTGTGTACGTAGATACCAACAGTTCTGTATGCTCATGGTGAATGGGAATGCTTACAATCAAAATTTGTTAATTGCTGTCACATAGTGAGTTGAAAAGACTGATTTGATCAGGTCGGTAAATTGGTCCTATTCAACCATGCATGCCGAAAAAGTACGACTGGCTTTAGCCACGCCTCTTTGGAAACAGCTTTCTCACTTCATCGCAGAAACACCGCTTAGCCCCCGTGGCTGTTTCGATTGCCTGTCATAATCGCATCGAATTTTACCTGTTCGAAAGTAATTTTATCAGGCGATTTTTACTGTGGGAATGCAGCGGATCCACTGGCCCGGGTGAAACCACAGTGGATACTAAAATTTATTCCTTCCCACTCAAATCCATTCCCCACCGGCTCGGGGGGGGGAATTTTGAAAAACCACCTGAGCTGTACTGTATATACATGTATATATAACAAATCGACAAAAAACGATGTTTAATATGCCAAACAGTAATAAAATTTGCCCTTGTAAATAAGTGTCGCGCATTATGTGCCCTTCCCTACGCCCCTCTATTTTCAAATCCTAGCTGGAGAACTGAAGTGGGATAACCCTGACAAGAAAAAAACAAACTTTAACTATTTTCTTTCATGAGGAATCTCAAAACCCAAGCATGAATGGTTCAAAAGTTATGCTAGGCACAAAAAAGCATGATGGATGGATGGAATGACTGATGGACAAGCCCAAAGCAATATGCCCTCCAAGTTTTTACAAAGCTGGGGCATAAATACACATACCGAAGCTTGTATCTCCAATGTGTCCAATAAACTCATCTCGTAACAAAGTCCCAGATTCAGAAGTGTAGGGTGCCAGGACATATTTGTTGTCCACAGCCAGTTTTGTCAGAAGATGCTGCACTACTTTCACTGCCCAGTCCCCTTCCTTTCCTTCATCGCTCCTCTCTTCAAATAATGCATCATGATCTGTGGAGAAAGAAAATCTGTATCAAACAAAAGTCCCTTGGGCTCAGGTTTCAAATTTAACTTTTTTGACAGCTTGCTAAAATTAGCAAGGAAAATTATTTTTTACTTGCTTAACCTTATAGCCATCTTGCTTTTTCATACTTATAAACACTGTTAAATGTGGCTTTAAATCTTAGCACTCTGGGTAAAAATTTCAGCAGACAGTTTAAAATATTTTTCTTATTTTTCCCAGAAAACAGGTTTTGACATTAAATGCAAATTGTCTCCTATGGAGACAATTTGCATGTAATGTCAAAACCTGTTTTCTTGGAAAAATAAGAAAAATATCGTCATTGCTTTTGGAATTTAAGAAATTGCAAAACTTCAGCAACAATGCCTCAGGTTCCGACAATTAAAGAGAATCTTTCCAACTTGCTAGAATTAGCAAGTGATGGGAATTGCAGCTTGCTTTTTGAGGAAATTAACCAGCATTTAGCAAGTTAGCAAGTGCTAAAATTGATCCCTGGGGCTACCCCTTGCTCACTAGAGCGCAACAGCTTTTGCATTTCTGTAGACAAAGTATATGACATGCATTTTTTTTCCATTACAACCACAGCAAACTAAAGACCCAAGTGGGCCAGAAATTGCTCAACTGGATTCAGCTATCATGGTATGTTGAACTGTGCCATGGTGGCCATCTTAGTTATCAGATCAGATTACCTTTAGTAATTCAGAATTCGATGTTGTTTGAAGAGTTTCAAGATTGCCAGCCTCTTGGATATTGGAAATGAATGATTTTAGCAATTCTAAATCTCCATGTCACCCCGCTGACTCCAATCAAGTTTTGGCTCAAGCTGACTCTCACATTGGTAGGAGATGTGGTTTGAATGGTTTCAAGGCGGCTGCCATGGTGGCATTCTTGGATATCAAACAGAATCGTTTCAGTGATTCTAAATCTCCATGTTGCCCCAATGCCTTCTACTAAGTTTCAACTCAATCAAACTTACCATTCAGGAGCAGTTGACAACTGAAAACATTCAAGATGGCCAGCGTGGTGGCCATCACGGATATCGCAACAAAATAATTTTAGCAATTCTGATTTTTCATGTCGCCATAATGCCTCCTATCAACTTTTGGCTCAATATGACTTACCATTCAGGAGCAGATTTGGATTGAAGATTTTTAAGATGGATGCCATGGTGGCCATCTTGGATATAGGAACAGAATGATTTTAGCAATTCTGACTCTATTTTCATTTCTCCCCAGTGCCATGATTTTATACATGTAAACAGCTCAGTGGCAGGGAAATATAATAAACATAAACAAGATGGCAGCCATCTTAGATTTCCAATCAGAATGATTTTAGCTGCTGTTGATCTACAAGTCACCTCGAACTTCCAATGAACTTTGAGTCAATTGCCCTTTCTGCTCAGGAGAAGAAGTTCAAAACAGACTTTCAAGATGGACGCCATGGCTGCAATTTGGGATTTCCTATCGCAACCATTTGAGCTATTTTTTATCTACAAGTCACCCCGATGCTTCCTACACATGTACCAAGTTTCGAGTCAAATGGCCTTTCAGTTCAGAAGAAGAAGGGAAAAATAGATTTTCAAGATGGCCACTATCTTGGATTTCCGACTGGAACAATTTTAGCTATTTTTATATCTACAAGTCATCCAATTGCGTCCTACCAATTTTCAAATCAACTGGCCCTTTGGTTCAGGAAAATAAGCAAAAAAAAAGAGTTTCAAGATGGCCGCCATGGAGGCCATCTTGGATTTCCGATCCACACAATTTAAGCTATTTTAGATTTACAAGTCACCCAAATGCTTCCTACCAAGTTTCAAGTCAAATGGCCTTTCAGTTCAGAAGAAGAAGTAAAAAATAGATTTTCAAGATGGCTGTCATGGCGACCATCTTGGATTTCTGATAGAGATGATTTTAGCTATTTTTGATCTACAGGTCACCCTGATGCCTCCTACCTAGTTTAAAGTCAACAAGCAAATTCCATAGGGAATTTATGTCCCCCGCCTTATTTTTATTTGAGCTGTTAAAAATGAGTAAGTTAACCAGAGGACCATTGGTCCTGTATCACTTACCTAAGTATTGAAGCAGGAAAAAAATTTGAAGCTAAAAATGTGGAAAAAATAAAAAAAAAATAATCAAAAAACATAATTTCAAGATTACAAGAGCACACGTATATCCTCAGACCACAAGCAAAATACCTGTAAAGTTTCAGAAGCATTTGCTTAAAGTTATGGGAGGTGTTCACAAGGTACCTACTACTATAAAAAATTATGCACTTCCATAGTATTGAAGCATGAAAATAATCTATATTAAAAGTTAAAAATTTTAAAAAAGTAAAAAAAAAGTAACTTAAAGATTCTGTAAAAAGCACATGCATATCTTCAGACTATGGTTAAAACATCTGTATAGTTTCAGTGGGAATGATATAAAACTGTCGGAGGAGTTGCACTCACAAGGTACCTACTACATATACACTTTCATAGTATTGAAGCATGAAAAAAAGTCTAAGTTAAAAATGTGAAAAATTTGAGAAAATTATATCAAGATTCTGTAAAAACCACATGCATATCTTCAGACCATGATTAAGATACCTGTGAAGTTTCAGAAGGATCGATATAAAGTTGTAGGAGGAGTTGCGCTCACAAGGTCCTCACTACAAACTCAGAACCATGCAAAAAAGTCTAAGTTAAAAATGTGAAAAAAGTAACACAAATTAATTTAAGGATTCTGTAAAATGCACATGCATATCTTCAGACCATGATAAAAACACTGGTAAAGTTTCAAAAGGATCAGTCCAAAACTTTAGGAGGAGTTGCGCTCACAAGATACCTACTACATTATACACTTTCACAGTATTGAAGCATGAAAAAAGTCTAAGTTCAAAATGTGAAAAATTTGAAAAAAATTATTTCAAGATTCTGTAAAAAGCATATGCATATCTTCAGACCATGATTAGGATAAATGTGAAGTTTCAGAAGGATCGGCATTAAACTGTAGGAGGAGTTGCGCTCACAAGGTCCCCACTACAAACTCGGAACCATGCAAAAAAGGTCCCCACTACAAACTTGGAACCATGCAAAAAAAGTCTAAGTTAAAAATGTGAAAAAAGTGAAAAAAAAATAATTTAAGGATTCTGTAAAAAGCACATGCACATCTTCAGACCATGATGAAGACACCTGTAACATTTCAGAAGGATTGGTTAAAAACTGTAGGAGGAGTTGCGCTCACAAGGTGCCTACTATAAACTCGGAGCCACACACCACTATGCTAAAAAAGTCTAAGTTAAAAATGTGAAAAAAGTGAAAAAAAAATAAATTAAGGATTCTGTAAAAAGCCCATGCACATCTTCAGACTATGATGAAGACACCTGTAAAATTTAGAAGGATTGGTTAAAAAATGTAGGAGGAGTTGTGCTCACAAGGTACCTACTATAAACTCGGAACCGCGCACCACAAACCACGCACTACGGAAAGCCGAATACTATGTCCCCTCGCTTTTCTTTGAAAAGGCGGGGGACAACAAGCCTTTCAGTTCAGGAGAAGAAGTGAAAAATAGCTTTTCAAGATGGTTGCCATGGCAACCATCCTGGATTTCCAATCGGAACGATTTAAGCCATTTTTGATCTATAAGTCCCCTGATGCTTCCTACCAAGTTTCAAGTCAACTGGCTTTTGGTTTAGCAGAAGAAGCAAAAAAAAAGACTTTCAAGATGGCCACCATGGCGGCCATCTTGGATTTCCAATCAGCAGGATTTTAGCTATTTTTGATCTACAAGTCACCCTGATACTTCCTACGAAGTTTGGAGTCAATTGGCCTTTCGGCTCAGGAAATGAAGTGAAAAATAGATTTTCAAGATGGCGGCGATGGCAGCCATCTTGGATTTCCGATCGGAACAATTTTAGCTATTTTTGATCTACGTCACCCCAATGCTTCCTACCAAGTTTCAAGTCAATTGGCATTTGGGTTTTGGAGAAGAAGCTAAAATTGTTTTTTTAAGATGGCCACCATGGCGGCCAGCTTGGATTTACGATCGGCACGATTTTAGCTATTTTTGATCTACACCCTGTAGCTTCCTAGCAAGTCTCGAGTCAACTGGCCTTTCGGTGCAGGAGAAGAAGCGAAAAATTGATTGTCAAGGTGGTGGCCATCTTGGATTTCCGATCGGAACGATTTTAGCTATTTTTGATCTACAAGTCACCCTGATGCTTCCTACCAAGTTTCGAGTCAACTGACTTTTAGGTTTAGGAGAAGAACCAAAAAATAGATTTTCAAGATGGCCGCCATGGCGGCCATCTTGGATTTACGATTGGCACGATTTTAGCTATTTTTGATCTACAAGTCACTCCAATGCTTCCTTCCAAGTTTCGAGTCCTGGCCTTTCGGTTCAAAAGAAGAAGCGAAAAATACATTTTCAAGATGGCTGCCATGGCGGCCAACCTGGATTTCCGATCGGCACAATTTTAGTTACTTTTGATCTACAAGTCATCCCGATGCTTCCTAACAAGTTTGGAGTCAATTGGCTTTTGGGTTTAGGAGAAGCGAAAAATAAATTTTCAAGACGGCTGCCATGGCGACCATCTTGGATTTCCAATCGGCACGATTTTAGCTATTTTTGATCTACAAGTCACCCTGATGCTTCCTAGCAAGTTTGAAGTCAACTGGCCTTTCGATTCAAGAGAAGAAGCCAAAAACAGATTTTCAAGATAGTGGCCATGGTGGCCATCTTGGACTTACGATCGGAACGATTTTAGCTATTTTTGATCTACAAGTTAGCCCGATGCTTCCTACCAAGTATCGAGTCAATTGGCCCAGGGGCATAAGGGGAGTAGGCTTTTAAATCAACTGTTGAAGCCGCACAACGGACACTGACTGACCACAATAGCTCACCAAGAGCACTTCGTGTCCAGGGAGCTAAAAATTTTAGCAAACTTCGCTCAGTGGCTTCAGAGGAGAAGTTGTCTGAAATTCTAAACAATTTTCTTATACAAATGTTATGGGGCTCATACAAATGCATAGGGAAGCAAACTTGACCTTGCCGTAAAAAGGTCAAATGTCAAAGTACGACAATCCTTTTAGCAACTTTAGTAGATCGCTGTCCCCGACAATTTGTGCACAGACTCAGCCCCAAGGCATCCTCGGTTCTGGAGAAGAAGATTTTTAAAGAGTTTTACCATATATGGGCATGGCGGCCATCTTGGTCAATGAACTGCGACCATTTTAGCAATCTTTCATTCCCCCGACCTAAGAAGGCTTAATATGAAATTTGAGCAAATTTGGCTCAGTGGCTTCAGAGGAGAAGTCCTTTGAAATTCTCAACAATTTTCCTATTCAAATGTATGGGGCTCATACAAATGCATAGAGAAGTAAACTTGACCTTACTGTCAAAAGGTCAAATGTCACAGTATGACAATTCTTTTAGCAACTTTGGTAGACCTCTCGTACCTGATGATTTGTGCTAAGATTCAGCCCCAAGGCATTCTCAGTTCCGAAAAAGAAGATTTTTAAAGGTTTTTACTATATATGGGCATTGTGGCCATCTTGGTCAACGGACCGCGGCAATTTTAGCAATCCTTTGTTTACCCACCCTAAGGTGACTCCATATGAATGAGCAAAATTGGCTCAGAGGCTTCAGAGGAGAAGTCGTTTGAAATTCTCAACAATTTTCCCATTCAAAAGTATGGGGCTCATACAAATGCATAGGGAAGCGAACTTGACCTTGTCGTAAAAAAGTCAAACGTCAATGTACGATAATTCTTTTCGCAACTTTGGTAGACCTCCCATCCCCGATGATTCGTGCAAATTCAGCCCCAAGGCATCCTCGGTTCTGGAGAAGAAGATTTTTAAAGGTGTTTACCATATATGGGCATGGCGGCCATCTTGGTCAATGGACCACGACCATTTAAGCAATCTCTCGCTCCCCAACCCTAAGGAGGCTCCATATGAAATTTGAGCAAAACTGGCTCAGCGGCTTCAGAGGAGAAGTCGTTTGAAAATGTTAACAGATGTACGAACGCACGGACGGAAAGTGATCACAATAGCTCATCCTGAACATAGCTCAGGTGAGCTAAAAATGGAGCAGTGCATGAGATAATGGTACTTATGGTATATGCGACCAGCAAAGGCCCAGGAGCGACTGCCTGCTCGCAAACGTGGAGCGAATTGACCGGACAAAGAAGGTAATCAGACATCTAGCTCCACTAGATGAATTTTTTTTTTTTTTTTTTGATTTGGGTTTTACAGCCCTTTCAAGAATATTTCACTTGTATCGAGCCTATTGTTCATCAAAGGTGAGTGTAAACCTGAGAACCTGGGGAAAAATCACCGGACCATCTGTCAGCAGAACTTGGCTTTCCCACATGTCACCTGAGCGAGACTCGAACCACAGCGGTGAGAAACCTAATGGATTAAGCGTCAACTCTCCTATCAACTGTGCTACGGGAGTCCGCCTCCACTAGATGAATAGGCATGTGTATTTGAGAACGTTCTCACAGAGGACAAAAATTATATTTATCTTGTGTCACTACTCCAAGATGAAAACTATGCCAGGACATATGGTTTTATGCGTAAATGTAGCTATGACTGATTAAGGATAGCATGTAACATATACATACAACAAGACAACAAGCAAGAGAGAGAGAGAGAGATTCATTGAAAAAAAAGCAAATACAATATACGTGTTCGAAGTACTGAATTACTGACGGCGGAGGCTAAGTATTGTATATATGTAATAAAATGATTATTAACCTTTAATCCAATCAGTACACTTCTCTATAAAAATGTCCAGTGATTTTGAATATTTTATGTCAATGGGGATGCTGTTCCAAACCACAAAGCCTGAGTATGATAAACTACCTTTGAATAAATTGCATTCTGGTTGTGGCAGTAAGTAATCCTTGTGAGTCACAGATCTTAAATTAGACGCAGTATTATCAAGAATCACATCGTGCATTTGGAATAACTCCTGTAAATAGGTTGGTGCCAAGTTGTTATAAAGTCTGTACATAATTTTAGCTTTGTTAAGAAATACAGTTTGATCAAATGACAGAATATCTTTGAAGCGCCTCGTGAAAACCAATATAAGTTTGAGACAGGATTAATTTACAAGCCCGTCTTTGTAATGTATTTATTTTACCTATATTGTTATTAGACGTATTAGATCAAACCGCAATACTCTAAATGCGGCTTACTGTAAACATTGTAAAATAACAGTCTATGCTCTCTGGATAAATACTGCCGTATTTTGCTAAGTAGCCATCAGGGGTCATCCTAGAGCTTTCAGAGAGGGAGAAGTGTTGCGACATATTCAGGATTTCAGGGAGAAGTTTTGGTCTAAATTTTGGATTTCCCTATACATTCTATACATTTTAGCTTCTCCCACAGCTCAAAATAGGGAGAAGTCAGCCAGCTTAGGGAGACTTTTTCTCCCAAATCGCCCTCTAGGATGACCCTTGAGCCATAAATAAGAAGATCACCTTTTCGGAAATGTGGAGAAGCTGATTATTCCACAACAAAGTTTCATCAACTTGTACACCCAATATTTTGCTGATAGTTGTCTTGTTTGTGTTGAGGTTTTACGGCCCAGTCAACCCAATGGGGTCATGTCGAGCGCGTTCAGTTTACCTAACCACACATTTTCTGGGCAGGCTTAGGTCTGAGCAAATAATGTAGATCTGGATGAGGCCACTCAGCGGTACATGTGCAGGTTCAGATACATTACTATTTAATGAAACGTGTTGCATTCTGTTTGTTAGGTAGGACTCGAATCATTTCAGACAATTTTCACTACACTTGTAGCACTGCAATTTTTTAAGTAGAATATTATGGTCCACAAGATCAAATGCCTTTCGGAAATCTACCAAAACACAACCGATAAGTTTTCCGTCATTAATGGCTTTTAACCAGGAATCAACCATAAGAGTAAGTGCAGATTCTGTAGAATGTTTAGGACGAAAACCAGAGATTTATGAAGCAAAGTATAAGTATTCAAAATGTCATAAATTGATTATCAATCCATTTTTCAATTAGTTTTGATATAGTAGGGAGAATAGAGATTGGCCAATAATTGTTTACATAATCTTTTAGCACCGGATTTAGAACCAAAAGGTAAATAAATCACTGCATTTAGCCACGGTACGTACAAACACCAGATCGGACCGGATCGGGCTCAATTACTGGATCGGACTGGATCGGACCCTATTTTGACTATTATTTTGATTTTTTTTTTTTCTTTCTTTCTAGTTGTTATTTTTAATACTGTATTAGTTTTTTAATTATGATACGAACCTAGCGTCGCCATCATTATGACAACAAGCCTGTGCACATATATGTATATGGAACAATTTCAATCAGTTACGGCACCCCACACCCTCCCCTACATAAAGGGCAGATTTTTTTCTTATGTCTGCTCAGAACATTGATTGTGGGTACTCGCCAGAACCGCCTCGTCAACAATTTCAATCAGTTACGGCCCCCACACCCTCCCCTACATAAAGGGCAGATTTTTTTCTTATGTCTGCTCAGAACATTGATTGTGGGTACTCGCCAGAACCGCCTCGTCAAAGAATATACCCAGCAGGCACATGCTGTAATTGAGACGTCAGATCAAAGTACGTGCAACGTCATTACTTTTATGCAACATCACATCTACGTCGTTGCAAGAACGTTGATTTGACGTTGCCATTGCGACTTGTGCTTGCTGGGTAAGAAGAACGGGCCATTGATTTGTTGCTAGATAATCTCATGCTTTAGAATCTGCACAGTCAACATAGAATGCCATATCGACGTCGGGCCGACGTCCGGTGTTGGTCGACGGCGATACTACGTAACAACGTATCGCTATCGGTCCGACGTTGTCCCGCTGTTTGGTGCTGGCTTGTCATCCGAACCTAATGCTAATGCTACAGACACTTAGCATAGCCTACATTAGCCGTTTGGCTATATATATATGGGTGGAGTTATGTTTGGTCCGTTTTTTTTATATTGGAATGAAGGTGTGAGGTAAAAATAGTTTTGTATGCTGTAAACCTCTTCCAACTGTGCATAAAGAATAAAATATCGAAGAAAAAATGACCATAGCACAGAAAACCGGTTCCGATCCGGTCCGATCCGGTAATTGAGCCTGATCCGGTCCAATCCGGTGTTTGTACGTACCCCATTTAGCCATACTCACCTTCTGACAAAAATTTAAGAAGTTTATAGAGAGCTTGTCTCTGTCTGTCATCTGATGGAACCTTTATTCGATCTGGAAGAACATACTGCTCAAGGACATCAATACCCTTTAGAAAAATACTCGAAGCAACAAAAACTTCTCCATCATACTGAGCTATATCGCAGGTAGCTTCTGTAAAGCGAGCACTGGAACGTGCATTGGTCTCTATAAACTTGATTAAAATGAAATTCATTCGGTTGTAACCATCATTTAAGGCTGTAACAGCATACTGTAAATCTGATAGTTTTTCTTCGTCTTTTTTAAAGTTCTGGAAAACTGACTCTTCAATCGATTCTTTATCTAATTTAATTTTTTTTAATGACAATTGCTTGTTATCGTCTTCTCCCGCCATGTTGTTGTTGTTGTTGTTGTTGTTCTTGAGTAAATCTCCTCCGCTGACTTTTCGGAGAACCGTCGTACGACGTAGTTTGAAATGTGCGTGAGCTCTATATACACTGGTGAAAGAGTTTTTTTGTGTTTTTTTTTATCAAACATTAGAATGGTGTTCACTGTCCCAAGTCGCTCAGAATACTGATAATCTCTTCAACTCTATAAGTCTCTTATGATGGATTTTGTTTATATATTCTGTTGTCTGCAGCAAGCAACCCCCAATTCTCTTGATCGTACTGCTCTATTTCTAGCACTGCAGAAGCGTCCAATGTCAACTGTGTTAAAAACTCTGGGTTATAAACTTGTGAACCATGAATATAATGTAAGGGCTGGATTTTTTAATAATTTTTCAATATAGTCTAATCTTTCTTTTTTGAGAAATACACATTCACTTATAAAATGCTGCTTTGTTTCTGGAGCTGTTGAGCATAGCTTGCAGGATGAATTTACTTGGTATTGGTTAAATGCTGCTCTGTTTCCTTGAAGGATATATGTTCATGTTAATAATTTGCTTTTTAGTTGTGCCCTTCTGCTATCATGAATATTACTCCGGACTGTTGACCAAACATGGTGGCTCTTACCAACTTTCAATGCGTGTATGTTTACATACTTCAAAGAAGATTTATCTTTAATATCTTGTTTCCAACTTGCCTCTATAGCACTATTCACAGCATTTTTTGAAATCTTTTTCCATTCAGCTTTGGAGGGAGGGTTGTTTAATAGTTGAAAGATGGATGGCAAATTATAACCCCTAACAAACATAAACCAACTTTTATCGTTTTCATCCTTCATAACTAACTGTCTTAAAGCTATGTCATTTTCTATCGAGCCTTTTTGTCTGATCATGTTTACAAATGTAGTAAGAGCATTTTTATGTAATACCGCTTCAAGGGGCAAAATCCCCAATAGTGCTAGGCAGATGGTGTTGATGTTTTGTCAGGAAGACCCTGAATCTGCCTGAGACACCGTCTCTGAAACCCCTCAAGACAAGCAATATCTCCCTTTCTGAGCAATAATACCTCCAGACCATAAAGCAACCTCGGAACTACAAAAGTTGACCAGATATGCCCATTTTGTGTAAGTTTTAGCCCCCCCACCCTCCCCCCCCCCCCCCCTCCTCCCGCATGAAAACCAGCCCCCATAAGGGAATAAGCCGTTTTCCTACCTAAATTTACTTTTTCATCAATATTAGGTTTGCCGTTAACGTTTGTAATTACACCAAGATGTGTAGCGCTCTTACAATTCTCTATCTTGTCATTATACATGAAAATATCCTCTGGATTTTCTTTCTTCCTTTTTGAGGAATATTTCAGAGAGTGGCTCTTCGAGGGGTTTATGAAGAATCTTTCCCTCCCTGCATTGGCTTCTACATCCCACACCATTGCCTGGGCTTCCGACTGTGACAAGGACAATATGGCTACATCATCTGCAACAGTAACATGGGGAATACTGATTGATCCAATTTTTGTCCCAATATATCTCTGTTCTAGATGTAGTAATAGTGGGTTATTGTATCTCTTGTAATTTCTAGTGGATAAAACACCACCCTGTCTTACACCTTGTCTAATGTTAATTGGATGTGACAACCATCAGTATTTTCCAATTAGTTATCAAGTTAAATTATGACATTCACAAGATTTTTATATACAAAATTAGCACTAAAAAAAAAAAAAAAAAAAAAAAACAATCAAAAGAACATAACTCTGAAAGAAAGTAACCCAGAGCAAACGTTATCATACGCAGCACGTCGTTCTGACCTAATACACATTCCTATAAAGTTGCATGAAGGTATCCCTAACGGTAACTGAGTTATGGAGCGTACCTGAATGTTTGAAAGATAAATAAATAAATAAATAAATAAATAATAATAATCAAAGAGGCATAACTTAGAAACCAAGAAAAGAGGGAACAATCATTCTTGTTCGTGACAAGTCATCTCGACCTTATGCATATTATTTTAAAATTGCATGAAGATAACCGTAATGGTTACTGAGTTATGTTATGTAAAAGCAAGAGGTAACAATAATTCTTGTGCGCGACACTTTGTCCTGACCTAATACATATTCCTATAAAATTGCATGAAGATATTCTAAACTGTTACTGAATTATGGAGCTTACAAATATGTTTGAAAAAAAAAATCAAAGGGGGCTAGCTTGGAAAATAAGGAAGGCGGAACAATCGTTCTTGTGCGCGACACATTGTCGTGACATACTGCATATTCCTATACAAAAGCATGAAGATATCCCTAACGGTTATTGAGTTATAGAGCGTACAAGACTGTTTGGAAAAATAATCAAAGGGGCATAACTTGGAAACTAAGAAAGGAGGAACAAACATTCTTGTGCGCGACACGTCGTCCTGCCCAAATACATATTCCTATAAAATTGCATGTAGATATCTTGGAAGGTTACTGAGTTATAAAGCGTACAAGACGAATGGATACAACGTTAGCATAAAAATCAAAGGGACATAAATCTGACAAAAAGTTTCCGAAAGCAATCGTTATTATACGCAACACGTCTTCCTGACCTAATACACATTCCTATAAAGTTGCATGAAGGTATCCCTAACGATAACTGAGTTATGGTGCGTACAAGAATGTTTGAAAAATAATCAAAGGGGCATGACTTGGAAATCAAGAAAGGAAGAACAATCATTCTTGTGCGCGACACTTGGTAGTGACCTTATACATATTCTAATAAAGTTGAATTGAGATATCCCTACTGGTTACTGAGTTATGTCGCGTACAGTAGTTCTGAAAAAAAAAATGACTAAATGGACATAACTTGGAAACTAAGAAATGGGGAACAATTATCCTTGTGCGCAACACATCATCCTGACCTAATACATCTTCCTTTGAAAGTGCATGAAGATATTCTGAACTGTTACTGAATTATGAAGCGTACAAGAATGTTTGGAAAAAATAATAAAAAGGGCATAACTTTGAAACTAAGAAAGGAGGAACTATCATTCTTGTGCACGACACATCGTGACCTTATACATACGAGCGTATTCCTATAAAGTTACATGCAGATGTTCCTAACGGTTACTGAGTTATGGAGCGTACAAGAGTGTTTGGGAAAAAAATAATCGAAGGGGTATAGCTTGAAAACTAGGAAAGGAGGAAGAAGTATTCTTGTGCGCGATATGTCGTCTTGACCTAATACATATTCCTATAATATTGCATGACGATATCATGAACGTGTACCGAGTTATGGAGCGTACAATGATGTTACGGACGGACGGACAGCACCGTGCCATAATATGTCCGTTTTTTTTTTTTTTTTCAAAACAGGCGTATAACAACCGAAATGGCTAGAGTTGTATTCCTTGTTTGCGACACATCATATCGATATGATTAAGCCATCTGTGAAGTTTCAAGAATATATTCCATACGGTGCAAGAAAGCATTACACTACATGGATTTTGGCAAGGAGAGTTAATTCAAAACTAATTTGCTGGTGTTGTCTTTCTTGTTTGCGAGATATCGTACCGATATTATTTAGCTATCTATGAAGCATCATGAATATATTTCATACGGTTTAAGAGTTATGCGTCGGACACACACACACAAAAAAAAACAACAACAAAAAAAAGAACAAAAAAAAACAACATTACACCACATAGATTTTGGCAAGGGGAGTTAATTCAAAATCAAATTACCTGAAGTTGTCTTCCTTGTTTGCGACATATTGTCGTGATATGATTAAGTCATCTGTTAAGTTTCGTGAATATATTCCATACGGTTTAGGAGTAAAAGTCATAAACTAATTTTCAGCATTGCACTACATGGGTTTAAGGTAAGGATGGATAAATCCACAACCAAAGTCGCCAGCATTTTGCTACAAGGACTTTGGTGAGGGGAGATAATTAAAAACCGAAGTAGCTTGGGTTGTCTTCATTTTTGCGCTACACATTGTAGTCATCTGTGAAGTTTCACTCCATACGGTTCAGGAGTTATGACCTGGACATAATTTTTAGCACACACGCACGCAGGGACAGGGGTAAAACGTTATGGCCTGGGCACAATTCAGGAACCGAATTAGCCATAATTGTCTTCCTTGTTTGCGACACATTGTCTTGATATGATTTAGCCATCTCTGAAGTTTCATGACTATACTCCATTCGGTTTAGGACTTATGATCCGGGTACAAATGCACGGACGAAGGGATGGACAGACACGGGTTAAACATTGCCCTTCAACCATTCTTCGAATATAATAATAAAGTGAAGGGACAATGGGCGTACTATTTTCTCCAGCCGGCGGTTAACCATAAAAACAACATGGCTGACCAAGCAGTGTGGCGGTTTCCGTCATTAACAGACAAATTACTGGTCTAGCATGTTTGGCCGCATGCCTTAACAATTAAAAGCGGTGCAATCGGGACAAGCCGGTTCGCCGCCGGTTGACACGGCTGTAATAAAGAGTGCCTTAGTCGGTTAATTGCAGCGAACCTTAGCAGCGTGGCTGCGAGAAGAGTGTACTCTGTGTGTTTGAGTGGTTATGCACTCGACATCATATATTATGTGCGTGAAACCCTCGCATGTGCACATGTGCCGAGAGTGATAGCCTACGTGCAAAGAGTATAGGGTTTCTTAGGGCCGGTTTCTTATGTTCCTCCACAACTCAGACTGCTAACGCCTCCACTATGAAGTTAAAATGTTTGCTTTTTTTACTTCGGCGGCAATAATTAGCTGCCGTATTAATTAGTAGAAATGATATACATATAAATGAGTACCCACCTTATGACTGTAAGTGAACCGGTTCTAGTAGCGTTGTATTTCATACATTTATGATCATCTAGGAATGATGAGACCATTAGCCATATTATTATCATTCTCACTGAATTCACTTAATATTCCCACACGCTAATAAAAAATAATAAAAAAGTATATAACTATTAAATTCTCAGTGAAATCCACTAAACAGAAGTGGAAAACAAAATACCCACCCTATTCCGTTGTGGGTATAAAACATATATTACACCTACGACAAACACAATCACATCTTCTCAGCAACAGCAACAAGATGCATATTGTTACGAGCCAGGCGTAACGAGAAAGAAATGAAAGTGAAACCAGAAACAAGCTTTAAATTATTAACAATATTTATTCATAAAAAAAAAAAAAAAAAAAAAAAAAATAATAATAAGATTCAAAACAAAAGAATGTAAGTGAACAGTACCTTTCAAGTTTATGTCACAAAGTCCTCAGAAATTATCCACAAGAATTTATTAAACAAATCCTTTGAACAAAGACGTATAAAATTACAAGATTCGCAACTAAACGAAATCCCGCAATATCTCGTGCGTTCCTATGTTAAGAGTCCTACGGTCGCGAGAGCCGCGCGAGACTTTCGTTACCAAGACAACACAGGTACGCTATCGCCGGTATCGGGTGAATGAAATAAACATTTTCACCTGCTCTATGATGATTTAAGACCTGAAATGCTGGCCAACACAGGATAAGATATAATTTTAACTAATAATAATAATATCTGACATAAAAATCAGAAAACTGAAAAGTTTTATGTGTTACAAAATGGGCAATGCCCCGTCAACTATTCCATAACAAACAATGGGAGGGCGTTTGGAATAAACATATAAACTCATAAATATTGCATATTTTAGGATGATACAGGGCTTGAAATGCGGGCCAACACAGGTTCAGGTATAACTGTAACTAACAGTAATAATATCTGACAGAAAATTTAGAAAACTGAAATGTTTTTTGCGTTACAAAATGGGTAATGCCTTGGCAACAACCAGTGGTTCCAGTGCATATAACGGGTGGGGGTATATGAAATACAACACACGTTTAATGCATGGTTTGGCCGATTTAGCACTTTAAAATGCTGGCCAACACAGGATCAGATATAATTTTAACTAAAAATTATAGTATCAGACAGAAAACGCAGAAAAACTGAAATGTTTTTCGTGTTACAAAAGGGCAATGATTTGGCAAACTCGCATCAGTCTTTCATCACTCAATGTGTACAGCACTGTTCAACGTCTTCTTTCTTAGTTGGTTCGGCAGATGTGCAAAAATAACTGGGTAGTTAGTAAACTTGAGACATTCAAGGACCTATTTCGTTCCCTTAAATTCGCTACATAAAGTAAGAAGTTATATAAAACTTACTTGAAATCTGCTAAAAATTCATGCCCCAGTCTTCATGATGAAACCCGTTTTTGTTGGTAAAACGATGTTGTTTTGACTAATTCATGACATAAACGGACACAGTTGATTAAATAAAATCTATTGAAGGCAACAGTTTTTAACAGTAGCGATCATACGATAGTATTTCATCAACAAATATTTCTTGGCGAAGAAAAAAACAAGATGGCGGCACGTGACGCTATCGGTTCTCGAACGTCTCTCGCGGTTTCTCGGGGTATCACGAGATGTGTTGGTTCTTTCTATTACGCGGAGAACAAGTTGCAAATCCTTGTATTATTTACGTCCTTGCTTTGAATAACAGTTTCTGATCCCACAATTTTAAGTTCCTGAATTCAGAATTTAAGTCCAGAATGAATGAAATATTAAAATACTCCAGTATAGAATAATTTCCAGTGCGGGTATACAAAGATGCTCATATGAAAATCTTTTCTCCTTATATAATATCAAAGAATGTTCTAGAAAAAGAATTTGCTACAGACATCTCTTATTTTCTTGGTTCAGTCAAGAAACTTCTAAATATTCTATGTTATGCCAAAAATAACTCAGTCCAGAACCAAGGACATAAACAACATGTTATTGTAAACATGTTGTTCCAGAAAATTATTTATGGAAACATAGTAAATAAAATTATTAATGGAAAGATAGTAAACATGATGCTTAAAATAATTGAACCCCCACATATAACACTTCCCCTCTTCAAGGAAAAGAACGATTTATGTAATAAAGCTTTCGTTTGCCATAAAATTATCATAAAATAAAATACTGTTAAAAGCAAGTATTATCTTATATACAGCAAACAGGAAACCACAGATCAAGACATCATGTTCTAGACAAGGCATCAGGGATAATATTATCTTTTCCTTTGATAGGCCTGATGTCAAGATTGTATTCCTGTAACAACAGGCTCCATCTGAGCAACCTCTGATTCTTGTTTTTCATCTTATAGATGAAAGTCAGCGGATTGTGATCGCTGAAAACAACAATAGGTGAAGAAGTGAGATAAACTTCAAAATGTTGAAGAGCAAGAATGAGAGACAAACATTTTTTCTCTACTGTAGAATAATTCTTTTGATGTTTGTTAAACTTTTTGAAAAGTAACAAACTGGATGATCCACACCATTGTCATCCTCTTGCACAATACACCACCCGCACCAACATCACTTGCAACTACAGCTAGCTTAAATTCTTTATTAAAATCTGATGCCAAGAGAACATTTTCACTTCTCAGTATAGCTTTTAGTTTATCAAAGGCATTCTGACAATCACTGGTCCACTTAAACCTTATTCATTTACTCAGTAAATTAGTCAGTGGCTCAGCAATGACAGAAAAATTATTACAGAATTTTCTGTAACAACCGGCCATACCAAGAAACCTCATCAGTTGTCTTTTGCATGTGGGCACCGGAAAATCTGAAATTGCTTCAACTTTAGCTTCTATATGTTTAAACTGCATGGCAGAATTCACTTTTAGCAAGGTTTATTGTCAGTTTTGCTTCGCTTATTTTATCAAAGAATGCTTTGATAGTCCCCAGATGGTGATTCCACGCATCATTGTATATATTGGCATCATCGATGTAAGCCTCGCAATGCTCGACCAAGCTATTATAGTGTTGATTAAGCATTGAAATGTTGCTGGAGAGTTTTTCATTCCAAAAGGCATTACTTTATAGTGATATAATTCATCAGGAGTAACAAATGCTGAGATCTCTTTGGCTCTTTCTGTGAGAGGAATTTGCCAAAATCCTTTCAGAAGATCGAATTCAGTTATGTATTTTGAATTTCCAATTTTGTCAATAGTCATCCATTTTTGGGATGAGAAAAGTGTCTGTTTTACTCAAATTATTGACCTTCCTGTAATCGGTGCACATCCGATATGTTCCATCAGGTTTTAGCACAAGAATGCAAGGTGAACTGCATTCACTTTGGCTTGATTCAATAAAATCATTGTCCAGCAAATATTGAATTTCTTCCTTAAGATATTTTTGTTTTGTTGGGTTCATTCTATATGGACAATGTTTGACAGGTTGTGAGTCCTTAACATTCACATCATGATAAATTTTGTCAGTCCTTATAGGAATATCCGGAAATAAGTGTTCATATTCATGAATTAACTGTTTCAATTCCTTTATCTAGACAGGATCTAGGTGTGAAAGTTTCTGGTCGAGATCCTTTAGAATGTCAGAATTCTTGAGTTTTGGTGAAGCAGAATCAGATTCGATCAAGTTCATGTCTTCAGAGTTCATTTCACTTTGTTCCTGAGGGATTGAACTAACAACACTAATTGATGTAACAGAAGAGCTATCTCTATCTATGTATTGTTTAAGCATGTTAACATGACATAGCTGTTTTTGTTTGCGTCTCCCAGGAGAGTTAACAATGTAATTTACATCACTCAGCTTTTTATCTACAGTGTAAGGGCCGTAATATTTGGCTTGCAATACTTTTCCTGGAATAGGCAAAAGAGCAAGTACCCTGTCTCCAGGCATGATTTTTTTTTCTCTTGCATTTTCATCATACCAACGTTTCTTTTTCCTTTGTGCTGACTTAAGATTGGTCCGAGCAGACTCACAAGCTTTTGTCAGTCGGTCTTTAAAATCTGATACATACTGAAGTAAGCTATTGGGCGAACATGACTTTCTTTAAAACAAACAGGAACGGTTCCATGTTGTAAGGACTGGTTGAAAAGAGCACAGACAGGAATAGAAAGCTCATCAGTTTGTACAGAGAGAATTCGATTACTAATTCCGTCGGGGCCAGTAGCTCCCAACAGGGAGGGATTTTAAGATAAGTTTAATCTCGTCTGGTGAAAAAACGACAGAACATTAACAACGTTCAACCAGGAATGGAGCAATTTCAGGAAGTACAGCATCGTGATCATTCAGTAGAGTTTGGTCACGGAAGAAGTCATTAAGAACGTTAGCTTTCTCTTCCTCTTCAACAAATACTAGACCGTCCTTCTCTAATGGAGGACTTGAAGATTGAGAAGAAGGGGAGATAAAAGACTTGAGAAGTGACCACCACTGTTTAGGTGATAAAGAATCAGATTTAAGTTTATCAGATACAGACTCATTAAGTGCTTTTTTAGACTCTCGAAACGTAAATATAGTTTTATTACGAAGCCGTCTGAAAGTATTCCAGTCATTCATTAAGTTTTGCCCAACGGTAAGCTCTTTTACGTTTCCTAATATATCGTTTGATTAATGTACTCATCCATGGTGGAGCAGACGATCGTATTGTAACTATTTTATTTGGAATGCAATCTTTCGAAATTTCAAGTATCTTATCGATAGTCTCTTAGCATAAACATTTGTAGCAGAGTTATGGAGAGTTATGGAGAGCGTTCCAGTCAGTTAACGGTGTCATTTCTTTTAGAAGATCATAATTCCCTTGTTCGTATCGCCATATGTGACGTGTAAATGATCTACATAGCGGCTTACAAAATTTAAAAATGCCAAAGATTGGACAATGGTGTCTCAAATTCTTGTTAAGAAAGGGGTCTCCCACACCGTTTAAGATAACATGATTAGGATAACTCACAAGCATCAAATCAATGAGGGAGGAAGAATGTTCCGTAAAATGTGTTTGTTCATTTACAACCTGAGTTAGAGAAAATTGATAACAAAGATCATTTTTCTGGCCGACTGAGAGCTATACTGTTAAGATTAAAATCGCCAGTTACTATGATGTCATTTATACCGGTGTCTACAGCAAGATGGATCGAATTCTCCATTGTTGAATTATAGTTTAAATCTGAATTGGGTGGTCTATAAAATAATCCCAAAGTACATATTTATGTTTAAGGACTAGTTCTATCCAGATGCATCCAATTCATATTGGTTCTAGATCTAATCTGCGTTTATACTATATAGAATCTTTAACGTATATCATTACTCCCCCATGACTATTACCCTGCCGATCTTTCCGTTCCGATTCCCTATACGACTGTATGAAGAGTTTCTTTGGATATGGGTGGATTAAGCCAAGTTTCAGAAAAAGCGAGAATGTCAGATTCAAATAGTTCTGAGCTTAGAATATCTATCTTACGAGTAATACTCTGCACATTGTAATGAACAATAGATAACTTGTTTTGAAGAGTGGATAGATTCATAGAAATGTCCGATGCTAAAGACGAACTATTAGCAGTGCAAACTGATGTGCCTGTGGGAGGACCCGGACTCTGTTCGATATCGAAGAAGTATAAAGATCCAGGCGACAGTAACCAGTAGGAAAATAAATGCTAATCCATGACGTGTAAACTTACAGTTTTCCGTGTAGTGCTTGCCAGGTACATTGTGTCTTAGTAGATTTTGAAATACAAAATTGTGTTCCAGAAGGTTTTCTTTGATGGCTGAGAAAAGAGAGAAAGAATTATCTACTCTATTCCAGATGTATAACAGAACAAGGATTCGCAACAAAAACGGCGCAATATTGATACGATACCTATGTGTGTGTGAGACGGCGAAAAATTTATCTGATTTTATTTTCATGACACTGAAGATATTAAAATCTGAAAAAGAACATGCCACACACAAATAAATATCATTGTACCAAATACAATCAGTACGACCAAGGCCGTGTACCACCCACAGACGCCCGCTCTAGAAGCCCTCAAGACGAAAATTAAGAACAGAAAGACGTGAGAATAAAGAAAATCAAAATCATGATAAAGGAAAAGAGGAGGAAAAATGCATTAATTTTCGATGTAACGTTCTACAATAGTAAAGAGACTACAATTTAAAAATAAGTATACATGCAAGCTTATAATCAAAATCCTAAACATCTCAAATTAAACAGCTTATTTACGCCGGGCTGGAGCCCGGCGTAACTGTTTGAGGTTGCTTTTGTAAAATGTGTATGCATTTGGAGAACATCGGTTTTCTTCCAGTTTTATGGGGTTCTTATTGGGTTATATATAACTATTCATCCCCGCCCCCCACCTTCCCCCTACCTCCCCCCACCCCCCCCCCCCCCCCCCCGCATTTTTTATTATTATTCAAAGTCACACTTTTGCAGCAGAGAACTGTGCTATTGGTAACATAGTGAAATAAAAAATGGGAAGTACTGTGTAGAATGAATGTAGCAATGCGGGTTTTGCTCATTTGAAAGAGAAATGAGCAGTTTTCCCGTAGGAGCCCTAATTTGACCATTGACCTGAAATGAGCTTGTTGCTGTCAATATTCGTACACGTTTGAATTTTTTGCATTTCGATTTTTTTTTCGTGGTACTACGAAGAAGAAACAAAATATATTTTTCTTTGTTTACGATTGGAAATATGCATTCTCAAATCGAACGGATTATAAGCTGGTTTAATAATACAGTTTAATTTGATATTCAAGCATGGAAAGATTTGGACCTAAAAGGAAACGTTATGTATGGTGGCATATAACTGACATCTAAATATTGAGATACTTAGTCGACTTCTTCTGCTTTTATGTCGACTTGCAATGTATGACTTGATGCTATATCGACTTCCGTTGATAATGGTTATCGCGTCTGCAGGTCGTAATTTTGCTCTAAGTTGCCTATAAGAAAACAAAGCGTGTTAACATTGTATGACGACTTATTTTCTATATTTTTTTATTATCTCGACTTCCGGTTCTTTTACATGTCATGATTTGCCAGTTAGCGTTGAGATACGTTTTCGTAGTCGTGAAAGTTTATTTTTAGAGCAAAATACACAGGCAGCGCCAGTCTTACTGCAATCGCAGATTTGTTTACAAGAAACGATAATTATTTAATATCTGTATGCCACCAAACACTGTATTAAGCCCTAAACTTAATACGTCACATCGTCCTCGACCGGCATTGTCACTATCTGACTATCATTATCTTCTGAACAAATCCTACTACATAATATGACCGGAAGTCGAGATAATAACTATAATGTCGACATATAGTTGTAAAAGTGTTTCGTGACGCTGACGTTGTGGGTGACACTTCTGGACAGTATGACGACTTGCAGTCGCGATTACCATTGTCAACGGAAGTCGATATAGTATCAGGCCATACATTTTAAGTCAACATAAAAGCAGAAAAAGTCGACTTAGTATCTCAATATTTAGATGTCAGTTATATGCCACCATAGTTATGAGTGGAGAAAAGAACGAAACACTGCTACATAGATGATTTCGGATATAGTATGTTCGGCCTAGGCTATGGATGGCGACGTGTAATTATGTATGCGGGCTAGAAAACAGACGATCATAGTTGATGTTTTTTTTTCTGTGTTTATTTATTTTTTTTTTTTACATAGCGCTCTGATAACGTCTATAATGTTTTTATCGTTGAGTATTGCGATAATTTGTATAATTACAACCTTTCATAAATTATAACATTTTTTCACTATACTAAGATCTATAGGGAGCTAAGTAATTCATGACAGATTAGTTCCTGGCATATTGACGCTTTGCATCAATGTTTTCTTGTGATCATAAGATGCTGTTCCAGCCACACTAGTGGTAATATTATGTATGTAGGCATGTGAGTAGGTATGCAGACAGGCATACGCGCGTACGTATCTAAGCACTCACGCACGCACAAAGGCAGGTATGCACGTACATGCATACTACTCAAACGCAGGTACGCACCTACGCACGTGTATGCATGCATGCATATAGGTACTTAGGTAAGATTTAACCTGATACTCAATTATTGTTTATAGACTTTTAACCTTCTAAGATGTATGTAAACTGTCAGGAGTTCGTGTGTGTGTGTGTGTGTGTGTGTGTGTGTGTGTGTGTGTTACCACGGTGTTTTGTGTATTTGTGTATCCTTTTGTCGTATATGATCTTGATAATAAATTCAGTACAACCATTTATATATACTGAACCTAAGAAGATACATTACATGACATAACATGATAACAGAAGACACGCGGTGCCATGACATGACATGACAAGACATGACACGATACCATGACATACCACTGCATAGCAGGGAATAACAGTACATGACAGGACGTAATATGAACCTCCAGTAGCACACAAGCAAAGGCCCGGGAAATCCAGACACAGAAAACACTGTACCACCCTACCCAAGTAATACCAACGTACCGATCAGACACGCAGGATGATCTGCGTCCTACCGATCGAAAATGGGTAAGAGGTACACAAGGGCAGTGCCCCCATAAACGTCACTCTATCCGTGCATTTCATGCCTCTTGTAAAAACAGGTTATAAAGTGTTACGGATAGGAATGATTCACAGCATAGTGTGTCCACGTTTAAGAACTTTCCACCATATTTATGATATAACATATCAAAATGATATGACACATAAATGGCATGACACAACACATATGGGGTATCATGCAATTCCCGTCATTGCATTTATGATTACATGAAAGGGCAATTTTTGAAGTTACATAGAGCAACATATTAGAAAACGTGATCAATAGAAGTAGTTCCTAATATGCTTAAGCATAAAAATGGCACATAGTGCGACAAACACAACATAAATGAAATAAAATGATATGACATGAAACAGCACGACACAACATAAGGTGAAATGACACGAAACGATAAGACCGACAAGACATTACGTGAAAGCACAGAATATGGCATAAGATAAATCAACTTAAAGAACTTGTGAGAACTATGTCCGAGCATTTCGCACTTTGAATGATTAAGAAATAATTCTGTAACAAACGTGCATAATCTATTATTTGTATAAACTGGGAATGCCGTATGATAAATGCTGTGCAGCTCATGGTCTCAAGCTCGAGAACCGTCGGGCCTAGATATACTCGAGAGTACATGGGCTTGTGACCCCGAGGTCGCCATAAACCATAATAATGTTAGGTCAGTCACAAGCTGTTCTATAGGTCGGTGTGCATACTAAATACGGTGTATTGCAGCGAGTCGAACAGAGCAATGTCCTGTAGACAATATGAGTGTCTATATGGTCCAGACTCTCTTAACTCTATCGACCCTGAAAATTAGTACAGGTACCTATATAAATAGTGTATATCCACGAGACCGCGCACAGTGAGCCATCTCATCAGGGTCAGCACTGTTTGTCATCGTATTATTATAGACTAAATAGTACAATTAACTATGCAAACAGTGCCACAAATTTGGATGCAATGTCTCTAAACCACTGAAATATTGTTGTCTTGGACGTTATATCGCAATTCAGAAGTCAAGCGTGGTCTGAAATCAAATTCATTTAGATCTGGCCAACCCACCTATGAACATGTGATGATAATTTGGACGCACGGATATAGGTAGCACCTATTAAATTCATATTATACGTCCAACAGGTAGTCTGGTATTATCTTACACGTATAGTGCACGGGCAAGCCGTGACTATACAATAGTGTCCTACCTGTTGGGCAGTAGAATTGCGTAATACGTAAGGTAAGGCAAAACTGGCCTTATGTAAGTTAAAGGGTACCCTACGTCGGAAAAATGCATTGAAGTTGTGTGTGTCGTAACAGAGCGATCTGATTGGCTGTAATTAGACTGGCATTTTTTATTTGAAAATTTTGGCCAATCAGAACGCTCGGAACATAACACGAAACGAGAGTACATGAAAGCGGAAGTGTCTAGCATGTCGAATAATGAGCGTTTGTGAGAAAAGTAAATATAATGCCAATTTTTCTCCTGTAAAGAAGTCTTTTAAGGTCATAGCCTATATCCCTAGATTGCGTAAGCGATCCAGTTTTGAACGATAATCGGGTTGAAGGAAACTAATTGTTTGAATCTGAAAAATCGATCGGAATGAGCTGACCCAATTTATATTTTAAGACCATGTACATATTTTTACTTAGAGAAACGGAAACTATCATTGTAAGATTGATTTTTTTCTATGTTTTCATACATTTTTAGGTTCACTGACATATAGATGGTGTATTAAACCTATTTATTCAAGGTCAGTGACTCAAGAGCCAGTGCTCCATAGCTAGTTTAAATACGGCAAATACCCATAGCAAAATAAGAATTGGACTAAAGCCCCTATGCAGACAACAAACAAAGACCCAGAGTTTGTTAAAAACCTTTATAAAATGCCTTTTTAATTGTAAACTCCTAAGCAATTGCTCTGGACAAGACACTGCTGCATCAATAATGTTTGCTTTTGTTCTTAGTTATCCACGAATACATACTTGTGAGTTCCCACCACACGTTCTATGAAGAATTAAGAAAATAGTTATAAGGTTATCTCTTATCTAGAGCTATGTAAGACATGACATTACCATTATACAATAGGGAGAAAAGGTAAAAAAATGGGTTATTAACCCTTCTCAAGCTAAATAAAAAGATGCCACATCCTCTTCTAATTTCCAGCCAAACAGATTGCTTGATCCGGGTTTTTGATGGAAATCACATATTAAATGACAGTGCAGACCCAGATCAGTTCGCTTCTTCAGAAGCCAACTGATCTGAATCTACACTGTTTGCTAAGACGGGGCATGACGTGTTCAGCAAGGGAAGGGTTAACATTTGTATTCCTAAGTTTCTGAAGTGGGATCTTCAAAACCTTGTTTTGGAGATACCCACCGATGTGAAGAGGGGCTGTAGTCTTAAACAGAATGTCAAACCGTAAAGATCCTAATGAGACGAGTCGTTATGAGCCGTCTCATCTGGATCTACACTGTTTGCAAAGAAAAGTTTTGGTCAAGCTGAAAGAGTAAGTACATTAAGACATTCATCCAGTATAAAAATGATAGTACGAGGGCGAGTCAATAAAAAACAGCCTAACTTATTTCTGGGTGAGATCGGTCTCTTCTTTTTCGATGTAATTGCCCTCTAGAATAATGCATTCGGACCAACGGTGTTCCAGTGCCATCAGCCCAGAACTGAAGAAGCCAGGGTCCTTATCTCCAACCCACTCCTCAACTGCCGCCACGACTTCTTCGTTGGACCGAAAATGACGGATATCCTTTTTCAAGTTTGGGAATAGGAAATAGTCACTAGGAGCTAAGTCCGGAGAATAGGCGGGTGCGGTATTAGCTCGTACCCATTCCGCTCAACAACATCCATTGCAATTTTGCAAGTGTGGACTTTCACATTGTCCTGTTGCAGCAGAATCCCTTTGGAGAGTTTACCTCGGCGTTTTTCACGGATCGCAGTTCTCAGCTGGTCGAGCAAATTTGCATAATACGCACCTCTTATTGTATGTTTCTTTGCTAGAAAGTCCAACATAATAAGGCCTTGTGCGTCCCAAAATACAGTTGCCATCACCTTGCCAGCAGAGGGTTGCGTTTTGAACTTCTTTGGCCTCGGAGACCCCGGCCCTACCCACTGGCGACTTTGAGCTTTATTCTCTGGCTCATAATAATGGACCTAGTTCTCTTATACACGTGATAGACGTGAAAGGAAAACACCTTCCTTTGATCTAAACCGCTTCAACAATGCGCTGCATACAGATGCTCTGGTTGCCATTTGCTCGCCGCTAAGGGATTTTGGGACCCAATGGGCTGTTAGCTTGCGCATACCAAAGCGATCATGTAAAATTGTTGAAACGCTACCATGTAAAATGTGTAATACTTTCGCTATTTCTTCTACCTTAATTCGCCTATCAGAGTACACCAGATCCCGTACTTTGTTACACATTTCTTCATCGGTGGTATCTGATGGGCGTCCAGACCTGGTTTCGTCTTCTAAAGACGTTCTACCGCGTTTGAATTCCCCAACCCAGAATTTAACTTGTGCATACGATGGTGCAGAAGACCCATAAACATTGATCAACTCGCAATGTATTTCCTGACCTATTTTCTCTTTCAAATACAAGTACCGAATTACAGCACGGTACTCAACTTTTGACGAAAAGCTTGCTTTTGCATCGCTAGCCATGTTTGACATTCAATATCTTATGAGAGAATGACACGATAAGAGTGCAATTTTGCCTTCAGGCCTAAAACATGTATTGAAAGAAAGCATGAAAATCGTGGGCGTCTCGGTCAGTTGGAAATTGGATAGGCTGGTTACTTATTGACTTGCCCTCGTAATAGCAGAACAAATTGAACGTTCGTAAAACTGAAGTCACTTAACCATGTCTACTCTTCTATACCCCTTTTTTACTACAGTGTATATATAATGCACCAGTCATTTGTATCCACTATTACTTCCTTCGTCCCCCACCCCCAGCAACCCCTCAACGCCCCCTCCCCATCACACACACAGTAACGTGCACACAAGGGGAAGGGTGGGGATGGGGTAAAGCGCCGTTTTCATTTCAACAGTTGTAAATATGTAAAACATAGTTTATATGCAAAAATACACGTTTTAACTGCACATGTAGCAGTTTCTAGCATTTATTGAAGATGGTATTCAAGATGGCTGTCAGAAATGCAAGATATAGTAAAATTATACAAGTATTTTGTTTCACAAAAAGCTTTGTCTACACTTACATTACGAAAACACGCCTATTCAAATATACTGAAAATTTTGCCACCAAACAATGTAAATTTTCAGATAAAAAACTCTGATATTTTTCATATTTATGCTCAAAACATAGATTGTGGATACTCCGCCGAGGCGGTTCTAACGAGTACCCACAATCTATGTTTTTTGAGCAGAAATAAGAAAAGTAATGTATACCCCTGTAAACCCCGGTTTTTTTCTATCTAAAAGTGGGGTTTAAGGGGGTCAAAATTATATAGATATGTTTTCGTGATGGCACACAAAAATCTGCGGTCAACTTTCATAGCTAAAGGAATGGAAGGAAAAGGGGGAACGAAATGCATTATGTGTATGCTTTTGTTGTTATTATTATTATTATTATTATTATTATTAAGAAGTGGCAATGTTAATTCTTTATTCACTATAACGGCCTCCGGTCCACAACATAAATGAATATCAATGCAGATCTTGATGTCCCACCACATATTCATGAATCCTACTTTTTTTTTTTTTAAATATAGGAACCAAATAGAGCAAAACTCCAATGAATCGAAAACCGACGGCCCGTTTTCGGTGGCCGACTCGAACCCGCCTTTGATGCCCAAGGATACTCCTTCGATGGCTCTAAAAATGTCAAGAAACACTTTAGTAAAATCTGTAAAATAATGCTATAGTTACATGTTCTGTTAATATAAAATACTGGCATTTATGAAGCATTTCTTACAGGTTAGTACCGCATCGAATTTCATGTCGTACCTTTCATTTTTGTCTCAACACGGCGAATGGCAACAACAATCTTGGGAGTTAAAACTATATATCTCATTTGACATGGTCGTTCCATTGTCAGACGTAAGTCAACGCCATGTTATTTTAGCGGTAGAAACTGATGTTAACTGCGCTTAGCAGTATCAACGCATTCACACTCTTTAAAAGTGAAACTTATTAAACGAAGGCCATAACCCTTTTATAAAGTGCTGCTGGAACACTGGTAAACTTTCAGATTATCTCCATGGGAGTGATATGCCGAAAAGATATTACAGCCAGTTCCAGGGTTTAATTATAACTACGTTAAACAGTCGAAGAAAACCAGCATTGGACCAGTCTACGACATTTGATAAAGTGCAATGGTGAACTATAACGGTGTCTACGCCCATTCACACCAAGCAGTCAATGTACTGTATACGCCCATTCATGTTCAGGAGTCAAGGGAAGATTGCCTATACCCATTCATGTTAAACAGTGAATGGAAAATAGCATTGGACGAGTCTATGCGCTTTAATAAAGTATTTCCGGAGCAATGGCGAACGTTAAGTTTGTCTACGCCCAATCATAATCTTGCTGCTGGTAAATTAGAACAGCTGTAACAGGCACAACCTAAAAATGTAATATGGAAATGTGAAACCCAATGTTTAACTAGCAGTTTAAAGCATTATTTTAGCGTTCATAAACCTCAATACTTGACATCTTAACATTTGTTGCAGTATTATTTGCAAATCACGAAAACATGTCTATATAATGTTGACCCCCTTAAACCCCACTTTTATATAGTAAAAGTGGGGTTTACAGGGGTATACATTATTTTTCTTATTTCTGCTCAAAACATAGATTGTGGGTACTTGTTAGAACCGCCTCGGCGAGGCGGTTCTAACGAGTACCCACAATCTATGTTTTTGAGCAGAAATAAGAAAAATATCAGAATTTTTATCTGAAAATTTTCAATTTTTTGGTTGTAAAATTTTCAGTATACTTAAATAGGCTTGTTTTTGTAATGAGTACCCGCTTTAAATGGCATGCCGTTCTAGTACAAAATCGCTATGTAATGCCAAAACTAACAAACACGGAACATTTCAAAATTGTGAAAATTGGTTAACTTTTATCATAGGACCTTTTTTTAGCCTCGACTCAGCCTTGCGCCGAAACGCTCAAACATTTAGCAGGTCCCTTGTTTAGATCATAACGGCATCAATTAGTACTTGAAAAATTATCAAAATTTTCTACACGGTTTAAGGGTTATGACCATTTTCATACTTTTACATTTTTTCCTCGGCTTAGCCTCTGTGAGTGATAATTCAAGGTTTGCAAGTTTACTGACTAAAAATTGTCTGTATTATCAGTATGCTAAAATTTAATTCCCAACTAGCTAAATAGCTAAATGACCACGGACACACAGACGGTCTCACAAAGCGATTTTAAGTCACTCTTCGAAAGTCTAGCTTTTAATCGGTCGAATCGGTCGGCTATTCTGTGGGTCGTGTAATGGGAGCTCTTAGACATGACTTGATTCATTAAAATATAAAATATACATAGAGAAATGATACCATGAGTTTAATAATAAAACACTAAATCAATAATCTAAGGAAAAAACAAAACAAAACAAAAAAAAAAAAAAAAAAAAAAAAAAAAAAAACACAAAAAAACTGACTTGTCATTCACAGCAAAATATTATACCCTTGTGTATTATCATATAGCGCACAGGCACGGGAACTCAGTATCAATAGCTGATTATAAGTAGCAACTTCCATGTTCAAGTGCTACATATGTCTTAAGAAAATCCTTAACGGTTAGCACTCTGTGTAAAATTTTCAGCAGACGAAAATTAAGAAATAATTCTTATTTTATCCAGGAAACAGAAGAAAAAAATGAGAAAAATGAAAAATAAAAACAGAGAAAATGAAAGAAAAAAAAAAAAAAAAAAAAAAAAGAGCGTTAACCAATAATACCCCGCCATTATCGTATGGTGGGCAGATAACTCTATCAAAAGTTTACGTAATTTACCCATTTGCAATCCCAAACAGATCTCCGAAATACCAAAGCACATACAAAACTTTGCGAAAAACTTTGATATTTAAATAATTTATTGTCCGGAAATAAAAAAAAAAAAAAAAACTGTGGCGGGCAGATAAATCTGGCTAAAATTTGCCAATTAGCAATCCGTAACTAGATCTTTACAATATCAATGCGCCAGATCTCTACAATATCAATGCACATACGAAGTTTGGTGACAATCCATTGATATTTACTCAAGTGATCGTCTGAAAATAAAAATACGGACGGATGGCGGGCAAATAATTATATCAAAAAATGACGAAATGTGTCCATTTGCAATCCCACACGGGACCGCAACAATATAAATACACATACCAAATTTAATAAAAATCCATTGATGTTTACTCAAGTTATCATCTGGAAACGAAATATGGATGAACGGACGCGGGCGGACGGACAACAGACGGACGTTCCCAAAAATGGACACTTATTGGGTAATAAATGTTTAAATTCCATAGACAAAAAATGTAAATGTACCCAACAGTAGTTAAAATACCCAAGAAGACCCTCTTTTTCTGTTGGGTATCATGGACGACTAAAGCAAACTGTGTAAAGTACCCACTAGATGCCTACTCAATATGTGCTCATTTTTGTTCCCGGATTGACGGAAGACAGGCGAACAGACGGACAGACAGACACACGGACGTCCAACGTGAAACCATAATACCCCGGCACTATCTTATGGTGGTGTATAAAATATGATCGGTTTGCTGAGTTTGCCCAGGGAGTGGTAAAGGTTAACCTGGATTGAGATGAACAGCAAATAACTTTGGCAAATATCGAATTCCTTTATGCGTAAAAAACTAGCTCTTCACAACGAAATCTTCGATCAGACTGTGCAGATGAGCAGGTTGATTTGAGTCTTCGTTGGGAGCACATGTCAGAAAGTATGTTTTCTTACTTTGCTGTTCATATAACTCCTAGTCAAGGGCCAGTTTCACGATAGACACGCGTTATCCATTTTGTTATCGCAGATGCATCATTAAAATTCAGCAGTCGTTTGATAGACATCTAATATTAACAACTTTCTCAGACCCGCACCCCGCCCCCACCCCACAGGCACCCTCACTAACAAGTTCATTAACACAAACAGAGTAATCCTCGACATACATTTGTAAATAGTAGTCAGCAAATACTGCAGAAATGCAATCATGTACAAGAAAAATCGGGCTCTTATTATATCAACTAACAGAGAAGGTCCACAACAGACCGCGCATGCGCGCATTCGGGCCAGGTTCTTTTCTATCAGCGATACATTCTAAAGTATCTATTGGGGTCCTGCATAAACATAACTTCAGGGCCCATTTCACGCGTCGCAAACCAGAAAGTTCTGTACGGTTAGCAGTTTCAGTCAAGATTCATGTGTCAGGTTTCGTTCATTAAACATGAAATGAGCCGCGCCATGCGAAAACGTGTCAAGCCATATGTGGGCGGTGTAGTTTGATTAGAGTCTTCACTGTTCGCTTACAGAATCATTGAGTGCTACAGAAGACATGAATTGAATGCAGAGGCCCAGATGATACTCCGCGTATGCGCAGAATGATCTTAAGCTGCATATTTAGCGCATTTCCGAAGGCACTTTTTCACTTGATTCGGCCAATATACATTGTAGATCGAAGTCTCTTAAACTCATTGTGTCTCGTATATCTGTAATAATGCAATCATATACCAGGATTGGGTTGGATATGGCTTGTTTTATTCATTAAAAATGGAATATAATTCGTTTAATGGAAATTAGAAGTAAAAATGATCCCAATTAGTGGAATTGACTTTGCAAAATAACAATGCGATATCATTTGTCTAATAAAACTGATTGAAGTGTTTTTTATTACAACGATTGATTACAGATTAATTAAGGTAGCTCTTTACAATTTAAAACAATGACGGCGCAAAAGAAACGAAGCGGTGTCAAACCTACCATACCCTCATTGTTCAGAAACCTAAATCCCCTTACAATATGTATTCTAAATTTTGACCCTACCATTCAGATACATGTACCCAAATTTGACTTAAAGTGCTGACGAGATGGGAAAATGGAAATGGGATGGTGGTATATCGGGGAAGAAGGTAGCTCCCTATACTGGAAGATATGACATAGTACTTACGTGCGAGTGAAAAGGTCTATGTATTGCGGTTTCTATATGTGCATATACATGTATATGCATATGAAATCATAATTTTCAGGAAGGAAGTAGAAATGCCATTTTGAGGGAGCAAAAGCAATTAGTTCTGAATATCAGGGTCATTCCTTAGACTTCTGGTGTATCTAAACCCATTTATGATAAGTGTATTATTATGCCTTCACTCTTAGGACCCGTTTATTTCCAACAGAAGGGACGTCTGGTTAGTTTTTATTATAACCATGTTTTATAGAAATTCCTGTGCTTAATGCAAACAGTGTCGACCCTGATCAGACGCTAGGCATACATAGGTTAACTTGATCTGACATTTGAACACCAGGAACTGAAACATTCGCGTTTGTGAGATAATGCAACATTTGATTTGATGATCGATTTCCACTTATGCCTCAGCTACGGGGCATATGCTGCCATGCATTGTTGTCATTTGAAGCGTCTCAATAAAACCTAAATACCTTAAAAGCTATCAGTAAAATCTTAAGATCTGATCTAACTTTAATAAAACTGTGGTAATTGCACATTGATTCATTAGCTACCATATCCAGGCATTTCAACCTATGTACAGGTCAGTGCCTCTCCACCCATCCCACGGTCGTTGGCTCCACGTTTTCAAATTGTAGATATAGCTATAAAAGGCCAGCATTCGGTATTCGCAGTTCGCATATTTGTATAGTATGTAGCTATGAACACCATGTAATATGCTGTATTATTATGCATTATGCCCCACCCCCATTCGAGCTCAATCAGTGTAAATAGGGAATTGTTCAGGTACATTTCATAACAAACATATCTACCCGTATATGCGAACACCAGGGCCCAGTTGTTCAAAGCTAACGATGTCGTTAGTTAACGAATCGTTAAAATTTAAGTCAAGTGATACGCAAATATGCTGAAATATTTTGCTGAAAAAATGTGAGTAGCTTTTGCAGTACTCACAATTTTTCAGCAAAAAATTTCAGAATATTGTATATTGAATCCGCTAAAACAGTTAACAAAATGACACTTAACGAGTTCGTTAAGCTAACGACGCTTTGAACAACTGGGCCCAGTTATTTAGACCAGTCTATGAATCTGCAGTCTGATCATCGCATACACAGTTGCCATTCTGCCCTATTTACTTCAATATAAAGAGAGGCAGCAGCCGAATAGTTATAGCATTTGACTGCATGATTGCGGTTTCGAACCCAGCCAAGACCATCGACTGGAAAACTCTTTGTTCCCCTAGCAGGTATCCTTCGGTGGGAAGGTTAAAGGAAGTTTGCTTCACATTTGAATTACTGTAGCCCAAGACACGGCGGGCTCAATAGTTCCGCGTTAATCCTTTCATCCCTGAGTTTCTGAAGTGGACCACTCTTCCATTTTTAAGTCTGGTAAGAACGAGTGTTCCTAATAGGGGTCTCAGTAAAAATCCAAAATAGAAAAACAAACAATGGGGATCCTGATAAGACTTCTCGTCTGGATCTACACTGTTTCCATAGGTATCTGTACCGGTCCACAGAGGCTGAAAGTGAAAGGGGTCAGTATTTTTTTTTTTTTTTTTTTTTTTTTTTTTTTTTTTTTGCATTATGAATCTGGAGTGAAGACATAAATAGCCATTCGTTGCTTAACATGTCGTTATAAAGTATATCAAAACTCCACATAAGTGAGGATATTTAATGAGTACCCACAAAATATGTTTTCATACGAAAAAAAAAAAAAAAAAAAAAAAAATCAATCATCAAAAAAATGTTTACGTGGAGTTATGATCTCTATATCATCAACACAGCCAAGTTAGTGAACGCGGTCGCTGCATTGAGTCTTTCGAAACCTTATGACTTGTTAGGGCACTGCTTTGAAAGTTGCATTAAGTAATTATTTCGTGATTGTTCAAGTTACCAGCTTAAGGTACGTATATCGGACACGTGTACCCAGCGAGGATTCAAATCAGACTGCGCTATGTGCCCCGGACGCATTTTATATATATATTGCCAAGGATGAAAAAAAAGTTTTTTTTTTGTTTTGTTTTTTTCAAGCGGACAACGAAGACTTTGATCAGACTGCACGGATACGCAGTCTTGATTTGAGCCTTCGTAGGACGTACATGTCAAAAAGCATGTTTGTCATGTCGTGGCTCTTATCTTCAACACCCTCGCCATTAATAACCAAGTTTCTTAGCGCGTCAGCACGATCGGCTCATTAAGTCAATCGACGCACTTGGTCAGTCTTTCGTAAGCTGCGATAAGTAATTGTTAAGTATCGTGATCACCCTCAAGTTACCATAAGAGGAACAAAAATCACCTTACACGGAAGTATAGGGCTCCGATAACAACAGAGCTCTGCCGTACGACCGCAAGGCTATGGAACACCTTTAACTATATAGTTTAGCCCAATATGTGGCAACATTAATGTTTTCTTTTATTAAGCTTTATGAAATTTCTTAATTGAAATGAAAATAAAATAGACATTAATCTGTTTATAACACAGTTTGTAATAAGATTTTTTTTTATTTGCCGGGATCGTCACAAACCGACGATCCCGTCAAATAAAAAAAGTCTTCAGTGAGCTAATCGAACACGCTCGTATATGTAAAAGTCCAAAGTTATATAAAGAGACCTGCGCGGCTCCCGCGCCGGTCAAAAAATCTCCTTACACAGAAGTACAGGGCTCTGATTCCGATAACTACAGGGCTCTGGCGTACGGTGGCCAGGCTATGGAACACCTTTACATGTATCATTTACCCTATAGGCGTTTGCAAACAGCATAGATCCAGATGAGATGCCTCATATGAGCCGTCTAATCTGGCTCTGCGCTGTTTGACATTCAGTCGTTCAACTTTACGTATAAACTTCTTTTCAAGCGATAGTTTGTTAAAAAAGAAAAGCAGACGACAAATGTCGTCTGAAATTTGGCACCGAAAGAGTTAACTCCCTACCGTATTCGTCCTAAAATTGAACAGATCCATCGACTGCCTGTTCATGTGTACTAAACCACTGGATGAGTGGCAAACAGTGCAGGTCCAGATTGTTTGTTCAAGCCTATCGACCCGAATACTTCGGAGGCATTCGATATCTGGTCGAGGTATTGATTGTGTTGGGTCATTTTGTGTCGTCTCCCAGAGAAAAAAGAGAAAAGAAATGGAAGACTTAGTAGAGGACATGAAAGAGACGGACAAGGAATAAAAAGGAACAAGACTGAAAGGGAAGAAACAGAATAATAAAAAAAAGATCCCTATACCCTTACCTACTACAATTAAGAATAGCAAGCCTTGCGCAACGGTAAACCAATATCATCTTGTTTGAGGTAGTTTTGATAAAAAAAAAAAAAAAAAAAAAAAATGCACGAACAGCGCATGACCCCAATGGGTAAAAAAAACTGATATTTTTTCTTCTTTTTACCAGCACAGGTAACGTTATCTGTGTCAGTGTACTGTTGGAATTCATCAGTGCAGTGCTATATTTATCGCTGGACTGTTATATAATACCGCTGCACTGAAAAAATAATACCGCGACCCTTTTACTACATCAGTGCACTGATAAATCCTGTTGGGTCCGTAAACGTATCAACCAATCAGAATTCAGTTAACATAGGCAATAATGTCATATTTACTGCGGGATTAACTTTGGTGCGTTCTTGCCCACAACGCTTTCTTTTTTTTCCGGTTTGTGGGTAACTTATCGTTTACTTCTAGGAAAAGGAAAACATGTCATGGTTTAGTAGATAGATAGATAGATAGATAGATAGATAGATGTTGGCTATTTATGCCCTTTGTTCCAGCCTTGTTGAACCAAGTAGTTCATACTGGTGGCTTTTTGTAGTATCGTCATTTCTGATGTTATCGTACATCCGACACCAACAGTATCGATACATTAATTTTTTATCTTGATATTTAATGAATTTATTGTGTTTTAGCAGGACAATGTAATAGTAACAGAAACTTATGAAAACGCTGTATTTATCTATTTATTTATTTAATTAGATATTTCTGGATAGGACATAGAAAAGGCAGGACAATTGTTACCGCAACAAAAACTTATAAAAACGCATCTGGATAGGAGGACAAAGAAAAGTCATATTTTCACACAATTCTCATCTTCTTTTAACTTGCCGAGAATACGCCACGTTACATTTCGGTACTTGCGCTTCATTAGGTCCTTCTGTCGATCTGGCTTCATTTGTAGCGCACAGTGTCAAAGGGGTCAAATCACAATATTTTTTTTATTTATTTATTTTCGACGTATTTCTTACAAACACGCCACATTACATTTCGGTACTTGCGCTTCATTAGGTCCCACTGTCGATCTGGCTTCATTTGTAGCACACAGTGTCAAAGGGGTCAAATCACAATTTTTTTTTTATTATTTCCGACGTATTTCTTACAAACAAAAGCATTATGTTATCTGTCAAAACATACATGTGAATAAATACCGTCTACATTGAAATCGATGTTACTTTATAAGACAACTCGAGGGTAAATATGATCTTTATTTCATTGAATTGATGCTAGTAACTAAAGTCAGCACTTAAAAATAAATGGAGTGGAAGCAGAGATATGTGTTACTCAGGGATTAACATGTATATATTTACTCTTGTCATTAGCTATGAAATTAACCTAATACATGTACATACCTACAGAATACAGCTCGTGCTTTATTAGGTTAGTATCCTCATAAAGCCAAAAGAGGAGAGAGATAGCTGACCATTCGATTTTCGATAGAGGGGTGGAGGTGGAACGGGGGAGGGGGGGCTTCTTTTTTTTAATTTTGCCAGTTTCTTTTTTTTTCATTGACTAAGAAAAACAAATCATTTATTTATTTATTTTCTTTATTTATTTATTTATTTATTTATTTATTATTATTATTACTACTACTATAATTAGTAGTAGTAGTAGTAGTACTAGTAGTAGAAGTAGTTGTTGTAGTATTCAAATGGCCAGAGACACATTTTTTACAAAATCACATGCTTTTTTTTGTTTCGAACAAATGCTAGATCAAACGAGCAGGATTTCAGTCCCAATCCGGAAAAAAAATAAGAAGCTCTAATTCTATTAAAAATATCAATCTTGGTTATTTTCTAGGGATATAATAAGGTTAAAATTATGAAATTAACTTGTTTCAGTCAAGTCATTTTTTGCACACAGTTCTATCCTGCATCTGGCTTCCATATACCAAACATACTAGCAGTCATTGATCTAGAGAAATACTACAGCTGCACAGAAGCCAGAAAGTGATGTTTCAAATATATGTGGTTATTGAGGTAGTGTTAGTAGTGAGGACCTTGATGACACAGCCCACTTGAAGCCTCAAAGAGACCAAAGGAAGTTCCAATTTTCCAATGTTGTAAAGACTTGAAATCAATATATTAATAGACATTACTCATCCCTGCACTCCCCTAAGCAGGATTTAAAAAAAAAAGTTATTTAAGCAAATGCGTATGCAACTAACTAATAGACATCCAAGATCCAAAATAAAGTTTTACTTAGATACATTTGTTACCTAATAATGGGAGTTCTGTAGGTTTTTGTTCTCCAGGAGCAAAAAAAGCAATTTTGACACTTTAAAGACTTGAAACAACGTTTTGCAAGCACGGATTGTTTTTTTTTTATCAATGACCAACACCATTTTCCCACAAAGCTGAAACCCGATGTTTTTCTATCATTACCAGAACTTTATTTTTTTATGGACACCCCCAGCCACCCGGCCCCCTCCCCCAACTCGCATCCTAGAAGACCAAGGTGTCCGTCTATTTCTTCAGACTCCCATAAAAGTCTGAAGCTAAATAAGAGCAATCTTATTTTTCTTCAAACTTTTAAGGGAGTCTAAAGACAGCGATGGACATTTTGAACTTCTAGTATGGGAGTTGTGGAGGTGTGGGAGAGGATCTATAAAACATAATACATATTTTATATGTACATTTATAGTGTCCACATAATATGGCTTTTTTGTGAGGCACTTTGGTATTGGAATTCAGATGAACCAAAAAGTGCAGTTACAGAAACAGATATATGATTTTCTTATGTGAAGAGTTATTTCCAGATAAAAAAATATTCTTTTCATTCTAAAATGTGATGCATGCAGAAAAGAAAAAAATCACCACCACTGGACTTGCCAGCCACATATTTTTTAAGCATATATATACACAATCAAATAAATACATAGCGCATGTGCCTGCTTAAGGTGAGTTGAATAAAAAAAAACACACAAAAAAACTCATTGACCCTACCCCATAAATGTTACCTTCAGCATTATTAAAATTTAATTAAATTGATTATGAAAAGTGTATCTGTATAACAGCCCTTAATAAAAGTATAAAGGAAATCAGTTCATTTGTGCAAATACTCCATACCTAAATAGTTCACATTAAAATTTTTAAAACATTTTCAAAAGTTCAAGATAATGTTAATTCTTTTCTACTGCCAGATGCGCATATTACTGTTAGTATGCATTACTTAAGCACTTTATTTAACAGTGTAATTAAAGCAAAACATGTGAGTTTACAGATGTTAAAACAACAATACATTACAAAAACAAGCCTATTCAAATATACTGAAAATTTTACCACCAAAGAATGAAAATTTTCAGATAAAAAATTCTGATATGTTTCTTGTTTCTGCTCAAAACATAGATTGTGGGTACTCGTTAGAACCGCCTCGACGAGGCGGTTCTAACGAGTACCCACAATCTATGTTTTGAGCAGATATAAGAAACATAATGTATACCCCTGTAAACCCCAGTTTTTACTATATAAAAGTGGGGTTTAAGGGGGTCAAAATTATATAGGCATGTTTTCGTGATGCAAGGCTTAGAGTGTCAAAGTATGTCATTCAGTTCATGACTGTCTATCTTATCGGCATGATACAAATTAGGCGAGATTTATTGCAATAAACAGTAATGCACCTGGTAACCATAGCATACCTCTAGATGAAGGGAAAATCCACAGTGTTATTTTGTATTCCTGAGCAGAGCACAGGATGATTTGATATCATATTGTATTTATTAACCAATACAATAGACTTCTTAGAATTGCCCTATGCATTTTATTATAATCAGTATCCATGGCATACATTTCAAGTGTATGTTTCATGGCGAAAAAAAAAAAAAAAAAAAATAAAAATAAATAAATAAATAAATAAATAAATATAAAAAATAAATAAATACATATGAAGTTTTTAACACTTATCCACGACAATGACACAACGCTAAATAGGATGCTTACTTTATCTATAGACATAGCCTCAGATACTTTTTTTTCAGTCAACAAGTATTGATACATGAATTTCTATACCCTCGGCCTGTTATTTGATAATGGTAGGATACAATGTTGTACATTGCAAGTGTTCGTCTGACCTGAGATACGGACATTTACCCACCCGTGCATTCATCCACCGAACATTTATCCACCCATCTTACCCTAAAAAAGGACAACTACCCGCCCCAAGAATCCTTTGGTAATTTTACATTGTCCTTAAATGCAAACGACATGTAATTTTAGAAGTAACATTTTCGTTCATTATTTTTCTCTCTTTTTTTTTATTTTTTGTTGTTGTTGTTGTTTGTTTTATCACCGCGCATTTCGAAGAAAGAGCGGGGATATTGTAATACCCCCAGTCCGTTCGTCTGTACGTCCAGCCGTCTGTAATGTCACATTTTTGCTCCTAAATCTTTTAAGCTAGAATCTCGAAACTTTCACAGGCGATAGCCCTATGGATGAGGGCTGATGAAACACATTCGGAATTATGATGTAACCCCTGGAGGCAGGGCCAGGAGATGTGAAGAGTACAATACAGTGGTAGAAAACTTTTGTCCCTGGAGCATGTCTGGGGGTCATCAAAGGCCAAAAAGTAGGATTTTAGTTCCTTTTTTATTGTCGTACAACTCCTCCTAGGTGTTTTGAGCTAGAACCTTGAAATTGTCGTAGATAATAGTCCTATATCTGAGGACTGGAGGAACGCATTTGAAATTTTGATGTGCGCAGTGATATATGATGGCAATGGCGCCATCACATATGCGACGGCGCGCCATTTACTTGCTCTAGTTTTAAATGTGGCGGCAATAGAGCTGAGGTTATTGTTTTTAATATATTTATTTTCTTAATCTGTTAATAATACACTATTCTATGGCTTGTAATAATAATTAAATGTGCATTTGCACTCTTTTAATTTATATTGTATTAAAATCGCCACACAGATATACACCTTATTCTTAGACAGAATTCTTTTGTAACGAGCTCTCTGATTGGTCTAACTAAATGGTCCTGCTTTCGCAGTTCGCTGACTAAATGTAAGAGCAGCAAAATTATCGGTGCAGCAATAAATTTCTGTCAATGCAGCGGTATTCTAAAAGAGAACTGGTCAAGTATAACAGTGCAGCGATACATTTAGTGCTGCATTGGTAATTTCGTCAGTGTACTGATAAAATATAACGTTGCACTGATAAAATTTATAGCTTCACCGGTACAAATTCATCAGTGAACTGATAAAAATTACCAGTGTTGCGATGCTGCTGCTTTTGGCCACTTTGGTACACCATATTCACATACGCTTAAGCAAGTTTTGTTGTGAGGCAGTTACTTTAAAGCTACAGCGTTGTCCTTATGGCTAAGACTTGGAAGGATGTTCAGAAACAGAAATATAAGAGTTGGACAATCATGGCTCTTTTTGCGCTTCTTATAGTGTTTGTTATTCAAGGGACAGCCAAGTGTAAGAGACAATTATGTATTATATATAGCATAGCTCCAGATAAGGATCTTTATCGCCTGTATTCTTATTTCTCCGCGAAAACATATGTTATGTTACTTATTAGGAGCGCCTCACCGAAAAGTAACACGACAAATGTTTTCGTGGAGAAATAAGATCATACTATGTGGATACCCCATTTTATCTTCAGCTATGAACATATTATACTTACATATGTAGTAGTTATGCAACTATTTAGTTAAGGGGACGACCGGATACATTTATAACTATATTTTCTTCAATGTTTTACAAAGGGTGATAGATTAGAAGAGTTTCTGTTTGATTTCCTGCATTGTAATAAGGAAAAATATCTGTTACTTTTAGACCCTTTTTCAAAACGAATGAAAAACAATTTGGAAACAATTACATTCCTTAAAAGTAAATTGAAATCTTAAGATTTATTAATGATTTTAGGTCATCTGAACAAGTTACGGTACTTATGTACATACACAATATAGACAAGAGAGTAAGATAGGTACGTCCGTAAATTGAATGCAACCCATTTATGCCTGGTGTCCCATTAAGGGACTTTTGGAAATACTAGTCGAGGACTATATCAGATACCGCATAACGCGGCATCTGATCAAGGTCTACACTGTTTATATTAACTACAGGAAGTTCTATAAACCATAATACAACAACAAAAGTCAGAAATAAATAAATAAATAAATAAATAAATAATAACAACAACAATTATTATTATTATTATTATTATTATTATTGAAATAAATGATCACTTAGTTCTGGGGTCTATGTTGGACAAATATCTATTGCATAGTGCAGGTAAGTGTTTTTGGATTTAAAGATACCAGCTATTCTGTTCATTGCAGAATTACGAAACCCAAAAGTAACCTATTTTGCATTATAGTCAGCTGTATAGAAACAAGGAAAAATAAAAATAATTCATATGGCAAAAATGTGGGTTTCTGTAGTTTTGTTATTGTTATAAATCAGATACATACCAACATGATATTTTAGCGCGAAAGTATAATGAGCAGTTCGAGCAGATGAACATTCAATGCTTCATAAACTCTTAGCCTTCTTCTTGTTCACCAATTTTTACAACATGTCTTACCTGAGCCAAGCCATAAACAGACTGTCTATACCCCGGACATTTAATCCCCGTATTTTCCTAAATCTCTGTTCAGGCTGATAGGCAAGGTGAACGAAGCATGATTACCAAGTAGTGCTTACTTTCCATAGACGCCTGATTAAATCCCATTTAGTTTGGGTTCCTGTCTGTCTTTCTTAATATTCCTAATTTTACCTCTGTGTGTATCGACCTTTTGATTTTCTGAAATACGATTTTGGTATGTTGACCTCAGCTTCATTATTAAGTAAAGCGGTGACATTACGAAAACAAGCCTATTCAAATATATTGAAAATTTTACCACCAAAAAATGAAAATTTTCAGATAAAAATTTTGATATTTTTCATATTTCTGCTCAAAACATAGATTGTGGGTACTCGTTAGAACCGCCTCAGCGAGGCGGTTCTAACGAGTACCCACAATCTATGTTTTTGAGCAGAAATAAGAAAATAATGTATACCCCTGTAAACCCCAGTTTTACTATATAAAAGTGGGGTTCAAGGGGGTCAACATTATATAGGCATGTTCTCGTGATGAAATGTGGGACAAGTGAATCATTTCTTCTTATATTGTTTTTTTTTTTTTTTTTTTTTTTTTTTAAAAAACAAAACAAAACAAAAAACAAAAAACAAACCTTTGGCAATAGTTTATCTTTTTTTTTCTTTTTTTTTTTTGTGTATAGAAAAGGGACGGAATCTAACTTTACGCAATCGCATAATATGCCATGGTTAAATGTACCCACTACGTTTAATTTAGTTTAGTTTAAACATATTTTATTGCATTTAAACAAGCAATAGGGTCGGGCCACAAGTTCTGCCAACATTAGTTACGGCCCTCCCCTAACAGAACTTCATTACAGCAATATTCAGACACATGATAATGGCAAAGTAAACATGTAAGCACTACAAAAATACAAAAAGGTGATGGAGTGAAAGGTATAATAATGTAAATAATATACAAATCAAATAAATAATAAGATAATGGAATGGAATGTCATAAGATAAATTGTCATACTGGCCTTAGTGAACAGCAGCCTAATCGGTGAACCTTCTGGTGTCCTTGATAAAAGTTTGGACGGCTTTGAAAATAGTAACATTTTCTTCTGGTGTGAGATTTTCATTTCCAAACAAAAGTTTATTGACATTTAGTGGGTTGAAATTCCTCGTTGATCGAAACAGTGCAATTCGTTCATTGATAAAGTGTGAGCATCTAAAGAAATAATGCTCTGCATCTTCAACTTCTTCAGAACAGCTGCATGTAGGACTTGGTGACAGATGATTAATATATAGATCATAAGATAAATTACTACAGTTGTTTCTAATTCTTGCATGTAGGACTGAGATGTATCTACTACCCACTTTGTAGTATGTTGGAACTATTGAATTATTTTGTGTTTTTTTTCAACTGATACTTAAAGCTACCCACTACGTGTTCTGTAGTTGCACGTGCACCGAGAAGCGACTTATACAACGCAAAATGAAATAATGATTTTGTTTCATTTTGAATTTTTTATTTCATTTTGCGTTGGCTTAGTCGATGCGAAATGAAATAAAATGTAGTTTTTATTTCATTTTGTGTCGATATTATGAGGTTTTATCAAAATGAAAAAAAATATTTCATTTTGCGATGGTAGGTGGCATACTTAATTTTATTTCATTTTGCGTCGACAATGTGAGGTCTGCTCTAAATGATAAATTGAAAAAAAAAAAAAAAAAAAAAAAAAAAAAAAATTGGTTAGTTGTCGTTGGTATTAAAATGTAAACAAGAATTATTTCTCCATAAAACCATATGTTGTGGGTACTTATTAAAATAACATCGCCTAACAGGTATCCGCAACATGATATTATGTTTTAAGGCCAAAACATTGTTATTAGCTGTCTATTATTATTCAACAATACGGTCACTGTCTAACCAACTGGTTCCTAACTCCGTTAGCTATACAAGATACCGGGACATTGCATACCACTTGGCGATACAGTGACCTTATTGTTGAATAATACTGTGAAAGCTTTATGAGCAATGATATGTTCACGTAATCGATTAGATTTTTGATGAACATGGTTGGATTCAGGAATTTGGGAGAGGTTGTTCAAAAATCAAAATATTTAAGAATGATACACGAAATAATATAAACAAATGAATTCGCGCACAAAAATCGGTCGTACCAAACCGGGTCTCGCACCACGGATCTCCTGCATTCCTTACAGACGCGCTAACCATTGCCGCGGTTGTGCTATATGAAGATTACGTATCTACCGACTGATACTTCAAACCTACGGATAACCATCCATCCCTTAATTTTAAATCATGTCACCCTAAACACACTAACATTAACATTCCGTTTTGTTTAGCATCCCAAAAAGTAACGAAAGTAATTAAAAATGAACAACGTTGAGAGAGAGAGAACAAAAAAAAAAAAAAAAAAAAAAAAAAAAACTTTTGCGGACCTTGTATGACACCAAAATACCTCAAAGATGTTTAGTTTTAATCCTGCTGACATAATCCAATATTGCTTCTTATGCCTTTGGGTTCCTTTCGAAGACAGCTATGTTGAACCGCAAATTTCACACTTCATAAATTTCACGCCGTAAAGAATTGGTACCAATTCCTCACAGCGCGTGAAGAATAGGTACCAATACGTCACGGATTTCAAACCAATATTTCTCATGTGTGAGAGAAATAGGCACGTAGTCAAATATCATTTAGCAATCATGCATAGTCCTCACAATGATAAAATACCCCCCAAAGCTTCTGCATTTTGCATTTGATTCCAATTCTTCACACGCATACCATAATTTTATAAACGTGGAAGGAAATTCCAATGTTTTACTGTTGGAACTTCTGGGACAAGAGTTAGAATGCTTAAGATGAGCCGAGTCGCGAGAAAACCTCCAGCCAATCATAATTTGTCCAAGTGATGACCCTAGGTTTACCCTAACTTATTTCCAGACAAGATCAAATTTTGTAACTTGGCCTTTTCTATAGAAAAAAGTGAAATAGTTATTTTTTTAGAAACTACTGCAACCAGTGACCTGAAAGTTGGTAGATGCAGACAACTAATTGAGATTCTCCACATGTGATAGGGTTTGGTACCGATTCCTCATATGTGTGAAACATTGGTACCAATTCCTTAACGTGTGAGGAATTGGTACCCATTCTTCTCATGTGTGAGGAATTGGTACCAATTCCTCACACGTAAGGGGAATCGGTACCAATTCTTGACATGTAAGAGGATTTGCTACCAATTCTTCACATGTAAGAGGAATTGGTACCAATTCTTCACATGTAAGAGGAATTGGTACCTACACTTCACATGTAAGAGGAAATGGTACCAATTCTTCACACCCCAAAACATTCTTTACACGTCAGAAATTATAAACGAATTCTGCACATGTGTGAGGAATTTGTACCAGTTCCTCACACCCGAGAAAAAGGCGCACCAGTTCTTCACAGGTGTGACGAATACTCACCATTCTTCACACGTCAGAAATTACCAACATGAGAAATTTGAGCACAAATTTAAGACCCCAAATTTATCGAAATTGACCATACGTAAATTTCACATTTGGCAAATGTGACGTATTGGTACAAATGTACCAATTTTTCTTATGGGTATGAAATTTACGAAATGGGAAATTTACGGTTCAACACAGCTATGTTCTTCTAACATTATTTCAGTTTGCGTCGATATGAAGCAAATTAATGCAAAATGAAATATATTTTTTATTACATTTTTTTATTTCTTTTCGCATCGACTATGCCAACGCAAAATGAAATAAACTAAAAAAGAATAAAAACTCAAAAAAAAAAAAAAAAAAATAAATAAATAAATAAATAAAATAAAATAAATAAATAAATAAATAAAAAAAAAAAATAAATAAATAAAATAAAATAAAATAAAAAAAATCATTATTTCATTCTGCGTTGAATCAAGCGACGTTTAAGCTTTCAGTCTATATCCCAACAGGCATACATTGCTGATCGACAGCGTTAAAAAGTTGATTCAGGGTCAATGATAATATATGAAACTTAGATCGGCCTTTCTTCAACAATATGCCCGAAGGGCACATGATGTTTATACAACGTCGATGCAACAATGTTGCATCGATACTGATGCGACGTTGTATCAACGCCACGTGTCCGCTGGGTGTTTCCGTTAGGTAGCTTCTTATGTCTCCATCCAGTACACAAAACTGGCCAAAAAAACAAAAAAAAAAAAAAAAAACAAAAAAAACTTGAATGTGAAACACATACAACATTATGTAACATGGTGTAACAAGTTCACAGTCCAACTCGTAACATGTCAGAGACATCCACATATAACTTTTACGAGTTCATTCACAAACGTAATTATATAATTTTCATCAAACTAGCGGCAGCAAGTCCCATGTTACATCATGAAAACTCCAAAATAGCTTATCAGATACTTCAAAATATAGTCCTACCGAGCTCATAATCTTTAAAATTTTGAAATGACTAACTATATATTAAGTGTAGTCACGTAACAGAAGTAAAGTCCATCTTCGTGACGTCCAGGTAAGAAACATAAACAAGCAAAGTAGTGTGTGTATGCGAGTGCATGTCCACGAAATTCTACTGTATAACATTGCTACATTTTGTTTTGACAGACGTCGCATTATTAGTAATCACATATAACGTAAGTAAAGTCCATGTTATATCTTCGCAACGTCTAAATAACAAATATAAATATGAAAATAGGATGTATAAGAAAGCATGTTCACGAACTGTTACTGTATCATTGTGATATTTTGATCCAACAAACAACACCTTATTAGTAGTTACGTAACACAAGTAAAGTCCACGTAACGTCCAAGCAACAAGAATTAATATGGTAACATTTTGATCTGACAAACGACACATTATTAAGTAGTAGGCACGTAACATAAGTAAAATCCATTACAAATCTTCGTAACTTCCAAGTAACAAACCTTTTATTATTCCCCCGCCTGTGTGTACGTACGTATGTCATGTTCGTTACCAGAGTCTAACAAATGTTTAAGTTTACATTCAAGTTTACATTGACATGTACATTCGCGTTTCCCTTGGAGGTCATAACGTGAGTACCTTTTATATTAGGAAGTTGAAATTTGGTATGCAACTTACCCAGACCTAATGATTTAATTCTGTGCTAGCCTCGTCCCTGAGCCATGGGGCTAGGGTTCAATATGTATAATAGATCAGATTCAGCATTTGGAAAAAAAAAAAAAAAAAAAAAAAAAAAAAAAAAAAAAACTTTTGAAATTCATACAAATATCAAAGACCGATGGTATTTATGTACTTCGAACACGTGTCTAATTAATTCCTGAATATTTTAACATTTGCGCGTTTAAGGACAAATATACTTTTTCTTGTAGTTATCCTTTTGCAATAACCACAATTATCATTGTCAATTTTATTGAACTTAACCTTTACCACCTTCTGGATCATTATGCAGACTACACATTGGTTTTATTTTTTCATAAAACAGGATTTGACATTCTATAGCAAATTGTCCAGAAGAGACACTTTGCATGAAATGTCGAAGACCCGTTTCCTGGGAAAACAAGAAAAGAAAATCCGCAAGGTGTCCGCTGATAAATTTACCCAGGGTGCTAAGGGCTGCTAAAATCTATACACTATTTGCAGTTTATATAAACGATTGAGTTAATGATATTGACAAGTTAACGTTGGTGGCAAATCTCCTGTCGACTGATGCTTCATGTAGACACCGCCAAGTGCGCGGCTAGCTTACTCTGTAATCTCAGTGACAGACTATTCCATATCTACAAATTCATTCAGCCAGAATCTAAGCTACTTGCAGCTCTCAGAGTATTCAATATTTTTTTTTTTTTTACATGTAAACAGAAAATTGGAACGTTTTTTTTTTTTTATTTTTTTTGTTTTTTTTGTTTTTTTGTTTTTCGAAAATGTAAAATCTTTGATTAAGCTTCATTAACAGATCTTAACAGTTAAACGCAACTTGTCACGCTGTGCATGCAGTGCATTTAAAATGCCCCGCATACCCTACGAACTTTCAGATAATAAAACAAGATCAGCTGAGGAACGAACCAGACTTATTTTGGTGGCATATGACCTTTACAGTAACATGATTGAATCAGTTCTACAGTGCTGGCATCTGAGAGAATAGGAGACTTCCAAAGGCCAAAAGTGTTATGAAAACAACGTATCGTTATTTTCTTGGAGTCAGTGATAAAAAATAAAAAAAGGAAACAAACACCTAATTTGTCTAGTACAGCTGACATGAATTGAGTTCTGCAGAGGTGAAACAAAATGTAGAAAAGCTTGTTTTCGCGTTAGGCTTAGAAATATGCCAGCAGAGAGAACGATTCAGAAAATACTGACAACTCCTTGGGAAATCGAATATTAAAAGTTAATAGATTCACTTGGAGTGCGAAATCCTATGTTAGGACCGAACCCTTCAGAGGCAATGTGCTTGAAAATGAATAGTGATAAGTTAACTGCTAAAGATAAGCAAAACTGGCAAAACCAATTATTTGATGACAGAAATGGTATTGAAATGGTAACAAAGTCAATACCTATAGGACATACAAAATGATGGGGAAAACATGCCTTTATAATTTTGACCCCTTAAAACCCACTTTTATATAGTAAAACTTGGGTTTGCAGGAGTAAACAATTTTTCCCATTTCTGCTCAAAAACATACATTGTGGGTACTCCTTAGAACCGCCTCAGTGAGGCGGTTCTAACGCCTCAGTGAGGCGGTTCTAATGAGAACCAATAATCTCTGTTTTGAGCAGAAATATGAACAAATGTTTTTCCTCTGAAAAATTTCAATTTTGGGGGTGAAATTGTCTATATATTTGAATAAGCGTGTTTTCATAACGCTATTTTTACTCCCGAATAATATGTCACTGTGAATATGAGACGTGATGACCGACAAATTAGAAATCCCTCGCAGCAGAAAATACCAAGCCAAAAACCCTATGAAATACCGCTTGATTGTGAATTTTATAGTGATGTCAGATACAACTTATTTCGATGTGCCAAACTTTAAAAAAAAAGAGATTTTATTCCTTTGGCATCTAAAGAGGAACTTATTTTTATGCAATATTATGCCTTTAACGAATATTAGAATTAACTTTACTTGTAATGTGCAGACGAAGGCGTTTCACAGCCAGTTGGCGCACCTTCATACACCTTACTTGCATCTCAATCCTTGTATAAATTTCCCAATAACTTTTTGTAAAAGGATGTAATAAACAATAGATATAGATGACGTCGCGCACGAAAACGCAAGGTGATGCGGTGCGCCACGCCAGCTACGTCTTACACACACACACACACACACATACACACATACACACACACACACACACACACACAAGAAAATAGCGGCAATGTACAATAAAGCAAGTTATCCGGGCACAGCAATTCCCGCAGTACACAAGTATGCAACAAGTGAAGACCAAGACCAGCCTGCGCATCCGCGCAGCCAGATAAGACATCACCGGCCACATAAAGGATATATATGGTCCCAGCCTTCCACAGAGCGCACAGCGAAGACCCAGATCAGACCGCGCGAATGCGCAAGCTGATCCGAGGTTAGCCGGGCGCGCATGCAAAAGTAACGAACAGCCGCGTAACGGATAAAATACCACAGGTCCAAGCACGGCAGCACTCCAGGAGGAAGTAATACCGGCCAGCACAATAAAAGATTCAGGCCGCGCAACCACGCAGGCTGACCAGTTATTAAGCTGTCGGCAAGGAGACCAATATGTAGCATAGTATAGACCCAACCAGTCTGTGCTACCGCGCAGACTGAAATGCAAAGACACGGACCAGCATCCATGGGGCCAGCCGTATACCCAGACGCAAAAGCAGACTAGCAAGACAAAATACTGGATCAATGTTGACGCAAGTTATTCCTATAGCGCATATGAAAAAAGTATTAATAGGAACAAACACATTGTACGCTAGTCTACTTAATAGTATAAAGTAGTTGAATTCGTGCCTTTTGGACACAAAGTGTCAATCAAGTTTATGAATCCAGTAAGTTTCCTTACAAAGAAGATCCATCTCATTATTGACAACATCGATAGGAACAAATCTAAAATCGTCAACTGAACGAGAATCCGAGTTGAAATGTAAAGCGACATTAATAGCATAACCTTGACCATCGTAAGTATTTATATCAAATCTATGACTATTCACACATCTGGAAACTTGTTGATTTGTTTGACCAATGTATTGCATGTTACAACGTTTACATTCTATCTATCTATTTTTTTTTTATCTGATTAACAAATTTGAATCACAAAAGTGCGGCTTATCGTATCCGGCGTTTCGGCCGGAAGATTCAGTTTTTTTTTCGTTTTTTTTTTTTTTTCGCTTTGCAATGGCATTACTTCAGCATTTGGTCATGTCGGTGTTTAAAAGAGGTATGCTGATGCCGTAGCGGTGGTTGTGCGGGTTAGGGGACGGGAAAATTTGCGGGACCTTGCGGTCTGGACGTTGGATGATCGCGGGTTTAATGAGTCTGTGTGAAATAAATACTCTTGTAAATTTACTATAAAATGGCCCGAAAAGTACAATTTATTTTACTGTTTATTACGTTTTTAATTTGTCCAGTATGTAACATTACCGGTGTCAAGACGTATAATACTAATTTGCACTTAAAAGTAACTTTTGCATCGAACACAGGCTTGTGTTCGATGTATCTGGTTCAGCCTTCATGAAACGTAAAATACATCTTTAATGACCAAAAAAAAAAAAAAAAGCAAAACAAAAAAGGAGACACTTTTGATGTTGCTGAGGTCTTACTTATGTACGTTTTGTTGTAAGTATGCATATGCATTGATTTATTTTGATGTATACTATTACTAATTACTACTTTATATATCGGGCCTTACTGGAATTTTGTCGGACCGACAACGGTCTAATATAGATTTAAACATAATGATGTTTTATAATAATAATAATAATAATAATAATAATGATACTAATTATTATTATTATTATTATTCTATGCCTTGTACATTCACTTTCTTTTTAAGGTATGGTTAACCTTGCTCGCAATCGTCCACAACACTGGAGTACATTTTATACTAGATATGGCGGATATATCACTGGTGAATGGGCTGAAAGTAAAAACCACTGCGTACACACGACATGGGAGACTGAGCCTTGGACGATGATATGGCTTGAGAAGCGATTTGAGATTCACACACTTGTCCTACTGAATGTTGGAGATGATCACGACGGTTCGTAGCGCGTCGTATACTTTATCCTGATAACAGGGCCCTCCTATCCATTATACATTGACTACTATGATATCTACATGTACATGCAATAGCTTTAGATAAGATGGGTATACACCTAATATTTACTCTCATTTCTCCATGAACACATGTTTTGGGGGTACTCATCAGAAGCGCCCCTTTGAGACAACACGTTTTCCTGGAGAAATAATAATAATAATAATAATAATAAAACAGTACTTTTCGGTTGAAAAATGTGCCTTATCTGAAGCTACCACTTGCTTATTAACACAAATTAATACACTCGAAAAAGTTTGTTTGACGAATTTTTGCAGAAAGGAAGTTGCCTTCCTGATATTTGAAACCTTATAATATGAGGGGATTGTCTTTAAACAAAGACTATGCTGTTCGAGGGAGGATCTTTCTTTCTTAAAGAAAAACAACTACTAAAACGTGTGTGCGTGGTGGTGGTGGTGGTGGTGGTGGCGGGGGGGGGAGGGTGGCGGGAGCGGGGAGAAAATTGGACAATGCCAGAATATCTTGGAGGTATCTTAAGCATTACAATTTTCATGCACAAACTACACTACGGCAAAACCTAATTCAGGGCATATTTCCTGGGATAGATTTAGGTACATGAACATGTTTATTTCGTCTAAAGGGAATTTACGCACTTTTAGGGAAGACAATCGTCAGGATCGTTTCGCCGAAAACACTTCTTAAAAGGTACATACCGTTTGTGAGAGCCACCTACCGCACTCCCTCACCTCCTACTTTGAGTATGGATATAAATATTCCCATGGCAGAGTCACTTCTCTTGGATGCGTATGCATTCACTCCCTATGAGTATATCAGTATTTATGTATTTGCGAAAATCGAAACCTGGTCATACTTCTAGGTAAGGACTCGTGTCTCGGCTTCCATAGGGGCAAGGCTACACAAATCTTCTATCTAACGCTATTTGTCACAAAAATGAGCTAATTTGATCTGTTTCCGTAAAATCAGCAACAGGTTATGACTCCAAAGTCGAATGCCCTTTGTGACTATCGATACCTGAATACCTTTCGGGGTCGGCAAAAGAAGCCCGAAATACGAGGTCCGAGGATGAACAGTCATCATTGCCTGGAGTCAGTCATCTCTGGTCGATTGTATCTAGATAATTGTGGCCTACTTCTGGATTTACGACCGAGTTTCTATATCGGCTACCACAAATCAGGGTTGTGGAATTATCAAAATTTACCATTTATCCACGAACAAGTAAATTGTCAAATTCTACATGTCCAACCAAGATTAACTTGCCCGGAAATTGACAGTTTTCTTATTTCTCGAAGAAAACACTATGCTGTGGATCTCATTAGAAGCGCCTTTGTGAAGCAGCAATTCCAATGAGGACCGACAACATATGTTTTTTTTTTCTTCGAGAAATACAAAAATAAATATCTAATTATCTGGACGCTCTTCTCAGCTAGAGCTTGTCCGAGGACAAGTAAATTCAAATTTCTTATTTGTGCTGAAGGACATGGGACAAGTTGGACAAATAGGGCATGGAATATCCACAGCCCTGCATAAGTAGTATATGCCTCTTACTTCACGTATCTGCCTCTTACTTCATCAGTGCAATTTTACCACCCCAAATCACCTACCACAAAAACAGGCCAAGATAACCTACTTTTTGAAACATAGCCCACTGATCGGCTGTTTAGCGTATCTAATTCTTGATAAATGCAAGTTGCTATAAAGCTATCACCCTGTCCAACTGCCAAAGAAGTATATACTTGTGGCCTGCTTTTTCTTGCTTTGTATCACATTAGGCGCTTCTAATGAATAACCATAGCATACGTTTTAATGTAGGAATAAGAAACAACTTGAATACATTTTGGTCGCAAAAAGTGCCTTAAGGTATGCCTGTACTGGTTTTTGGAGTCGAATGCATGACGTGATTTCTCGGTTCTCTCACAGCTTGTAGTTTTATCAATGAATCAATCTCATTCATGTAGGCCATCTGCAAACATTGTAGGTCGTAGTAAAGACAGTATATCTGTTACTGCTATATACTTATGAACTCGACTTGTTGGCCACGGCCATATATGACATGAAGAGTGTTAAAGACTAGCTGTTGAACATCTAGGTCCACTTCAAGTGCGTGGGCTGTCAATGTGTAACTTACTTGTTCGTCTGTCATTACTGACAATGACCAATCCTAATCAACTGTGTGATGTGTTATTATTTGTGTGTTCTAAGATGGCTGATGAGACCAATCTTAGCTCTAAACTGCCTGTTGCAGATAGAACAAGAGAGGTCTGAGGAAGAAAGCTCGGTTGGTGATGCCTTAGCTCTGGCTTTCCGCTATGCACGTTTCTGCTCGGCTTCGCTGATTCTTTTTGCTTCGTATTCACCAGCTCCCCTTTTTATGAGGCCTCGCCACTTTGTACGATCTTTTGCAATCTGTTCCCATCACTCAGTTGGTATGTTGAAGTCTTTAAGGGAGGCTTTGAGGGTTTCCTTGTATCGCTTCTTCTGACCACCATGGGAGCGTTTTCCTACTTAACTGTGCCAATTTCAGAAGAGTATGTATACTCTGCATCCCTGCCCTTTTCAGGACTTCTGTGTCTGGAATTCTGTCTTGCAACTTGATCTTTAGAAGTTTTCTAAGACAGCTTGTATGGAAATGGTTCAGTCTTTTGGCATGCCGTTGGTAAACTGTCCAAGTTTCGCATGCGTATAATAGTGTAGGCAGCACAACCGATCTATATACTTTCAGGTTTGTGTCAAGTCTAATTCCACTTCGGTCCCAAATACTTCCACGTAGCCGGCCAAATGCTGCACTAGCTTTGGCAATTCTAGCATTGACTTCATCATCAATGTACACAACTCTAGACAATGTGCTTCCAAGGTAGGTGAACTTGTCTACCACTTGCAGTCGTTGACCTTTCACTGTGATGGTAGGGCTCCTTGTAAGGCTTTCCAGGTGTTGGCTGATATACTACCTCAGTCTTTTTTATGCTGATTGTGAGATCATAGCTGTCACATGAGTCAGATACTTGATCCACGGCTTTTTGCATTTTCTCTTCTGTTGGAGCACCCTTTGCCATGTCATCAGCAAAGAGGAACTCGTCTAGCACCTCTGTCTGCACCTTAGATTTAGCTTGCAACCTTCTTAGGTTGAAAAGTTTCCCAACAAAGCGATACCTAATAGGAATACCATTGTCACCATCCTGGAAAGCATCTGTAAGCATGACAGAAAACATCATGCTGAACAGTGTTGAAGCTAGTACACAGCCTTGCTTAACTCCATTTGTCACAGGAAATGGATCAGAAAACTCGCCATCATTTTGGACCCTTGCAAGCATACCATCATGGAACTGCCGCACCATTGCTATGAATTTGGCAGGACATAATTTGCCATAATTTTCCAAAGTCCCTCACAACTGACTGTGTCAAATGCTTTGGTAAGTTCGACAAAGGTCATGTAGAGGTCCACATTCTGTTCCTGGCATTTTTCTTGACGCTGTCGTGATGTGAAGATCATGTCTATTGTTCCTCTGTTTTCCTGAATCCACACTGGCTTTCTGGTAGAAGCCCTGACCGTTCCAGGTGTTCATTCAATCGGTTCAGTAGGACCCTAGCAAGAATCTTCCCAGCAATTGACAATAAAGAGATGCCTCGATGATTGTCACAGACTTGAGGATTCCCTTTCCTTTTGAATAGGTGGATAATTCTTGCATCCGTGAATTCTTGAGGGATGGCTTCTTTTCTCAACATAATGTGAAATAACTCTGTCAGTTTCTCTGCAATTGGAGGACCTCCTGCTTTGTAGATCTCTGCAGGTATTGCATCTGATCCTGGAGCCTTGCCAGATGACAAGAGTTTTATTGCTTTCACTATTTCAGAGACGGTTGGGAGCTCATCAAGCAGCGCATTACATTCCACCTATGGTAGTCTGTTGATAGCTTCATCATTGATAGATGATGGCAGATTAAGGACACCATCAAAGTGTTCAGCCCAACTTTTCAAGATAGCTTCTTTATCAGTCAGAAGGCTAGTTCCATCTGCACTAAGGATTGGGGTGGTTCCTGAGCTCTGGGGACCATATACTATCTTGAGTGCATCAAAGAACATTTTCATGTAATTTCTGAGGCTGTCAGTGTGTGACTAAAGCACACAGAGCATACCAGTTCATTGAACATACGGGTATATTTTAATAAGTCAAGTAGTCATGCTTTCTGTCAAACTGTATGTTTTCAACAACATACTTAGACACTTCCAGGGATGAAAAAAAACATACACGAAATGTCAAACCATCGTTTAGATATTCCCCCACCCCTTTTCAGGCCACAGGCAATTCGTCAGCAGTTTCATATAGATATATAATAGGAAAGGAGAAATAATCCAAATCACATTTTGCCCCGACCGGGGATTGAACCCGGTCTGCCGTATTCAAAGTCCTGCACTCTACCTCGTCGCTGTGAAAGCCGACTTCTACCGCAAGGTAGATATCTAAACTGTTACATCCCTCCTTCCTATAACGAGACATTTGTATGCATCCATGCCAATATAAATGTCGCAAAAGCTCCGAGTGACAACCCAGCACTTGCTTTGCCCGTCAGGCTCCAAGGCTGCCTCCCCACACTGGCCACCAAATGTAATAGGAAAGGAGAAAAAATCCAAATCACATTTTGCCCCGACCGGGGATCGAACCCGGTCCGCCGGATTTAAAGTTCAGCACTCCATCACGTCGCTGTGAAAGCCGGCTTCTACCGCAAGGCAGTAGAAGTGTATCATATACCTAAACTGCTACAGATATATAGGTGAACCAAAAGATTTTTTTTTTATCAGAAACTGATTTTTGTTAGCGAAATTGCCTAAAGCATACAGGTATGGTTACACGTGTCGAGTTCGCCATCTTGAAACGAGAAAACAAACATGTAAACACTAAATGCATATACGTCCAAACACACTTCAGCGTCCTTGATCGCAGAAAAAAAATGTCCGTTTTCGTGAAGCACAATCATTTGAGAATCATCCCTTACTGTTCATTGTGTGGATCATTGTTAGGAAAGCTACTATTTGGAGATAATTATCAGCCGACGAAGTCTGTGTAATCGCTGTGTACAGTGACAGTTGACGAAAGTGGAAGAGAAGGGCCTTTTCACAAAAAAATAAAATAAAATAAATAAATAAATAAAACAACAGCAACAACAACAACAACAACAACAATACTACTACTACTACTACTACTAATAATAATAATAATTCGCCACATAGTTCCGACGGGTAAACAATCGTGGATAACTTTTATAATTTTATAATTCTGAATTTTCATTTAACTGATTAGTTGAAAACAGATTGTATGAAAGAGTTTAAAAGCTCCAATGATGAAAATAATCATTATTTGTGTTCCCCAATTACCTTTTATCGAATGATTCCTCGTGTCAATATTGTTAGGACACTTCCGTGAAGCTGGAGAAGAAGTTGCAACAATACTTCAAATTGGTAGTTATACATGCCGAGCATATATAAAGAATGTGAATTCTTTGCTTTACTGACTGATTTATGCAAACTTCAGGTCTGCGACACTGTTTTCGGACATGATCAATGAACCATAAAGTTAAGAAATGCAATATTTTCTATACACGGGGGATATATTTATAGTTTATTCGCCCGTCCATATAAAGTGTGTTTTGTCCGGTGAATGAGTTCTTGGCACCGACTTGAAACGTTTTTAAATCCAGATTGTTATCGATAAATAGGCTTATTTTATCTTAGTAGTGTGTTAAATGTGATGCTGACAGTTGTTTTTATTTTAAAAGTTGATTGATCAGTGAAAACTGTAACTTCACCCTGTAAACATAAGCGCAATGTACAGATTGAGTGCATGGAGTGAATGAAGGTTTCCAATGATATCAAATCAGAATTGAATGGTCTAGTTGTGCCAAGGTGTAAATAGTTCCTCTTATATCAGTGTCCAGATGTGCAAACTGATATGTATCTTTGATGGCTGCATGTCATAAGGGGTACCTAGACTTATCAAAGCGCCCAGAAACACTGGAAGGAACACAGATTGCTGAAACTACCAAAAGAAGCAAAAGCAGATCTTTTTCAGCAGTTATCATCCTGGTGCAGCCAGCACAGATATTGTCTTTTTCTTTTGTTTTAAATATATCAATTCAATATTACTTACAGATTTATTATTGTTTTCTACATTTTTTTTTCAACTACTAAAACATATTTGTACAAAGTTGGAGAATGGAGAATAGGACATATTCTGCTTTGTTTATTTCCATTCAAGCTAGCCCCTAACATTGGGGCGTCCGTCTGAGAGTACTTTGCTTATTCTACCTATCCATTCACTCATACACCAGTCCACCTGTGATCATTTGTTTGATCGTAATTCATTCCATGGGAATGTATGATCAGAGCCTTTGTTGGTTACTTTTAGAAACTCATTTAATCACTAGCAACCCTTAACACACAGCAAAGACTGAGTCCTAGCAAACATGTATGTCAAAAGACAGCTTGCTGCAGGAAAGCTTTATTGTGTTGGTTTTTACTGGTGATGGTAAATTTGTACAGCCATACTGAAATATTTGTGTGTAGAAGGTACTACACTTTTGTATTGCCTTGTGTATATCAGGTCATTGCTAATGGTGTAAAAAATATAGTCTGTGTCTCTTTGACTTTCAATTACTCTTTTGAAATAGTTGATGGTGAAAAAGGATATCTCTTGGTCCATGTAGGAAGATAAGACTTTACTTTGGATATATAATATTTTTCGTGGAATATTTCAAGACAGACATTTACGGTAGTAAACTTTACCTTCATGAAAGGTATGGAAAAACATGTTGTACTTGTTTTATAGAGCAAAAGTATAGTTCATATAAATATTAAAAGCCCACATTGCTGAATCAATAAATATGTCAGTAACCCACTGCTTCCAGTCAAAATCAAGGAACCTTACCCCATCCACTTGCTTTTTCCAATGGTATCAAAAATGGCTGACAGCTAGTCCTTAATTTTTGAACACGCTTTGAGCGAACACTAATGTATCACAAATAAACGGCAAAAACGTATGCTAAGTTGTGTATTTATCCATCTTTTTAACCGTTCACTTCTGAGTTTCTCTTTCATCTCTGAATGCGGAAACACCCATAGTTGCAAATAGGGAATCAATAACTTGATTGGAAACAGTGTAGATCCTAATGAGACGGCTCGTTACATGCATCTAGATCTGCACTGTTCCTGGTCTGCAGGGATGAAAGGGTCAAATGAGTCGATCATATATGATCATTATGTCTGCAGCTGAACATTTTGGCCGGCGTAATTGCTCTCATACCTAATAAGTTTAGAGGGTCGTTTTGTTTGGCGAAGGACCGATATACTGGCTAGATGACACTGATGTACGGTAACGAATTTCAGGCAGGCTTAAGGACAACAGATCAGATTCATACAGTTAAAGCTGTTTGAATAAATTCTTACAAAACTGCAAAAAAAATAATGTATGCATGTTTTGTAGATTTTTTATAAAGCCTTTGATACAGTTTGGCGATAAGGACTGTTTCAAAAAATGTTGAAATTAGGCGTTGATGGCAGCTTCTATTCTTACGACACGAAAGTCGCAACAAAGGAATAAAGCATAACTGAAAAAAGCTCACGCCTGCCGTGGGAATCGAACCCGGTCCTCCCGGTTAAAAATCCAATACTCTAACCACTGACCCAAAGAGTTGACTCCCTGACGCAGTTGTCAGAGATTGAATATATACTTAGAAACTATGCGTAATTTGCCAAAGCAGTTAATCGAAGGTAGGAGTGCTCGGTCGTAACACTCCTCCTTTTCAAGGAAGTCATCATTTATGATGATGTGATCCTATTTTCGGCGTCTTAAGTCCTATTCCGGACGAGACCCAATCTTACGACATGAAAGTTGCAACACAGGAATGAAGCATAGCTGAAAATGCCGTGAGAATCAAACCCGGTGCTCCCGGTTAAACATCCAATACTCTAAACACTGAGCCAAAGAGTCGACTCCCTGACTCAGTTGTCAGAGATTGAACATATACTTAGAAACTATGCGTAATCTGCCAAGGCAGATAATCGAAGGTATGAGTGCTCGTCGTAACACTATAAAATTGTTAAACACATGTACTCCAATCCCAAATTAGTGCTGAAAAAAAAAAACAACAACAAAAAAACATAGCATTTTGTCCTCTATGGTCAAATATGAAAAACGTGTAAGACAAGGAGATGGACTAAGTACCCTCCTTTTCAGTGTTTACATAAAATAACATACATAAAAAAATAACGCTTCCATTTAAGATCCAGTTGCTTTAAACTCCTCAAGACTCAATTGTCTTGTATATGCTGATGGTTTTGTGTTGTTGACAGAAAGTAAAGAAGTCTACAATCCTTTCTTGATTCTTTGCAAATCTACAATGATACCTGGAAGCTTACAAAATGTAGGAAAACAAAATAAAGTAATTAGTTTTAATAATGGTAAAATAGACACTATATCGTTGCAATTTATTATATACGCGCGTAAAATTCGGAAACTGAAACTGTAGTTAGGTGCAGACATACTGCGGTGGTAGTGTTTTATAAGGGTAATTTTATACACGGTTCAAATTATATTTGTATCAGAAAAAAATGAAAGCGATTGTTTTTTCGTGTAAATCATAGATTTTAGAGTGATGTGTTAAGCAATAGTTTAAACTGAAACTTTTCAACATACTTATATGTCCCGTATTAACTTATAGATTTGAAATTTAGTTCAGTGATTTCAAAATTAGGGATGAAACATTAGATACCTACATTCCCTTTGAAAAAATGCATTACTGGTTTTGAAAATATTTAGTAGGAATTCATAAAAAGTCATCAATCTTGCTTACAGACTTGAGTAAGGAAGAGAAAGAACTCTTAACTTTATCACCTGCCAAGCACTGAAATTCAGTGAGATATAAAACAAACTTCCAGCTACCTATTTTCTAAAATATAAGTTTATAAAGCTGACGAATCCCACCAATATGAAGGTTACAAAAGCTGGTAGTCTTTTATCCAAAATTCTACGCATAAACTGAATAATTGTGAGACTAACTTTGATTGCCGCGAAATATCACAAAAGATTTCGAAGCAATATTGTTGAGACATATTTGGAATATAAATCCTTTTTAGAGAGAGAGAGAGAGAGAGAGAGAGAGAGAGAGAGAGAGAGAGAGAGAGAGAGAGATGTGATTTTTAAGCTTCTTTATTGACGCTTATTAATTTCTATTTACTTTGTACAGGAGAAAACTTATCCCATCTTCACATCTTTATTGGCGACACACCTCGTCCACAACAGTTATGTGCCTATTACTTAGGCCCAGCTGTCAACGGAGAGCTAGTTGAAATAAACTGCAACAAACCAACAATAGGGCAGTTTGTTAAAGTCGTTAAGAAGAGAGATCCTGTGTTCGAACCATCTGTTATGTCGTTATGCGAGGTGGAAGTTCATTCTTTGAGTTACAACGGTATGTGTCATCCATAGTACAATATATGGGTCGCGCCATACGAAAGCATGTCTTTTGGCATATGTAGGCAGTGAATGATAAAATAAGCCTTCGCACCCGCGCAGTCAGAACAGGGCATTCATTGTATGCTAAAAGAATCACTGGATACTACATAATGTATGACGAGAGAACAAAGGTCCGGAGGATACTTTGGCCAGACACAGGATGATCTGAATCTGGGTGTTTTGCACATGTTCGAAGACATGTTTATGCTTGACTTGGCCCATATATTCACGGTGTACCGACATGAGAAGTAGAATATTGTGAAGAATGTAACATGTAAAACACTTTCTGTTAACTTTATTTTAACTTCTTCTCAATAGAGGTCTACTCTATAAGGAAATCATTTGCTTCCAAAGGATGAAAATTCTTTTCTTATAGAATGAACTACTTGTCAGAAGGGCTTTAGCATATAGTGAAGCAAGCAGGTAGTCACAAAGTTGTCGTCCTTAGCGAAAAAGGCGAACAGCTACTAATTGCATCCACTCCTCCTAATAAATGAACAACGACAGGAGATGTGTCTTGTCAGTCAGCACATCCGAGTGCAAGTCGGTGGGCTGTGGATGGAGAGATATCTCTAAATATTTACGCCTGCGCTATTTACCTGGGGTTCAGAAACGATGCAATAAATACATATATATCAAAAGTATGAACATACATACCCAAACCATTACCAAATAAGGTAAAAGTAAACAATAACAACACACCTAGTCGTAGATCTGGACCCAGTTGTTCAAAGCATCGTTAGCTTAATGAGCTCGTTAGTGGTCAAAATGTTAACTGTTCTAGTAAGTACAATATCTAATTCGCTGTCGTGTATCTTATGTGACCGGGGCGTCCAAATGATATCGGCTTACAGTTGGGCAATGCCTGCTATCCTTGTAGCAGGTAAGGGTAGAGGGAGAATGTTTTTATTTCTTCTGTTTCTTCACTTTCATTCCTGTTCCTCTTTCTTTACTGTTCCTCTCTTTCATCTCTTCTACTATCTCTTCTATCTCTTTTCTCCCTCTCTCTGGGAGACGACACAAAATGACCCACAAGGGTTGACGTGTCGTTAAACCCCAACACAATCAAATTAATTCACAGGTATTTGTGATGAGAAAATTGCGAAATAGAAAAGCTACTCATATTTCTTTCAGCAAAAATATTACCGTATATGCCGTACCATATTTAATGATAAAAGATTTAACAATACATTAACTAACGACGACATCGTTAGTTTTAAACAGTTGAGCCCTGGCTGCACTGGCAAACCGTTCTGAAAAGTCAAATAATGTTTTTCTATAACATCTTAGCAGAAAGCGTTGAGTATTATTGTTGTACGTTTCGCATCATGTGTAAATGACACACAGAAACAAACATCAAAGAGCCCAGTATTTCCTGCAATACTTCATGTGCGCCCAACGAAACCCCAGATCAGCCTGCGCTGATCAGAATCTTCCCTGTCCACTCGAAGACGCTTTGGATTATTTGGCTACTAACAGCGTGCCCAGAAAAGACGCTGATCAGACTGCTGTGGTCCGCATGATGATCTGAGTTTACGCTATGCGCACATGTAATATTGTAGGAATTCTATGCCCCGGCGGTGAGTGTGCACATGTCGCACATAAGAATACGTAACATTTACGTATGCGTACAATTACGCATAAGTAACAGTTACATATGTGTTTGAATATCACTTGTCGGTTTTATACATGTGCAAACAATACCAATTCCTCACATCTTATAAAATTGCAAAGCAACATCAATACAGTTGTATTGTGAGTTGTGATACAGAATAGAGATAATGCATCGAAAGTTGTTGGAATGCTGTTCTTTGCCAATTAATACGTTATTCCTTTTACACTATGGCAATGGGCAAACTGTCTGGAGACAGATCAGATTTCTTTGTTCCGCTCAGGCTTCAGATTGTTTGTACATGTAGCTCGTATGATAAACATGAGCAAATTGTCGTGAAAATGTCATTTCTCTATATAATTTAAAATCCCGTTTGCATTTGGAATACATGTACTATCAACATAAAGGTCTATGACGCGAGTCAGAAATGTGCGTCAAACTTTGATTTGATTCACAGTAATCTTTTTAAAACAACCGGGATGACAAATTAAGCATACAAAAGTGGCTGAAATGACATTTGCATTAATACTGTAATTTTAAGACACTAGTCACGGCAAGGGTCGAAGACGCCAGGACGGTAAAATTGGCAGGAGAACAGGAAAATATTTTAAATTATGATCTTGAAGTATATCAGAGCGATCGGTACGATAAGTTGACTATACAATTTACATTGTTTATGTATGACAGGACTAAAGCAGGGTTAATTAGGGTCCAAGTGCGAATGTGGGGATATGCGATGGCCCACCATTGTCGGGTGCCATTCAAGTGGGAAACGTTTTTAAAGAGACTTCTTCTTCATATAAGAAGGATGTAACATATGTGTATGGTTCGTACATATCATACAAAAGCTTCACATAAATTGTATACATGTTACATATGCGTACGTTTGTACGCAAACGTAGTACATTAACATCGCCATGTGTTATATATGCGTACGGTTGTACGCATACGTTACAAATCTGTTATTGGTACGTATGTATGGCATATGCACACTCACACCCGCCTCAATAAATAACCGGAATCAGTACCTAGTATTGAAAAGTTATAACCCAAAACAATGCATAGAATCATTTATTTAACGCTTAGCTTATCTTGTAAAAAATGTATGAATGGAGAGCAAAGGCCCGGATGGTACTTTGTGAAGAAGGATGTGCAGGAGGATCTAAATGGACGCGGCCCATATATCTGTAAATTTTTCAGGTTCTGAGAACCCGGCTTTTCAGCGTCCCGCTTTCCAAAGTACTACCGACAACGACAAGTATGCAGATAAGGCTGTTGATGGAAATTATAACAGCTCGGATAACGATTGTACACTAACGAAACCAGAAAACGCTCCCTGGTGGATAGTGGAACTTGACCAAGTTCATCGCGTTCAAACAGTTGTTATCAAAACTAGTAGTAAGACTTTAAAAACTTAAATTTCAACTACGTAACAAAACTGTCGGTCCATAGCTTAGGCATTTTTTGATTGTATCGTTTATACTGTCTGCAAAGACAGGGAATTTATTTGTTTAGCCCTTTTACTCCTGATTTTTTTTTCAAACGGACTCATCCATTTCTGAATTTGGACTCATTCATTCTTGCAGTTAGTGTTTCAGTCAAAAATCAATGATGAATGACAAATAGTGTATATTGTTAGGAGATATCTCATCTGGACCTACTCTTTTTACAAAGGTGGTCCACAGGGATGAAAGGATTAATAGCCCACCCCACCCTTTAAAATCGAGAGATGCCACATTTTAGCAGTAGAGGTTTTAGGGGTCTGAGTACACTTGGTAGACTTTTCATCGTATACATATATATTTTTTAACTTTGGTTACTTTCTCTCTGCTTTCCTGCAAACCAGACCCCAACTAAAATTGGATCTACCCCAAATGAAAGAATGTGCTCCCCGTAGGGTCAATGGTTTACCTCTTGGAATCTCCCCTAACACTCATCATAACCCTTTCAGCTCTGCAGACCAAAACAGATAATTTTGAAAACAGTGTGGCTCTAGTACATGTACAAACAGTCTGAAGCTTGATCCATAGTGTTCGCCCTTCTGTTCTTGATCCATGACAGACACCTCCAGGTAACAACGGATGTATTCAAGGACGGAAGTGTCCACTTCATAAACGCATGGTTGAAAGGGTTTATTGTTGTTGGAATGTCAAAATCGAAGAAGGAGTTATTAAGGACAGGACAGAGTCATGATACACAGTCTTCATAAAGCACTGAATAAGTATTTAATGACATTGGCTACACAGAACTAAAAGGTATGAATTTAATAGGTGTTACCTATATCTATGCGTCCAAGTTATCGTTACGTTTGCTTCATGGGTGAGGTGGCCAGACTTATAAACAAAAGTTTATGTTATTCAACAGCCAAAATCTACACTAATCTTAAACAAATAATGCTGTTTTACTCATCTCCTTCAATCTCCAAATGAATGTTGTCTTCTCGAAGTTTGTGTCAAAACGACAATAAACTTACAATGATTTAAAAAAAAAACTATAGACATTCTAAAATTCTGCTGTTTGATAAAAATGACATTATGAAATTAAGACATTGCAACACCATATTCTGAAAAAAGGAGCTAAGGGTGTGGGAGAGCGTTTGCAGCCTCATAAACTGCAGTGTCGCATATGAATAGATTCAATCAAACCAAGTGATTTTGTAAGTTCTTTGTTTCCAAAAGCAATTCTTTTTAACTTTTATTTTACTCTACTGTAGCTGGTGTTGTGCCGTATGGCGGCCGTAAAAAAAGTCTCCTCGTACATAAGCATAGTACAGGTCATATTTTATTTCCTTTGAGATCAATAAGCCCATCCTGGTTATTTCGAAAATCGAATACCGCTAAAGCCGACGCTAGGGGGCATATGCGGCCTCGAAAACTACAGTGTTGCATATGAAGAGCCTCAATCAAACCGAGTTTCCGATTGTCGTAATTTTGCGTGCTCTTTGTGTTCAAAGGCAATCCTATGAAGGTTGTGCAAATAGTTCTGTCACTTATAGGCTTCCTTTGTTTTATCCCAGGTATATTTTAAAATGTTTCACTGCACTTGAATGGTGTGTTAAATAGCTAAAAATACTCGTTTATTTCGTACAAATTGCTTTCCAACTGACCGAGTTATTTTAAATTGAAATAGTTGCAGTATATACACTGACCAATTTACTTGTTGCATTGGGAAATGGACCAGAAAACTACAATTCGTAGCTGTATTAAATGCCGCATTAGGCTTAATATAGATTCAAAGCAGATATTTAATAATTTTGTGTGGCATATATGGACCTCAGACCATTTCAGTGCGCACAGTTTTTGGTGGGTTAAAGATTTTAAAGCTGTGAAATTTTCTGTTGAAGATGATACCCGCCCTGGAAGGCCTAAAACCTCTGTAACCAAGGCTAACAGCGCTGCTGTAAAGACTGTCGTCGAACAGGATGCGCGATTGTCTGTCAAAGATATAGCTAGTTGCACTGGCATATCAGAAGGCAGTGTGCAAATAGTTCTGAAAAAAACGTTTGGACCTGAGAAAGGTTTGCGCTAGTTGGGTACCTCATTTGCTCAATGAAGAACTAAAGACACAACGCCTTAAATGTGCCCGGGAACTTTTGAAAACATCCAAAGTCTGTATTAGTCAGGTTATTTCTAACTTGCTAACAGGTGATGAAACCTGGGTGCACATGTTTGAGCCACACAGAAGGACTGATAATAAGCAATGGGACGCGAAAAGCTCAAAAACGTCCATGTATTGCCAAGAGAACCATAGGTTCGAAAGAGATGTTGTACGCAATTATCTTTAATTCAAGTGGGCCAGTCGGTCAAGTGTCTTGTCCATCTGGTCACTGGGCGATTCTACAAGAGTTCTGTGCTGAAGAAAGAGTTTTACAATAAGAAACGACCAAGCAAACGATGGTCAGGAGTCCACCTTTTACATGACAACGCCTCCTCTCATAAGTGTGAAGTTGTTAAGTCTTTCTTGGCTTCTGAAAAAGTGAAAGTTTTAAACCATCCACCTTATTCACCTGACCTAAGTCCCTGTGACTTCTTTTTATTTCCAAGGCTTAAGAAAATGCTTTCTGGAAATAAGTTCTCTTGGCAGCGCTATTTATCAGTGTCTCCAACAGATACCAAAGATGACTATTTATCTGCTTTTCGCGACTGGGTTAAACGGTTACAAAAGTGTGTTTCAGTAAAGGGGGAATGCTTTGAAGGTTTGTCAATACCCATTCTATCGATATTACTGCTAAATTTGCAGTGAGTATTAAAGAAAAGCAAGACAGACTTCCTACGTTATATTGGTTACCGAAACTTCATAAACGACCTTATAAAGCACGTTTCATTGCTAATTCTAGTTTTGTCCAAACTGCTAACTTCATGCCTTACTGCTGTTAAAAAACATTGGATTAGATACTATGATACTGTTTACGAAAGGGACGAAATTAACTATTTTTGGTCAATTAAAAATTCTAATGATGTTCTCAATAAATTTAAATCTAAAATTTTTCAGGCTTCTAAATTGTCTACATATGATTTTTCTACACTCTATACTACGTTACCTCATCATCTTATAAAAGATAAACTTATTGATTTAATTTACCGAACGTTTATTCGGGAGAATACCCAATATTTGGCTTGCAACGAAGAATGTGCTTTTTTCACTTCTGATGTGTATAATAATCACAATTTATGGTCGTGTCAAAAAGTCTGTGATGCCCTTGTTTATCTTTTGGATAACATTTTTATTAGATTTTGAACTAAACCTTATAGACAAACTATGGTGATGGGAACTAATTGTGCTCCTCTTGTTGCAGATTTGTTTCTTTTTTGTTATGAGAGAGATTTCATGAAGTCTCTCTCACGTGAAAATCAGGCTGACATTACTGAGGCTTTCAATTCAACTTTAAGATACCTTGACGATTTATTAAATAATGACAATATTTCCTTTGACCAAATGGTGGACCGGATATACCCTACAGAACTCCAATTAAATAGAGCAAATTCTTCCGATACCGAGGCACCTTTTTTGGATTTGAATCTATGTATATCTAATGGTACAGTTTCCGCCAAAATTTATGATAAACGGGACGATTTTGATTTTGATATCGTCAATTTCCCTTTTCTGGATGGCGATGTCCCCCATATGGGGTATACATATCTCAACTTATAAGATTCGCCAGAGCTTCTTCAAATCTTAATGACTTTAACCAACGTAATAAAGGCCCTTACTGCCAAACTTCTTAGGCAGGGCTGTCGTTATTTTAAACTTCGTAAGGCGTTTTCGAAATTTTATTGCAGACACAGTGCCTTGTTAGAAAAATATAGCGTCAGTCTGAAAACACTTCTGCAACAAGGTATATCGGAACCCGAATTTTACGGTGACTTAGTGTACAGATTTAGAAAAATTGTAGGTAAATCTAACTTTTCGGAGCAATTCAGAAAACTTATTAACCGTTATAAAAGAATTGGCTATAGCCTGGATATTATGCGGCAGACTGCATGCGTAGTTGTCAACCCAATCATTGTTGATGGCTATGCTTCACTCTTTAATTGCACGACGGCGGTTTGGGCCTCAGACTCAATGACGGCCTCTTCGTTATACTTTAACCAGTGGGTTGGGGCTTGACGGTATGTCTTTGGCTTGGCCCGCCGTGGTTCAACTATTGGTTTTCATTTACACTGGCATACAGTAGAATTAGCCATGAGTACTCGTCTTTGTTTATTATAGTGATTAATTTGATTTTTATGTTTTCGCTTTGATGCATTGACTGAGTTGGGAGCCTTTATACGAACCGAATTTTTATGTATTTCTGTATTAAGAGTAGCATCGGAACCCAGGGTGAAGTTAGCTGGCTGCAAGGGTGCTTTGAACCCCCCAGTGGTTTGCTCTGCCGGCCGTTCTTGGGTCCCGGTGTTAGTCTTACTCTTTGTTGCTTTGTGGTGTATTCTGCGAGGCGATTTGTTGTGTGTCTTTCCGTGTGTCATTTTGTTCTTGTGTTTTTCAGTCCTTTTAGTATTGCAATTACCTCGCTTGGGGAAGAGAGAGCTAATCTTAGTGCTTTTCGTACGTTTGTTCGGTTTGTGCTTGTTTAAATTTGTCGGTTTCCTCTTCCTCTTGGGGTCTGGGAAGGGCTGCGGTTTGTGATTGTGGCACTCCCAGGACGTTTCTCTTACCTTTTTTGTAATAAAAATATGTTTGATAAAACGTTGCACAGAAGTAATCCGAACCCAGTGACAAATTGTTTTGCAGGACCCTCGTATTGTTTACTTTTATTTGCATTTTAATCTACATGTATCTGCCACCTAAATAACAAGAATTATTTGTATTTTAGCAGAAGTGAACCCCTTTAAAACAACGTCTATCTATATGTCTTATGAAGTACTCATTGACTTCCCTGCATAGAATCCCCCGAATCCTCCTTTTCAAACGCTAAGAGAAAACTGATATTATTAATTATTTATTTAATTTCACTCTAAAGTGCTTAAACCTCTATTGTGAACTTCAATTGTTTTACCTTTTTTATGAAGAGCCCTAAGGGCCTCTTTTGTTCAATCCCTCTTTTCTGGAGCACGAATAATTATTATTATCATATCTCTTTTATCTGGAGCTCTAAGAGCATTTATTGTTTTCGCCCTCTAACATGGAGCACCAAGAACCGCTATTTTTGTATCTCCCTTCTAGGGAGTCCTAAGAATATTTTTTGTATGTTCCCTGCTATACGGAGACCAAAACCGTATTATGTGTTAGCTTTTATCTGGATAAAAATATAAATGTTTTATATCTTATTATCTGGAGCTCATAAGATATTTTCTATTTTCTGGAGCCCTCAAAGCATTGTGTTCTCTCTCTTAATTGGAACCATCTAAGGTTCCTGCTATAGGGAGCCCAAAAACGTAGTATGTGTTAGCTTTCGTCTGGATTAAAACTAAAAATGTTTTATATTTTATTATCTGGAGCTCATAAGATTTTTTTTTATTATTTTATTGGGCCCTCAAATAACTGTGCTCTCTCTCTGTTAACTGGAACCATCCCTAAGAATCGTTGTTGTTTTATCTCTTTTATCTAGAACCTTAAGAACCTTTATTGTTTGATTTATCTTATCCGGAACCCTAAAAGCCTTTACTGTCTTATTCTTATAAGGACCCCTAACAACCTTTATTAATAATTATATACCTTATTTGTAGCCCTAATAACCACATTTTTGTAGCTATCTTATCTGGAGCCATAATTACCTTTTTTTATCTCTTATTAGAAACCCTAAGAAACTTTATTGTGCAATGTCATTCATCCGGGGCCCCAAGAACCTTCACTGTTTACTCTATCTTATCTAGAGCCCAGAAAATCTCTATTGTACTAGCTCTTATATGGAGCACAAAATGGAATTGTTAAATATTTTTTATCTTGAGCCCTAAGATTCTCTATTTTTATCTCTCTTTTATTTGGTGCCATGGGAACCTTTACTATGTTATCCCTCTTGTATGTATATGCCTGCCATTAATTCTTAAAATATTCCAAGCGGTTTGAAAGGTTTTAGCGATTTTCACAAACTGATTACGGGTAGACAGACATGTGTTCGGCAAGGCCTTTTATTTAGAAATCTGACATTTGACAATTTCATTTGTTAGATCTGTTCATTATGTATCTGCATGTCATAAATTATCAGTAAATTCCAAGCACTGGGTTTAAAACCATATAAAATTCAATGTGTATCTCTTATATGGAGCCCGTAAACATCTTATGTTTTATGAGGAGTACATATTTATTATACGAAGTTGTATTTGACAATTTCATTGGTTAGGGTTTGTCAATATGTTTCTGCTTGCCATAAATTATCATTATATTTCAAGCAGTTTACCGTTACTGTTTTATTAGCCTTGCATGAATCTGCCTGCCATTAATTATTAAAATATTCCAAGCGGTTTGAAAGGTTATTATTAATTATCTATTTAATTTCACTCTAAAGAACTTAAAACTCTATTGTGAACTTCTTTTGTTTTAATTTTTTTTATGAAGAGCCCTAAGGGCCTCTTTTGTTCAATCTCTCTTTTCTGGAGCACGAATAATTATTATTATCATATCTCTCTTACCTGGAGCTCTAAGAGCATTCATTGTTTTCGCCCTCTAACTGACTCATAATCCGTAAGTATATTTTTTTTATAATACATCAAATACTCTTGAAATATAGGGAAAAATAACTAAAACAAGAACTACAGGTCGTGACCTGCATTAATTTTAGCGATTTTTACAACCGATTATAGGCGGACGGACACACCTCGTAAGGCTACTATTTATTAACAAGAAATCTAGCATTAGACAACTTTGTTGGTAATTGTCAATATGTTTCTGCATGTCATAAATTATCAGTATAACACATTAAGTATACCAGATTGCATTTGCAGTACTTCACTTTACGGGCTCCTTTCTTTAGAGAAACACATAACTGATCAAATTTTTATGTCGATAAATTTCCTTCTTCATACCATTAAATGTTACAGCTATTCTCCCCAACCTCATCTCTCCGGCTGTTATTCGACAGAATAAATACAAAGTCTAGTGGTTTATTCCTAGTCCTACAAGTATCAATATATTCAGTATCAAAATAAATTGGTGGTAGAAAACTAAATGAAAAAGATACTATATTCATTTATAATTTAAATTTTAACTGAATATCGGTTTATACTAACTGCTTCAGAATGCTGACAGAAAGGAATATTATCCTCCCGTTTGATTCAAAATAAATAAATAAATAAAAGGACACAAATGTCCCCGCCCTTTGCTCTCTGTGCATATAGCAATACATATTTTCCAAATGCTCAGTCTCACCCGTTATACATTCTGACTTAGCCTTACACAAGGACTTGATGCAAGGGCAACTCTAGCACAGAGTTAAAGGCTTATAACTGGGTAAGTAGCATACACAATGTCAACTTCCTAGCATAAAAGGTACCCAAATTATGACCACCAAAAGAAACACGAATATAAATGTCAATGTAAAATATGACCAACTTCGGCTCATACTGATTCATAATCCGTAAGTATATTGTTTATAATACATCAAATACTCTTGAAATATAGGGCAAAATCACTAAAACAAGAAATACAGGTCGTGATCTGCATTAATTTTAGTGTCAAGCTTCGAGTCATCGTGACTCATAATAAGTATAATGTTTGCACATCAATTATTCTTAAATATATAAGGCAAATTATTGGACAGCAAAATGTAGATCTCTGATCTACATTTATTTTGAGGTCAAACTTCGGATCATACTGACTCATAATCAATCAGCATGATTATTGTAAATCAAATATTCTTCGAGATATAAGACAGAATTACTTATCCGCGGAATATAGATAACAGAGACCCACATTTTATTTTAGGTCAAACTTCGAGTCATACTTACGTATAACATATAACATGTTTTAAACTTCAAATACTCTTCAAGAAATAAGGCAAAATTACTGAACTGTGAAATGTAGGTCACTGTCATCTACATCTATTTTGCGGTCAAACTTCGGGCCATACTGGTTTATATTTCAAACGTATGATGTTTATATATCAACTGCTCTTCAAAATATAAGGCAAAGTCACTGGACTATGAAATAAAGGTCACTGTGACCTACATTCCTGTTAGATCAAACTTTAGGTAATACCGACTTATAATCACAAAGCATGGTTTTTATAGATGGAAGACTCGTGAAGATGTAGGGCAAAATCACTGGAGCGTTAAGGCAAAATGTCCTGATCAGGAAATATAGGTCATGCTTACCTTCACATCATGGCCTACAAGTCAGGGTCACAAAGTTGACTGACGTCGGACCAAGTATCTGTCTAAGTTTTGTTTATTATAGAAAAATAGAAAACAAAAATTCGAAGTACACAACCTGCCCTTTGGACACCTATGTCAAACTGTGCATGACTAACCCCTAGGCATGACCAAGGGGCAACTCTAGCACATAGCTGAAGTTTGGGTAAGTAGCATACCAAATTTCAACTTCCTAGCCTGAAAAGGTACTAAAATTATGACCTCCAAGGGAAATGCATATTAAATGGGTTTGGGCATGACCACCTCTGAGCATGACCCAGTAGTAAAGTATACATGCTTGAATGTTTAGATCTGGGTAAGTAGTATACCAAATGCCAACTTCCTAGCATAAACGGTACCTACGTTATGACTCTAAAGAGAAACTCTAACGTAAATGCCAATGTTAACTTGAATGTAAACTTAAACATTGACCCCTAGTTCCACCCCAGGGCCTGACGCAGGGGCAACTCTAGCATAGACTTAAACGTGGTCTAGTTAACTAGCATACAAAATTCCAACTCCTTAGCGTATAAGATACCTTGGTTAAGGCCTCCAAGAGAAACGCGGATGTCAATGCAAACCTGAGAGTAAACTTAATCATTAACCTACAGCCCTACTCAGCCATGGCGTTAATGGATTTGGTCTTGGTAAATAACATTTCAGATTGCAACTTCCTAGCAAAAACGACATCTGAGTTATGACCGCCGGAGAAACGCGGAAGTAAATGAAAATGTACACTAGTAAGTAGACTCAAACATTGACCCTTAGTCCCACCTAGCGCATTACTTAGGAGCAACTCTAGCACAGTGAAAAAGGCTTGGGTTTGGGTAAGTAGCATGCTAAATTTGAACTTCCTAGCATAAAAGACCAAGTTATATCTCGAATAGAAATGCGGACATACATAGAAACGCGGATGTAAATGTTAATGTTACCTTGAACAATGAACCCTAGCCCAACCCCCTAACACACACACACACACAGAGTTGAAGGTGTGGTGTACACAAGACACGCAATATATATATATATATATATATATATATATATATATATATATATATATATATATATATATATATATATACTGCTGAGACAAACACACACACACACACAGAGTTGAAGGTGTGGTGTACACAAGACACGCAATATATATATATATATATATATATATATATATATATATATATATATATATATATATATATATATATATATATATATATATATATATATATATATACTGCTGAGACAAACAAGACTGTCAAAAGCAGTGCATATTAGATACCACAGCTAGGACCAAAATGTTGATGTTATCCAAATCATATGGTAATTTTCAATCCTGGCGAAAACGGTAAACAAAGTTTCAAAACGCTCGGTTATAATCTGCAGGAAATGCATTCACTCCCACAAAATATACACTACTGAGACTAAAAAGAAACATGTTGAAGCTCACTAACACCTGCAAAACAAACAAAAGAAAGAAAGAAAAAAAAGGAATCTAGATGATCCCTAAACGAGATGACTGTCCCCGCTACTGCCAGTTTGGCTTTATTACTTGTATTCTGAATTAAAGGTGTTATATAACAGGGTGTTCAATTATTTTAAACATCATGTTTACTATGTTTCAATAAATAGCTTTATTTACTATGTTTCCAAAAATAACGTTCTGGAACAACATGTTTACATGATGTTTATGTCCTTGATTCTGGACTGAGTTATTTTTGGCATATCATAGAATATTTGTAAGTTTCTTGAAGGAACCTGGAACATAAGGGATCCTTGTAGTAAATTCTTTTTCTAGAACGTTCTTTGATATTATATAATGAGAAAAGATTTTCATCTGGGCATTTTTGTACTCTTTCACTAGAAATTATTCTATACTGGATTACTTTAATATTTTATTTATTCTGGACTTAAATTCTGAATTCAGGATCTTTAATTTGTGGGATCAGAAACTGTTATCAAAGGATTTGTTTCTATAAATTCATGTGGATTTTTTTGAGGGACTTTGTGACACAAATTTGAAAGGTACTGTTTACTTACATTATTTTGTTTTGAATCTTGTCTCATTTTTTTGTGAATAAATATTGTTAATAATTTAAAGCTTGTTGCTGGTTTCACTTTCATTTCTTTCTCGTTACGCCTGGCTCGTAACAAAGGCAAAAGAAGAGTGATTTTGTTAACACTTACTAAAACCCATGAGCCCAATGCGCAAAAAGGCATCATTTCTAAGTACGTCAAGTGTGTGTAAGTAGTTGCGGTCATGGTGTTTAAGTCATAATCCAAACTCATAAATCCGTAAACGAATGACGAATCAGAATGTTCAGACCAACAGACATGGACCCCAGAATAAAGGGTGTAATCAGGCGTCTGCGGATAGTAAGCATTACTTGGTAAGCAAGCTTCGCCCACCATGCCCATAGGCCTGAACGAAGGAAATATCAGGAGAAGCCTATGTCCGTGATTTTGGAAGTCTACTTATGGCGAGTCACTGGCAAAAACAGCAGAAACAATTTTGGAAACTGCCACATTGTACGGATTGATAACATCATGATGTCTTCCGTAGAACTTCTTAAGTTTTGCTACCATTTTTTTTTTTTTTTTTTTTTTTTTTTATACCCCTGGCTCAATAACTTTGCAGTGAACACTTTCCCATCTAAAATGAAGTTCTGATAATTTGAACAGGCTCTGGCATAACGGATTAATTGTGAAACGTAAACGCAACTTTTCTTAAAAAAGGTAGTTTGTTACCCTCATAAGAGCGCGCCATGTGAAAGCCAAGGTCAGCCTTAGCAGCCGCACAGTCTGATTTGGACCTTCACTGTCAGCTAATAGAATCAGTAGATATCATGTGAGAATAAAGAATCTAATTGATTTGATCTGAATTAAAATGACAAAATGTGGGATATATATATATATGGTTTGCTTTATTTGCATTTTTCATTTTTCAATAAGTATTAAAACAAAATATGAATAAATGGTGTTGCTTCTTTCAGAAAACAACAAAAACAAGATTTCTTACTTGTGCATGTAACACTCGAAAAGAGTCCAAATTTTATCGGATTCGATTCTTTTTTGTGCATTGTTCATACTCTGCGATCTCGTTTAACTATGTATGCTACTAGATCTTGATTGAGAATCCGAAACACCAAAATAACAGGAAATACATGTTACAAATATGGAACTTGATTTACCCTCCTGTAACCATTATCAAGACAGATCCAATACAATCGAATTGTTGGAGCTGCAAGATGAAATAATACATTATTTCTAGCCCCCTTCTTCGAGAACACATCTTTATTGAGTAGAACGTTAAATAGCCATTTTAACGTTTTTTGGCTAATGACAATTGACTATAAATAGCCAATTTAACGATCTTTGGCTATCTACAGTTGACTGTAAATAGCCAATTTAACGTTTTTGGTTATTTACAGTTGACTGCAAATAGCCAATTTAACGTTTTTAGCTATTTACAAATGACTGTAAAAAAGCCTCTTCCTAATGAAGAATATCAATATTAACATACAATGACATGAAAACTTGCAAATGTGTACAAACTTCCTTTGATATGTTAAAGGCCCCTATAAGTTTCTACATTTATACAGTATGTTCACTACTTTTTGTACAGCAGTTTTCATGGTTCATTTTCATCCTCCCGCAAGCATATAGTTCTACCCTTTGTCCATGTGCCTGTCCGTCCGTCATACGTTACAGTGTTGTTCGTGTCCCCGCACCTCCTCCTACAGTTTTCAAGGTAATGGTTTGAAACTTGCACCTTAGTAAGCACATAAATTGAGCATTTGCGTAAAGGTCACACATCTCTGATCAAATTATTATTGGTAGAGTTATGTACCCTAATTTATTTAGAAATTTCGCCTAACACACATGGTATAGTAGGGTTTGTACCTCCTGAACTTCTACAGTTTTCAATATAACGATTTGAAACTCGTAGCAACGTAAGAATATAGACAGACCATGTGCGTAAAAAGTCAAAGAACTTGATAATTTTTTATTGTTACAGTTGCATCCCCTTCATTGACTAAGCAATTGTGTCATATTCATATTTTATAGTGGAGTTCATGTCTGCACTTCTACAAATTTATGATTGTGGTTGGAAACTTGCACTACAGAATAAGTATAGGTTGAGTATATGGAAAGTCTATGCAAACTATTGTTGCAATAAGTACATGCCCTTTTTATATTGAATAATTTTGGCTTATAATCATGCCATAGCAGAGTTCGTGTGTCTGCAACTCCTTCTACCGTGCATGAAGCCCACATGACTCTGATAATGGTTAAATAATTAAATACATAGCCAAACTGACAGTAGCTGGGGTATTTGTCCCCTTTAGGGATTTTCTATTATTATTATTATTTATTTGTTTGTTTTTACGCGGACATTCTATATTTATGGCTACGGGTACTTGGGTACCCGCGAGTAATAAGGATTCCGGTACCCGGGAACGAAATTTCTACCCGTGGCAACCCTAGTCAAAATTTAATGGATTTTGCCCATTAACAATCCCAAACCACTCACCCGTGATATATCAATTAAGCAAAATTTGAATTAAATAAATTAATTCATGAAAATCTAATCAAGTTAGAGAACGGAAACTGAGCACTGATGGACTTGTGTTTGGACAGATAGACATGGAGAGGAAAAGTGCTTTCACCATAAATCATCCCGAAAGTTACGACTTTGAACTTTGGATCTATGGATCTTGAGTCCGACGTGCTAGCGGCTGTATTCAAGTGTCAATTCCACTCACAAAAATATAGTTTATGAAGGCTTTCTAGTGGGGTAACTGTTCCCTTGCTCCCTGAAGAAATTAGCATTTCCTTGTTCCCCAAAATCAAAATCTTGATTTTCAATGTTCTCCGTGCCCGAAAATTGCCTAAATTTTCCACGTCCCCTTCATTTCTAGACTATTGTTCCTTTGTTTCCCTGAATTAAATGACATTGTTCCACTGTTCCCCAAATCCCTGGAACGGCCTTAGTTATGATGTTTTTTTTTTTAAATCTAAGAGCACAACTCAAATCACAAAATAAAAGTTTGCTAATATTGCAAGATACCTGTGAAAACAACTACAATGAAAGCACTAATTGGGGCTAGACATAACCAACCAACTATTCTACTTGTTAAAAACCCTTACATAAAATAGTTTCTGTGATATTGTTACATGAGAAATAACTCTAATCGCCAATGCCGCAGCCGGGGATCAAACGCAGGCAACCTGCATAAAAGGCCAGCACTCTACCACAACGCTATTATGCTGACAGTTTGGTGTTTTAAAACTCTTTCAATATTAGTTGAGTCATATTGAGACAATGGAAGGATGATAATGAAAAGCTCTGTGAATTAAAGCGCCCTACAGTCAAGCGCTGAATTCCGATTTCAAAACCGGAACCTTGTGACCGGTGAGCTAACCACATAGCTCTTCAGACAATCTACCTGTAAAAAAGCTGGCCTGTACTTCAAGACGGTACAATATTGTCATACATATTTCACTACTGCATAAGAGCAAATAAAGAATATTTGTGTTTAGGGTAACCCTACCTAATTTTCCTGATGAAATCTTGCATTCTTTTATAGTTTCTTAAAAGAAGCAGGTGATACTGGCATAAAAATGTCTGCTTAATATTCCGAGAAGACGGTCTGAGCAACAGTATAGCCCCACATCAAAATGCTCGTATACAGTGTCTACACTGTTTGCCGTTATGTCAGTAATTTTAGACACATCTAAGGATCGTCTAACAAATTTGGTAAAACTTTATGTGCGAAGTTCAAATATATTTAGCAATTATGGTATACGTCTACATAAAACATGTAAAGAAATCCGCTGTTGAATTATATGCTATAACGTCCAACATTACGAAAACACGCCTATTCAAATATATAGAAAATTTTACCACCAAAAAATGAAAAATTTTCAGATAAAAATTCGGATATTTTTCATATTTCTGCTGAAAACATAGATTGTGGGTACTCGTTAGAACCGCCTCGGCCTCGGCGAGGCGGTTCTAACGAGTACCAACCATCTATGTTTTGATCAGAAATAATAAAAATAATGTATACCCCTGTAAACCCCAGTTTTATTATATAAAAGTGGGGTTTAAGGGGGTCAACATTATATAAGAATGTTTTCGTGATGGGCAACAATATTTCAGTCGTTTAGAGGCATTGCTTTCAAGTTTGAGGGACTTTTACCCTACCCGACTACATGAATTCTGGTTCTGCTTAGTTACTAGCAGTTATGCTGCCATGGAGGCTTAAGGCAGTCCTTCTATTTCGCGTGCATTGCGGTACATTGACACTACACTGTCCTTCACTTACCTGAAATACATTTAACTGTTTTAGGATTTTTCATATAGATTTTTTTGAACAAGTTTGTGCGTTTTTGTATTTATTTCTTTTTGTTGTTGTTGATTTTTTGGGAGCCTACACATTAAGAAAAAAAAAAAAAAAAAAAAAAAAAAAAAGAATAAAAAACAACGACGAACCGAAGTCGAGCAAACACATTATTGTGTCGATGTTCTTTAGATTTTCATGTGGAAACAACATTAAGTCAACGTCCTATCTGAAGTTTACCACGAAAGTGTACCTTATCCACAAAACTAATCATGCTTAGCTCGAAAACAGATGGATAATGGATAAAAGTAAAATTCGAAGAGGAGAAAAATTTCAAATTGGACCCGATCGCAAATTTTGTAGGCTGACATCATATGTCTGCTGATTCAACACTGTTCAATTGGAATACTTGGCGTCATTGGCTGTTTTGTTGTTATTATCGGTCTTGACGCCGTGTCATCAGCCTCTGCTAAATTACGGGACGCTGATTTTTTTTAGGGATAAGCACCGAACCATCCAAGCGTCTGTAGGACTATCACACTTTTGACCACATAGTAGTGCGTCCTCACGCCGAACCGCCTCGGTTGGAGATCTGCTTTGCAGTTCCTGTTGGACAACTTATTAATGAAGATACCACAGGAAGTGGTATACTCATTAAGCAAAGATTTCTCGACGCACCAAGAGAAGAACAAATAACGACAAAACAAACCATACATTTAAAACGACAGATGTACGAACAAAGACGAACAACACGAAAGGAATTGCACCACGAAAACATGCCTATATTATTTTGACACTCTTAAATCCCACTTTTTATAAAGTAAAACTGGGTTTACAGTTCTTATTTCTGCTAAAAAACATAGATTGTGGGTACTCGTTAGAACCGCCTCATCGAGGCGGTGGCGGTTCTAACGAGTGCCCACAATCTATGTTTAGGGCAGAGATATGAAAATATCAGATTTGTTATCTGAAATATTTCAGTCTTTTGGTGGTCGAATTTTCAATATATTTGAACAGGCGTGTTTTCGTAATGGCCTTGGAACGGCAAGTAGCAAATTTCCATGGTAGTGTGATCTTGGGGGCGAGGGGGTTTAAACCAGTTTTTCTCAATATCAAAATTACACTTCTTCGATACCAGATATAAGAGCCCGCTTTGGAACTGTCACTAGCAAAACGGTAGGGGGTGGGATGGGGTGGGGTGGGGTTGGCGCGGAGTTAGATAGAGTGAGGGTAAACTTTGCTTTGTATAAACTCTTTTTTTTTTAATTCGATTTTTGATAGATTAGAACTATATAATCAGCTTGTACTTGACAATATGTGCCTCGCCCCTACAGCATATCATATGTTTGATGTGTACAATTGTTCACACTGCGCTGATTTTATGCACTGGATTTTGAATAGATGTACAGCTATTAATTTTCGGAAATATTGAAGTTCTTTATTTATTTTCAGCAAAGGGTTTCTCCAATGTGCATGTCTATGTTGGTCTTACTCTACGAAGTCTAGAATTATGCTCATTTTACCAAGGCCCTGCTGTTGCGGAGACATTTGCTACAATCGTGTGCTATATCCCCGTAGAAGGAACAGTTATCAAAATCACGACACAAAAAGAGAGCATTATTCCGCCGTCAAATCTCGCAATGTGTGATATAGCAATATACGGAAAAAATGTGTCAGGTATGTATTATACTTTTTACATTTTTTTGACAATTTTAACGCTAAGTATGCTAGAAAACAATTTCAGACGATGACGTTGTGAAATATTTGCTTATTTTTGTAGAAATTAGGCTTTGATTGTAGCATGCAACAATCTATTCACCAGAAAACAGGCTTTGACATCCTTGGCTTTCTAAAATGCACCCAGTAAATACAGTCGACTCTCGTTATCTCGAAGTCCAAGGAACTCTGACATACTTCGACATATCCGAAGCTCGACATATCAGATCTGCAGAATTTAGGAAAAAAGTAAATCGAACAACCACATTTTACAAATAAATATGTAATTTGACACCCGAAGTTAGAGATTTATAAAAAAATGTGGAAAAGAGGAGACATTGCTCCAGTACCGTCCATTGTAAACTGTGCAGTGCACTACAGATCAAATATCAGTCCTCCATGTACTTTACAGTCCCCTACAGACCCAGTACCAGTTCTCTTTATACTCTAGTCTACTTAAGACCCGGTATCAGTCTCTGTATATTATACAATCCACAACAGACCCATTACCTGTAATCCGTATACTCTACAGTCCTCTACAGACCAAGTACTAGTCCTCCGTATACTATACTGACCGAGTACCAGTCCTCCGTATACTTAACAGTCCCCTACAGATCCAGTACCAGTCGTTCGTATACTCTACAGTTCACTACAGACCGTTCAACTCTTCCGTATATTCTACAGTCTACTCAACACCAGTTTCAGTCCTCCCTAAACGCTACATATGAATACAGACCAAGTTACAGCCCTCCGTATATTCTGCTACATACCTAGTGGCAGTCCTCCGTATACGCTACAATGCACTAGAGACCCAGTATCAGTCCACCGTATACTCTGGAGTCCAGTATTACCACAGTACCAGTCCTCAGTACTAGTCCTCCATATACTCTACAATCCCTTAGAGATCAAGTTTCAGTCCTCAGTATACACTACAATCCACCAAAGACACAGCACAAGTCCTCCATATGCTACACTGTCCTCTACAGACGCAGATCCAGAGTCCTCCGTAGACTCTACAGTCCACTACAGAGCAAGTTCCAGTACTCGTTGTTCTCTACAGTCCACCACAAACCCAGAGCCAGTCTTCCTTATGATATACAGTTCCTTTAAGACCAAGTACTAGTCCTTCCTGCTCTCTACAGTCCAGCACAGATCCAGTAACACTTCCTTATTCTTAACGGTCCACCATACACCCAGTATCAGTCCTCCATATACTCTAGTCCACTACAGATCAAGTACCAGTCCTCCATATACTCCTACAGTCCACGATAAACACAGTTCCAGTCCTCCTCATACTTTACCATCAACAATCCTGAATATTCTTTACAGTCCGACGCAGACCAAGTTCCAGTCCTCCAAATACTATACAGTGGACTACAGAACCAGTTTCAGTCATCCTCATATGCTACAGTCCACTACATACCTAGTTACAGTCCTCCCTATAATCTACACTCACTACACACATAGTAGCAGTCCTCCGACATACTCTGCAGTCCACCACAGACACAGTACATACTCCTCTGAAATTGGCAAGGTTAAGATGGACAGGCCATTTTACCAGAATGCCTGATGAACGTTTGCCAAAGCAAATCCTCTATGGAGAACTACAAGTTGGAAAACGCTCCCAAGGGGGTCAGAAGAAACGATACAAGGACACCCTTAAAGCCTCCCTTAAAAACTACAGCATACCAACAGAGTCATGGGAACAGATTGCACAGGATCGTATAAAATGGCGAGGCTTCATAAGAAGGGGAGCTGATGAATACGAAGCATAAAGGATCGGCGAAGCCGAGCAGAAACGTGCACAGCGGAAAGCCAGAGCTAAGGCATTACCATCAGAGCTTTCTTCACCAGACCTCTCTTGTTCTATCTGTAACAGGCAGTTTAGAGCTAAGACTGGTATCATCAGCCATCTTAGAACAGACAAATAATAACACATTACACAGTTGATTAGGATTGGTCATTGTCAGTAATGACAGACGAACTAACGACAGTCCACCATATACTCAACAGTCCTCTGCGATACAGTTCTGCTACAGTTATTTACAGACCCAGTATCGGACCGCCGTATACTCTGCAGTTACTTATGGACAAAAAAACAGTCCTCAGTATAATTCACTGTCCACTATAGATCCGGAACCAGTTCTCCGTATACTCTGCGGTTACCGCAAGCACAGTATCAGTCCTCGATATACTCTACGGTCCCCTCAAACCCACACAAATTCCTCCATTTACAATCTGCAGTCCATTATAAACACAGACAGGATTTTGGTATTCGCTGCAGTCCACTACAGACCAAGAACCAGGGATCCGTATAATCCACAGTCCACTACAGACCCAGTACCTATCTTTCGTATACTCTACAGTCCACTACAGACCCAGTACCAGTCCACCGTATACTCTTGAGTCCAGTAACACCACGGTATCAGCCCTCATTATACTCTACTGTCCATTAGAGACTCAGTAACAGTCCTTATTGTACTCTACATTCCACTAAAGACACAATAACACCCTCCTTATGCTCTATCAGTAGGACTGGTATCAGGGCAGTAGTGGGCAGTATCTTACCAGTAGTGCTAGTACGGGGACAGTTGTAGACTGTGTCAGCTGGACTGGTACTAAGGCAGTGCTGGGCCATTCGTGTATCAATAGTGTTGTTACTTGGACAGTAGTGGACTGAAGGGTATCAGTAAGACTGGTACTTGGACAGTGGAGGACTGCACCGTAATTAGTAGAATCCTTAGAACGTACTGGGGCAGCGGTGAATTGTTTCGTATCAGTAAGGTTGGTACTGCGACTGTAGTTGACTGTAGGTATCAGTAGTACTGGTACTGGGGCAGCAACGGATTGTAGGGTATCAGTAGGACTGTCACCTGGCACTGGGGCGGAATTGTACTGTAGCATATTAGTACGAATGGTACTGGGACATAGGTGAACTGTAGGGTATCAGTAGGACAGGCACTGAGCAAGAGGTGAACTGTAGAATATCAAGCAGGTATTAGGGCAGTGGTCGACTGATTCGTATCAGTAGGGTACTTTTCACTGACCGTTCCAAGGCGGTTCTTCTGTCATGGTTTATTTTTGTTATAGTTCGTCTTTGAATGTGTGTCTCTCTTACATATTTTTGTTTTGGATAGCCATTTGGCCACTTTGTGGAAAAGCAACCGTCCGTTTGGCTCTCCGCTAGTGATGTTTCCATTAGGATCTAGTTATCTCGTGTTTGTATTTCTTTCCCTTTGATGTCTCTGATGGGAGGTGTGGGATAATTGTATTGGTTCCTGATCATTGCCTTCCCTTCTATTTTGGGGAGAGAAGTGGACTACGAGTATATCTTATGGTTAGGGTTGGTACTAGGACAGAAGTGGACTGTCGTATTAGTAGGGTTGGTACTGGGGCAGAAATTGACTGTGTCGTAATAGTAGGACTGATAGTTTGGCAGTTGTGTACTGTGGCATATTAGTAGGAATGATACTTGGGCAGTTATGTACTCTAGCGTATCAGAAGAACTACTGGAGCAGTAGTGGACTGTCGTATCGATAGGCCTTGAACTGAGGCAGTTTGGAGCTGCAGGGTTCAGTAGATCAAGTACTGGGGCAATAGTGGACTGTGTCGTATCAATACATCTAGTACTGAGACAGTGGTGGACTATAAAGTATTTGAAGTAGTGGGGCAGTTGTGACCTCTGTCATATCGGTATGTCTGGTACTGAGACAGTGGTGAGCTGCAGGGGTCAGTAGGACAGGTATTAGGACACTAGCGGACTGTGTCTTCACACTATCACGTTCCTTCAAATACTCGTTTAATCGCAGACTGCCATATCTAACCTAAGTATTCGAACATAATATAGCCTGAGCAAACCGAACAGTTTGATCGGAGTCTGCATTGGAAGCCATTCCATTTGTACTTATAGGCACAATACTAGTATGCAAATGTGCAAAACAACAGTAAGAGAAAAGTCCAGGGAGTGCCACAATCACAAACCGCAGCCCTTCCCAGACCCCAAGAGGAAGAGAAAACCGACAAATCCAAACAAGCACAAATCGAACAAACGTACGAAAAGCACTGAGATTAGCTCTCTCTTCCCCAAGCGAGGTAACCGCAATACTAAAAGGACTGAAAAACACAAGAACAAAATGACACACGGAAAGACATACAACAAATTGCCTCGTAGAATAAACCACAAAGCAACAAAGAGTAAGACTAACATCGGGACCACCGCCTTAAAACGGTCAGTAGAGCAAACTACCGGGGGGTTTAAAGCACTTTTATAGCTAGCTAACTTCACCCTGGGTCCCGATGCTACTCTAAATACAAAAACACATAAAAATTCGGTTCGCATAAAGGCTCCCAACTCAGTCAATGCATCAAAGCAAAAACATAAAAATCAAATTAATTACTATAATAAACAAAGACGAGTACTACAATAAACAAAGACGACTACTCATGGCTAATTCTACTGTATGCCAGAGTAAATGAAAACCAATAGTTGAACCACAGCGGGCCAAGCCAAAGACATATCGTCAAGTCCCAACCCATTGATTAAAGTTTTACGAAGAGACCGTCATTGAGTCAGAGGCCCGATCCGCAGTCGTGCAATTAAAGAGTGAAGCAGAGCCATCGACAATGATTGGATTGACAACTAGGCATGCAGTCTGCCGCATAATATCCAGGCTATAGCCAATTCTTTTATAACGGATAATAAGTTTTCTGAATTGCTCCGAAAAGTTAGATTTACCTACAATTTTTGTTACAGTTATAGAATCGAAACGGTAAGGTGTCCGAATATTTAGTGTAAATGCATTCCGCTGCAAGTTCCGCGTAATGTATATACAGAGAGGCTTATAGTTCTGCTAACTGGCTGTTAGAAGAATTATAATCCTCTGACATATACTAGCTGAAAGGCTGATTCTTACCTTTTGAAAAATAGATTTTGGAATGAGTAGGTTTCGTAGGGAGATGGCTATAGAAAAAATGCGTTTAGGAGTGGTTATTTTTTGGGAGCTGGCTGTTCTTGAGTGGTAGCCATAAATAGAGGTCCCAATGTATATACTGATAATTTGGAACAGTATTAGCTTGTCGTATGATTCTAAAATAAATAAATAAATAAATAAGTAAATAAATATTATGACAGATGAAGTAATAGATCTTCAAGTGTATGCGCAGTTTGAAAAAACAACAACAAAAAAAAACAAACAAACAAAAAAAAAAAAAAAAAAAAAAAAAAAAAGAAAAAAAAAGAAAAAAAAAAAAAACGTTAAATGAAAATCGAGGCTGATTGTAGAGAGCTCTTTTCCAAGGTAAGCGCAAAAATTAGTTTTCCAAGATAAGCGTTGTTCCTCGAAGGACACAGTCTCCACATATGCTTATTAAAGCACATTTCCTAAACCGTACGAAATTTATAGGATCGATACGGCAAAGAGTTAAGGTGTCCGAATATTTAGGGTAAACACATTACTCGGCAAGTTCATTGTAATGCATGTATACAGAGGTATGTAATTCTACTATCGGGCCGTTAGTAGAAATATAAACCTCTGACCTATACCACCTAAAAGGCTGATTCTTATGCGTTCACAAAATAGATTTCGGAAATAGTAGGTGTTGCAGGGAGGTGGCTATTGTAAAGTTGCACATAGAAGTATCAGAAAAGCGGTTAATTTTATGGAGCTGGCTGTTGTTGGTAGGTTACCATTAGTAGAGGTCCCACTGTATATACTGATAATTTCAAACATTGTTAGCGTGTCGTATTACTATTTTAAATACATATGTATATAAATAAATAACTTAATAAATAAATAAATCGATAAATAATGAATATTAGGCTTTCAAATTATGGCAGATGAAAAAATATACCTGCAAGTTTACGTGCAATTTGAAACATAAAATGTTCACGAAAAGCGAGGCTGATTTTAGAAAGCTCTTTTCCAATTAAAGCGCAAAAATCAGTTTTTCCAAATGAGCGTTGTTCTGTGTAGGACACATTTGCTTATTCAAGCGTATTTCCTAGTTAGTCGCTTGACAATCGTCATCTTTTCATTGTTTTCAGGGGAGATAAACCTGGCAATCGGACAACAGGCTATTTTGAAAATGTTTAATGGTCTACCATCTGCATCTGTGTTGGCTGTGGATGGTATCTATGAGACCTATGAAAGTACCTATGCACATTATTATCCAGCTTGGTGGATGGTGATATTGGAAAAACGGTATCAAATTCAAAGAATTGTTGTGCTTATCTATTTCCAGATTAACAGTAAGTTTCTCATTTTAACACTTACCTTGCTATGACCTACATACTAATGATGTTTTATTTATCCCCCACGCAAACTGTGTTTGTGATGGTATACTATGTTCACGTTGCCCGTCCGTTACATTTTGGTTCCTGAGCAGGGATATCTAATCAGCACTGCTTATTGACAGTTTTTGTTCTCCCTAAGAGACAATCTGCTTGAAATGTCAAATCCTGTTTTCTAGAAAAAAAAAATAAGAAAACAATATTTCAAAATAACTTTTTAGCCATCATGCAAAATGTTAAGTTATAATGCTCCGAGGAAAATTTGACACTGACATCACGGAGTCTGCCACTGTACTTGGGTAAAGCAGGTTTTAAATAAGTAATCTGAGAAACCATCGCTGATAGTTTTGTGTATATTACCTACTTACAACTAAGATGCAATGGCGCAGTAAGTGGAGAAGAGGATTTTGAGTGAACACCATGGTTGAGCTAGGCGTCGTCGTCAAACATCTTATTGACAGTAACCTGATGACTGCGCACTGTGCAATTATCATTTGGGATTTGAAATGTCTTTTTTTCAATCTCTCAAACGTTAGTGGTTTATTCTACTAGCCGTTCTAAGGCGGTGGTCCTGGTGTTAGTCTTACTCGTTGTTGCTATATTGTTTATTCTTCGAGACGATTTGTATTAAGTCTTGCCTTGTGTTATTTTGTTCTGTGTTTTCCAGTCCTTTTAGCATTGCAATTACCTCGCTTGGGGAAGAGAGAGCTAATCTTAGTGCTTTTGTTCGATTTGCGTTTTTTTGGTTTTGTCTGTTTCCTCTTCCTCTGTGTTTAAGAAGGGCTTCGGCGTGTAATTGTGGTACTCCCTGGACATTTCTCTTACTTTTTTGTTCATTTTAAGGCGGTACCGTGCGAAGCTGACTATTTGTTCTTTTTCAAAGAATGGTATACTCAATACTTCTTTGCATGGACTTACAACTCTGTTATTACAATGATTCAAAACAAAAACAGGTCTTCAAAAAGACAAACATTAACCACAGAATTGTGAGACTTAACTGATTTTTTTTTCTGATGACGTTTGTTAACGTTACGTTTTGTACTGCCCGGTCACCCATTACAGCCATGTCGAGCGCGGTCAGTTTACCAAACCACACGTTTTCCTGAGCAGGCTTACTCCTATAAACGGTTAACAGGCACTTGTGCTAATTCTTTCATCAGGGATTGACAACTGCCTCTCTTGAATCAGCAGAAGGGAGAGAATTACCGTAGAAAATATTTCATTATTAATTGCTACTAACGAATGTTGTCGGACCCGGCGAGATCAAACCCGCAACCTCCTGATCACCGGACTGACGCGCAACCGTCTGATGGCTGTTCAAATATCAAACGCATATCTTTTTTCTTGTATAGTCAACTCTCGTTATCTGAAACGCATTTGACCAAAGTATTTTGCTTGAGATGACAAGACAATAGCTTGAGGTAAAAGGAGTTGAATGTAAGATATATATAGCAGAATAAACAAATACAAAATTTATTACATGATAATAATAAATAAATTTGAATAAAAGTTTTAAAAATACTAATATCTTCCAAAATTAAAAGGAATTTTCCATTATAATTCCCCTTTTCCGCTGTATAAATTCAAAATATGACAGTCATATTTTTTTTGGTCAATCAGTTATGGATAAGATTCACCATGCACTACCAAATGTGTAAATTAGGAACAGGGCAAATTTCCCCTATCTGAATTCTGTAACCCAGTCATAGTTTCGTTCTTTGTCACTCAATTAAGCTAAAGATTTATCAGATACATTACCGATTGTGCAAACAAGAACAGGGGACATTTCTCCTGTTTGAGTCCTGTGACTCAGTAAGAGTTTTTGCAAGCGAGAACACGGGAAATTTTCCATGTTCGAGGCCAGTTACTTGGACTCAAAATTCATAATATATATTACCACTTGTGCAAACAAGAACAGGAACAATTTCCCTTGTTTCAGTTCAGTAACTCAAGGGAAAAATTCACAATTTATATTACTATTTGTACACACAAAAACAGGGGAAACTTCCGCTGTTCGAGTCCAATAGCCTGGAATAAAGAGTCACAATATATTACCTATTGTGCAAACAACAACAGGGGAAATATCGCCTGTTTGAGTTCTGTAACACAGTGTTTGTTTCGTTTATTGTCACTACGTAAATTAAGGGAAAGATTCAACAAATATATTACCGATCATGCAAACAAGAATAGGGGAAATTTCCACTGTTAGTGTCCCGTAGCCCAGTGATAGCTTTTGCAAATCGGAACATGGAAAATTTCCCCTGAAATCAAGATTTAGAATATATATGACCGATTGTGCAAACAAAAACAGGGGATTCTCCTGTTTTAGTCCAATAGCTCAAGGGAAATATTCGCCATATATATTACCATCTGGGCTTACAAGAGCAGGGGAAATTCCCCTGTTTGACTCCAGTAACTCAAGTCGTAGCTTTTTCCCCTGTTTGAGTTCTGAAATCCAGTCTAGGCTTATGCAAACAAGAACATGGAAATTTTCCCCTGTTCGAGTCTAATTACCAATTTGAATCCAGCTACCGATTCATAGCATCTTTTCTGTCGGTCAATTAACGGAATATTGTCTTTCCGTTTGCGCATATGTTGCATACTCCAATCACTGGTCATTATATCTTATTAAACAGAATACTTGATTGATAAACATGAAACTCATTTCGATGTCACTCTTCAGTTAGCTATAAGGCAGTTTTTGACGATTATTTTAATCTCAGCTACTGTCGGGGAAGCGTAGATCAATTTTTTTTTGTGACCGCTAATACTTGTTAGCGCTTATTTCAACCAGGATATAAGAGGCTACTTGGAATGTTCGCTGTTAAAATGATCAAATAGAAAAGTCGGCAATGTTTAGGAGTCGGTACAATTACCTAAACCTCCCATTCCAAGACACCAAAGGGAAAGAAGGACGCGCCTAAACTAATGACACCAGACTCAAAACACTACAAGCAGAAAGCCAAAAATGGCCAAACGGCAATCCAAAATAAAATTTTACCAAGACATACATGCAATGAAATACAATGACTGATGTAGTAAACAACAGCAGAAGCACCGCCTTGGAACGGCCAGTAAAATATTACTTGGCTGGGGGTGGGTGGGGGTTTAAATCGATTTTTCATGTCCACAATCCTCGTCCATATTTCGCCGTGGTATACATAAAACATTTGTTCAGTCAGTGTGAATGGTTCTTAAATCATCAGTGCAACATCTCCGAGAACATAAAAATCAAACGAATTAAGAGATGAAATAACGACGAGGACTCGGGACAAAAAGAAATAACTGAAATACTGAAGCCAACGAAAACCAGCGGTAAGACTCCGGTGAGCCCAACAAGAGCCAGAGCCAGAGCATCAGGCACCAACCGACTTACTTGAAAGTCATTAGGCCGGAGCCGTCATAGAGTCTGATGCCTTACCCGCCGGCGTGCAACCAAAGAGTGAAGCAAAGTTTTTAACCGTGATTTGGTTAACTGCTATGCATGCAGTCTGTCGTATTACATGTATGTTGTACCCAATCTTTATATAGCGAAGATCTATTTTACGAAATTTAGTGCTATAATCATCGCAAGCATATATTTTTTTCTGATTTATATTCTAAGTCACTGTAAAATTCAAGTTCCGATAGGCCTTGTTGCAGAAGCGATTTAAGTCCAACATTGAAGTTTTAAACTAAATTGAAGCTAGAATGTTCGGTCGATGACGCGCCATCGCAAATCTTCGTTGCTAGTGTTGCTAATCGCATTGTGGACAAGTGGACTTGCCCTCGCGCACCCTTACCATGGGAGAAGGTCATGTACCAATAGTTGAATTCCGCCCAGTGGTTTAGGAGGAGATGGCGTGACGGACAGATAGACAGACGCCAGACGGACAAACGGAAAACATACTGTTGCTCTCGCACATCCTTATCATGAGGGTGAAGCGATGACTTTGGTGGAGACTTTTGGTTTACTTGACAACCAGAACAACACTAGGCTAACTGTTCAATGTCACTATTAAGTCCTGGCCATCTAAAGAAACTTCGACATAGCTCATTCATTTTAACATGTCCGGCATGCAGCTCATTTAGCGCTTCATTTCTTAGCTTCGCGGGTATACATTTGTATTTACTCGAATTCCACACATAAGACATCCATGTTGCACTGCAATTTTATTTCTACGCATGTAGTAAGGTTTCAGTTGCTCGTCCTGAGGTTTCTGTGTCCAGCCATTGAGTACTGAGTCAAGGACATTCGACGTGATGGACGGCCTCGTGGATCATAATGTGAAAATAGCTCATATATGATGATTGGATTAATATACTAATTTTAATTGCAGATTTGTTTGTAGTGAATATATTACTCAGAAATTTCATGGTTAATATAAAAGCCCCAAATAAGTACTCTTCAGTATGTTATTTGTATGTATCGTTATTTATAGTTATTTTCAAAAGTTAAAGTAAATTGTTAAAAAATAACAAAAACAAAAAGAGTCTATTTCCAATGCTACTGCTGTTGGTACATAAATATTTGATGCACAGAGAAAGCTTTCCTGGCATACATTGCAGGTTTCCTGTGTTTTATTTATTTATTTTTATTTTTTTGCTTTATTTTAGTCAATATATTGTAAGTTATACTAACAAATAATTTATAAGATGACATGTTCTTTTTCTGTTTTTAGCAGATACAAGGCTTACTTTAGTCAAGCTACCATATGTATATATCGGTCCCGGCGCGACCGATCTTTGAACGCTTATTTGAAATCTCTTTCACAAGATTAATTAATACTTATATTACTGGGTGCTTAGTCAAAGACTAGTGATTTAGGAAATCAAAGCAATAAATTTTTAGATAAGATCAGCTTAAAATAACAAAAAAATCAGGGTTTCGATAAGCCTCATGTGTTCACTGAATTTTTCCTTGGATTGTCACAGTGAGCCATAAAACTCCCAATTTCGCATGTCCTACCAGCATGATGATAAATAGATGTGATTTATGACAATAATCAATATTGTACCTAGCTGTGGCAAAGTTCCAGATGATTTTTGTTTGAAAAAAAAAATCTTATCTTGAGATATGTTTTTGTTTGATATATTTTATAAAAACAACACACACACACACACACACACACACACACACACACACACAGTACTATAGAAAAAAAAAATGTCACAGATTTCGGTAGGATTTTTGTCAGATCCAAATCTGTTACTTTTTTCCATGACTTTAACCCCCACCCCCACTCTCCGCACACAAACGTAACCGTGTTTGTGTTGCAGAAGAGGGGTATACTGTTTTTCAGTTTTCTGTCCGTATATCTGTCTGTTAGTTTCAGGATCTGCTTCTTATCTTGCTAAATAGTATAAATGTAGATATTGATGAGATGTTACTGTCAGATAAAAATAAGGACCTAGAGTTTAATTCTTTTACTGTTATTTAATTCCTTTTTGAAATTCTTGAAGAGGCATTTTGGTTTGTGCTTCTTATCTTACCAAATAGTTTCAGGAATATTTTACATTTCGCAAAAAATGTTGATACTGATGTGATGTTGCTGTAGAGAAAAATAGGTTATGGTCAGTAAATTCCCATTGTTCTTCTTGACACTTTACTTTGGCATGACTGTATGGAGCATGCATAGTGAAATCAGCTTGTCTCAAAGTATTTGTTGAAGCACTGGACTACTTACAGGCATATTGAACATGTGCAGGTAGAAATATGATGTGAAAAATGTATTATGTTATAAATCTTTAGTATGTGTATGCAAAATTTTAAACTTAAAACTTTGTTAAGTTCCAGAGAGGATCCGTGATAAAAAACAAGATTCCAGTGGGAAGGGCCAAGTTAGTATTGGTTCACCTTGCACTTTACCTATCAAGAAAGATAATAGAAAGGCTATTGCTTTGTCTCATTATTACAGTATCCCATTTCCGAATGCTAGCTCTCCGTATAAAATCTTGTCACAATGAATATTTTACCACCTGCTTTAAGGCTTAATGCTGAACTGTCCAATTACAGTGCTTATTTTCTTAAAGCACCAAGCAGAATTGTAGCGTACAACAGTCATTGTTTGTTTTCAGATAAAATAAGGCTTGACACTTCATGTTAAATGTCAACCTAGAAGTCAAGTCATGTGATAAGTCTTCTTTGTTTTGGAGCTATGTTCAATGCCAGCAACGTTGTCTTGATGACACCTTGAGCAAATAGTGTTGTTTCTCTCTGAGGGGTATTGTCCCCATTTGCTCAAGGTATTTAGCCAAAAAAGTAATTTCTTAAATAATTATGTCTTCCCCTGACATGATTGGAAAGATATTGTTTTTGCCTTGGTTGTCTGTCTATCTGTCTGTTCGACCGTCACACAATCGTGTTCACTCTATAACTTGAAAAGCATTCAAAATATTTTCATTAAAATTTATAGAAATATCATCACACAATGTGCAGACCACACTAACTCTTGTCTGTACATTTTTTGAACAATTCCCCTTTAAAATTAGAGAATGGTAGTTTCCTGTCCACCCTATATCTTGAAAACCCATAAAGATATTTTCATGAAACTTCATAGAAATACAAAACACCATCAGACAATGTGCGAAACACAAGAACCGTACCTTTTGTTAATTTGATAATGGTCATTTAATGGCCGCTGTATAAATAAAAAAACATTCAAGATATTTTTATGAAACTTCATAGAATCATAAAGCATTATCAGACTACGTGCACGACACAAGAACCGTAACCCTTGTCTAATGTTGTGTGGTTATTCCTCTTTGAAATGTGACAATAGTCATTTCGTGTCCATTCTATATCATGTAAACCCTTCAAGATATTTTCATGAAACGTCATAAAAATGTAAAGCATCATCACATGATGTGTGTGCACAACACAAGAACCATAATTCTTGTCTATACATTTTTTGGAGTTATTCTCCTTTGAAATTCAACAGTGGTCATTTCTTGTAAAAAACATTCAAGATATTTTCATAGAAATATAAAGCCTCATCAGACGACGTGCACACCACAAGAATCATATTTCTTGTCTAAATATGTGATTTATTACCCTTTGTAATTTTACAATGGTCGTTTAGTGACCACTCTATAACTTGAAAAATTGTTCAGGATAATTTCATGAAACATCATAGAAAATACTATAAAGCATCATCAGATTATGTGCAGACTACCAGAACAATAACTCTTGTCTGTATATTGTTTGGAGTTATTTGCCTATAAAACTTGAAAACCATTCAGGTCTTTTTTTTACACGAAACTTCATAGAAATGTTAAGAATCATTAGACAATATGCAGGGGTCTGGCCTTGTGTTTCAGGCATTTTGCACAGGGTGTGAATCTAAGAAAAGTTTTATTTAGAGGCTAAAACTAGGGGTGTAAATTAAAATTTCTGGTGAAAAAATATGTATGATTTTGAAACAATTTTCCCAGAAAACTGAAAACTGTATCCCCTCTGTGTATGGGTTTGCAATTATGATAAACAATTAGTATGGGTTTAACTTTCATTGTGTGAGTGACAGCTGGAGGGGACATTTTTTTTTATTTTGAAAACGGCTCTAGTTAGATATGTACTAGTTGGAGACAAAAGGCAAAAAAACAAAAACTATGTTATTATAGCCCTGCTTTGATAAAAGTGTGGATATACTGGATTTGTCTTGTCCTTCAGTCATTCCTTCCTTCCGTCATTCTTAACCTTATTTCATCCTTCCATCCATCATTCCGTTCATCCCTATCAGATAAAATTTTGTAGCATTTTACTTAAGAACTGTAAGGATTACTAAGTTTAAACTTTGTACACACATACCCAGTGGGTTGATGTATAGTGTGTACAGGAATCAGGAACAAAGGCTAATAACTCTTGGAGTTACGTGATAGGTTTTACAATTTACCATTTGTGAAAGAATTCGTCACAGGTTTCTCAGGAACTATGAAAGCTGTTATGTTGAAACCCGGTACACACATTGACAATTTGCTAATGTAAAGTGTGTATAAGAATCAGGGGCTATAGTTACTACCCTTGATAGGTTTTATAATTTGCCATTCATGAAAAGTTTACGAAGTTGAAACCTACTACACACATGGACAGTGAGCTGATATATTATGTATTTCAATATCATAGCCACTGAAGGGCCTATAATTCATAGAGTTAAATTCCTTTGAAAATTTGCCTTAAGTGAAAAACAAACAAACAAAAAAAAAAAAAAAAAAAAAAAAAAAAAAAAAAAAAAAAAGGCCATAATGGCCCTGTAACGCTCACCTGAGCATCATAGCTCTTTGAGAACCTGATCTAGAACTGATCAAGGCAAACATTCTGATCAAAATTCAAAATAATTATATTAACAAGTAAGACAATGTAGCATGTCTAATGGACTGCGAAATAAAGGTCAAGGTCAAATATGGATGACTGCACTCAAGAGGCCATACTAAGATGTATGCATGTACTAAGTATCACCGGCTGTAAGAGCAATAGTTACTGAGAAACTGACCTAAACACAAATAACTTCACAAGTACCAAAATCACTCTGTATGACCAACAATTACTGAGAAACTGACCTAAACGGAAAACCTTAAGAAAGTCGCTGGATAGGAAAATAAACATCACCTTGAAATCATCAAGACAAACATTTTGAGCACGATTCATGATGATCACTTCAAAAATGTGACCTCTAGAGCATCAACAAGGTTTTCCTTTGATTTGGCCAGATGACCTAGTTTCTGACATCAAGTGACCCAGTTTTAAACTAGACCTAGAAATCATCAAGACATACATTTTGAGCAATATCTGTGATTGTTATTTAAAAATTGTGACCTCTGGAGTGTTAACAGTCATATGCTGATTTGGCTTAGTAACCTAATTTTCGACTTTATGTAACCCAGTTTCAAACTTGACATTTTGAGCAAGATTCATGTTGATTGCTTAAAAAAATGTAACCACTAGAGTGTTTACAAAATTTTCTACTGATTTGGTCTGGTGACCTAGTTTTGGACCCCAAGTGACCCAGTGTCAAAGCTGACCTAGAAATTATTAAGACAAACATTTTGAGCAAGATTCATGATAATTGCTTCAAAAATGCGACCGCTAGAGTGTTAACAATGTTTTCTACTGCTTTGGCCCGGTGACCTAGTTTTTGACTCCAAGTGACCCAGTTTCAAACTTGACCTAGAAATCATCAAGACAAACATGTTGATGAAGATTCATAATGATTGCTTGAAAGTGTGACCACTAGAGTGTTAAGAAGGTCTTCCGCTGATTTGGCCTGATGACCTAGTTTTTGACCCCAGGTTACCTAATTTCGAACTTGACCCAAAAATCACCAAGACAAATATTTTGAGCAAGATTCATGATGATTGCTAGAGTGTTAGCAAATTTTTCTGCTGATTTGGGCCGGTTACATAGTTTTTGACCCCAATTGACCCAGTTACAAACTTGACCTAGAACTCATCAAGACAAAACGTTTTAAGTAAGCTTCATGATGACTGCTCCAAAAACATGACCGCTAGAGTGTTAACAAGGTTTTAGCTGATTTGGCCAGGCGACCTAAATTAGACCCTAAGTGACCCAGTTTCAAACTTGACCTAAAAGAGTGTTAACAATGTTTTCTACTGATTTGGCCCGTTGACCTAGTTTTTTACCCCAAGTGACCCAGTTTCAAACTTGGCCTAGAAATCATCAAGCCAAACATTTTGAGCAAGATTCATGATCATTGCTTGAAAAATGTGACCGCTAGAGTGATAACAAGGTTTTCCGCTGATTTGGCCAGGTGACCTATTGACCCCAAGTGAGCCAGTTTCAAACTTGACCTAGAAATCATCAAGACAAACATTTTGAACAAAATTCATGATGATTGCTTAAACAAGTCACCTCGATGCTTCCTTGCAAGTTTGGAGTCAATTGGCCTTTCGGTTCAGGAGAAGAAGCAAAAAATAGATTTTCAAGATGGCTGTCCTGGCGGCCATCTTGGATTTCCAATTGGAACGATTTTAGCTATTTTTGATCTATAAGTCATCCCGATGCTTCCTACCATGTTTGGAGTCAACTGGCCTTTCAGTTCAGGAGAAGAAGCAAAAACATAGATTTTCAAGATGGCTGTCATGGCGGCAATCTTGGATTTTCGATCGGCACGATTTTAGTTATTTTTGATCTACAAGGCATCCCGATGCTTCCTAGCAAGTTTGGAGTCAATTGGCCTTTTGGTTCAGGAGAAGAAGCGAAAAATATATTTTCAAGATGGCGGCCATTGCGGCAATCTGGGATTTCCGATCATCACAGTTTTAGCTATTTTTGATCTACAAGTTACCTCAATGCTTCCCAGCAAGTTTGGAGTCAATTGGCCTTTCGGTTCAGGATAAGAAGCGAAAAATAGATTTTCAAGATGGCGGCTATGCCGCCGTCTGGATTTCCGATCGGCACGAATTTTAGCTATTTTTAATCTACAAGTCACCCCGATGCTTCCTACCAAGTATCGAGTCAATTGGCCCTGAGGTGTAGGAGGAGTAGGCCTTTAAAGCAATTATTGACGCCGCACGACGGACGACGCACGATGCACGACGGACATTGACTAACCACAATAGCTCACCGTGATCACTTCGTGCTCAGGTGAGCTTAAAAGGCGATCATTTCAGATTTCTCGGACTCTGTTAAAGTTGTTTAGCTAAAATTTGTTACAGACATGGGCAGTTGATTATTGTATCGTGTATACCAGGATCAGGGACAAGGGCTTATAATTCTTGGAGTTACATCACTTGATAAGTTTTAATGAAACATTTTTGTCACCTTTTTCTCAAGAACTGTAAGGGTAACAAAGTTGAAACCTGGTACACACATGAACAGTAAATCGCGTACCAGAGCCAGGGGCACATTACTCATTGAGATAAATCTCTTCTTTGGTCAGGCCCACTGGAGTCTTACTGTTGGTTTTCTTTTGCTCTAGCATTTCAGTTGTTTCGTGCTGTCGAGTCCTCATCGTTGTTTCATCTCTGTAATTTTTGTTGATTTTTTTTTGTGTTCTCGGAGGTGTAGCACTGATGTGTTAGGAAGCCTTTATGTGGACTGAACAAATTATGTGTCTAAACCGCGGCAGAAGTAAGGGCGAGGATTGTGGCACGTAAAATCGATTTAAACCCCCAGTGAAATACTTTTCACTAACCGTTCTAAGGCGGTTCTTCTGTCATGGTTTATTTTTGTTATAGTTCGTCTTTGAATGTGTGTGTCGCTTACATCTTTTTGTTATGGATAGCCATATGGCCACTTTGTGCGAAAGTAACTGTCCGTTTGGCTTTCTGCTAGGGATGCTTCCATTAGGGTCCAATTATTTCGTGTTTGTGTTTGTTTCCCTTTGATGTCTCTGATGGGAGGTGTGGGATAATTGTATCGTTCTGATCATTGCCTTCCTTTCTATTTTTTATGTTGCATGGTTACCATGTCCTACAGTGAGTTTAACTGGTAAGAATGAATTCCTAATACTTCAGCGTTATGCGTATTTCTCGTCTGAATGTTCTGCAGCAGGGCTATTGTCAGGTCTTCTGACAGCTAAAGTTTTACAATGGCATTCCAAGAAATTACTACACCATGTTTTGGTAGAACAATATTTGTTAGAAAAATACAGCTACCCAGAGTTCATATATATGGTATTGTATATTAAGTATAAAGTACAAAGTAGCACTTTATTACCTACACAATTATGATCTCTTCTGTCAGGTAGTGACAAAGTGAGCTTTTGTGATCACATTTTGACTGTCGTCCGTTGTGTGTGCGTCCGTGCGTCCATACGTCCGTAAACAATTTCTTCAAATGACACCTCCTAATAAAACAAAAAGTAAGAGAAAAGTCCAGGGAGTGCCACACTTACAAACCGCAGCCCTTCCCAGACCCCAAGAGGAAGAGAAAACCGAGAAATCTAAACAAGCACAAACCGAACAAACGTACGAAGAGCACTAAGATTAGCTCTCTCTTCCCCAAGCGAGGTAATCGCAATACTAAAAGAACTAAAAAAAACAAGAACAAAATGACACACGGAAAGACATACAACAAATCGCCTCGTAGAATAAACCACAAAACAACAAGGAGTAAGACGAACACCGGGACCACCGCCTTAAAACGGTCGGTAGAGCAAACCACCGGGGGGTTTAAAGCACTTTTACAGCTAGCTAACTTCACCCTGGGTCCCGATGCTACTGTTAATAGATAAATACATAAAACATCGGTTCGCATAAAGGCTCCAAACTCAGTCAATGCATCAAAGCGAAAACATAAAAATCAAATTAATCACTATAATAAACAAAGACGAATACTCATGGCTAATTCTACTGTATGCCAGAGTAAATGAAAATCAATAGTTAAACCACGGCGGGCCAAGCCGAAGACATATCGTCAAGCCCCAACCCACTGGTTAAAGTTTTACGAAGAGGCCGTCATTGAGTCTGAGGCCCGAACCGCCGTCGTGCAATTAAAGAGTGAAGCATAGCCATCAACAATGATTGGGTTGACACCTAGGCATGCAGTCTGCCGCATAATATCCAGGCTATAGCCAATTCTTTTACAACGGTTAATAAGTTTTCTGAATTGTTCCGAAAAGTGGAAACAAAATTTATGAGATATTATTAGATACACATAGATTCAAATCCAAAAAAAGGTGCCTCGGTATCGGAAGAGTTTCCTCTATTTAATTGGAGTTCTGTAGGGTATATCCGGTCCATCGTTTGGTCAAAGTAAATATTGTCAATATCTAATAAATCGTCAAAACACTGATTGGACTTTGACCAAACTTTACAGGAATGATCTGTGTTAGCCCTCTTTCAAAGTTGTTTAAATAGTTCCGGTCCATTGCACATCTAGGTCAGAGAACAATTAAACAAATCTTCTAGTCTGAAACCAGAAGGCTCAGGTCTTTGGTATTTGGTATGAGGCTTCACCCAGTAGACCTCTACCAAGGTTGTTCAAATTCAAATTATAATCCTGGGGTTAAAAATGGCCCCGTGCCGGGTGTCACTTTTTTACATAGACCCATTTAGAGAACTCTTCTTGTCTGAAAGCAAAAGACCCAAGCCTTTGATATTTGATACAAAGCTTCACCTGATGGACCTCTACCAAGATTGTTCGTTATTGACCTGACGTTAAAAGGCCTCGCTCTGGGGCTGACATATTTTTCTATAGACTAATATAGACAAAACGTTTTTTTTTTAGCCTTCTTATCTGAAACAAGAGGGAACCGGTCTTTGATATTTGGTACACAGCTTTATCTGGTGGACTTTTGCCAAGAATGCTTAGTTTATAGCCTTGAGGCCTTAAAATTGCCCCGCCCCGGAAAACTTAAAACATCTTCTTGTCTGAAAGTGCAAGGCCTAGGCCTTTGATATTTGGTATGCAACATTGCCTAAAGGTCATTTGACATGAGTGTTCAAATTATACCCCTGGGGTGAAAATGGTCCCCGCTCACATTGGATGGGGTCACTTGTTTTACATAGAGCTAAAAGCCATTTGCATTGGTTAGGCCTATGACTATCAAACTAAAAGGGAGAATGGACCTGAATAGTAGATGACCTTCAAGTCAAAGGCCAGGGTCACCGTGACCTTTGGTACCAAACAAACGCTTATAATTCAGTCAACGCCTCCATTATTCGTGTTTGCTCTACAACTCTGATACCATCCGACGTATGTTCTCGAAACGTCACAGTAAAGTAGAACGATATAAGACGACATGCAGAACACATAAAACATAACTCTGGTTTATCTACTTTTAAATTTATTGCATTTTGAACATTGACCACTGCTATTTCTACCATTACTCATTTCCGCTCTGTAAGTTGAAAACCATTCAATATATTACTTTGAAATTTCTCACAAATTTCAAGCATTCTAAGACAACGTGTAGAACATAAAAACATAACTTTGGTGAACCTACTTCTGGCGTTGTGGCCCTTTGAACATAGTAGATACTGAAAAATTGCCATTTCTACTATGCACACGTGTCCGCTTTTTAAGTCGAAGACCATTCCAGATATTTTGATGTAAGCATCACGAGACAAGATGCAAAACACAAAAAACGTAACTCTGCTTAACCTACTTTTGGAGCTATGGCCCTTTGAACTTTGGAAATATGAGTTCTGTAATATATTTTGTAACATGAAAATATGTTCTTGAAACTTTATGCAAATGTATATCACTATGGTACAATGTGCAAGAACAGGGAAAATTTGCTATGTTCTCGTTTGCAAAAGCTATCACTGGGATACAGGAACAAAACAGGGAAATTCCCCCTGTTCTTGTTTGTATGATCAGTAATATATATGCTGAATCTTTACCTTAACTGAGTGACAATGAACGTTAAAATAATAATAATAAAAAACAAAATAAAAAAATAAAAAATAAAAATGAAAAATAAATAAATAAAAAATAAAATAAAATAAAAAAAGAAACTTTGTTTACTCAAACAGGGGAAATTTCCTCTATTTTTTTTTTTTTTTTTTTTTTTTTTTTTGCACAATTCGTAATATATTGTGAATCTTGATTCTAGGCTATTGTACTCGAACAGCGGAAATTTCCCCTGTTTTTGTATGCACAAATAATAATGTATATGATGAATCTTTCCGTTGAGTTATTGGACTGAAACAGGGGGAATGTCTCCTGTTCTTGTTTGCACATTTGGTTATATATAATAATTATATTATTTATCTTGATTCTAGGTTACTTGCCTTGAACAGTGGAAATGTCCCCTGTTCTCTTTTGCACAAATTTTTACTGGGTTACAGGACTCAATACGGGGACATTTTCACTTTTTCTTGGTTGCACAGTTGGTAATATATATGGTAAACCTTTCCCTTAATTGAGTGATAAAGAATGAAACAGTGACTGGGGACTCAAACATGGGAAATTTCCCCTGTTAGTAATTTGCATATTTGGTAGTGCATGGTGATTCTTACCCCTAATTGACTGACAAAAAAAATATATGACTGTGTCATATTTTGAATTCATGCAGCAAAAAAAAAAAAAAAAAAAAAAAAAAAAAAGAATTATACTGGAAAATCCTTTTTAATTTTGGAAGATGTAAAAGTAGAACTCTTTATTTATTTTGCTCAGGCAGCACTGAGTTACTGCGTTAAACCCTAGTCCTGCTGAACCCGAATATGCCCAATATTTGCAAATAGTGTAGGTTCAGATCAGATTGCTTCTGAAGAATCCAAATGTCTGATTGGCTGTAAAGTAGAAGAGGGCGTGACAGCTTTTATTTCGAATGGCAAGGTTAAGATTACAATAATCAACTTATAAATATATTTTAGGCAAGGGACCAGATGACGTATATGCATATGTTGGAGACTCACAAAAAGCACTATATGAATGCGCCCACCAGACAGTCGAACAGTCAACGCCGAAGATAGGCCGTCGGTATTTTCTCAGTTTGCAGTGTTCCGAGAATACTCTTGAAGGGCAAACTGTAAAAATCATAGTCCCTTCCTATTATGTAATAGATTTACATGAAGTTGAGGTATATGGGAGAAGTTTAAGTAGTAAGTGTTATGATTCGCTTGATTGATAGAAGAGCATAAACTTTAATATTATAATATTCTCGTTTCATTTCAAGTTCTCAGTAATGCCAACATAAGACGAGTAATTCTACGTACACCGATTCATGCACATATTAAGACCATAGCACTAGAAAACTTCAACTCTGCTTCCACAAAACATTTGCAAAACTGTACTTTATTAACAAGTCAAACACACCTAATATGCTTTTGACAGCCTTTGGATAGACGCTATGCACTTGCCGTTTTATTCTAAAAGTAAAACTTTATTTGATATAAACATTATCTTGTCAGGAACAATTTGTTTTCAAATCTTCATCGTACTTTACATTTTCTGACCAAAATTAGTCTGAATAATGCAAGAAACTAATTTTTTGGAAATGTTTTATTAGAAATTATTTTTGCTTTTCCCTCACAATGTTTTAATTATGGATGTTCCATAAAAAGTATCGTGGAATTTCAGAAACTTGAGCAACTTATAGAGAACCTGCAACCAAACTACCTACCCTATGAAGTTTTTCAATTGCAAAATAAACGAGCATGCAAAAAAAACAAAAAAAACGTTAAAACAAACTAAAACGACCTCTGAAAGATCCTGAAAGCAGACGAACTTCAGATACGCAAGCAATCAACGCTAGCTTCAATATGTTTGTCTGAAGATGAGCATTAGCTGTGAAAGCACTAACAAAAAATTAAACAACTAAATTTACTCCACTTATTTTCATTATCTCTCATTTGCATTTTTACTATATATATCAATGCTTAGGGGTTGGGCCATAAGTTATTATAACATTATTACTGTCTTTTCCTTACTATGGTACACTATGCCTGCTAAACAAGAATAGTTCACACGTTCAATCTGATGTTATAAAATGGACTCTTCTATCTCTGACTGGTTACATTCGTTGTTGAAAATAGGGGTTTCAATAAAAAATCAATAACAGAACAGCAGACTCCCTTTCAAAGGATTGTTGGAGTCCGGATTAGTAAAAAGGAGGTCAGATACTCCACCCCACTCCCCACCCCACCCCACCCCCGCTCGTAAAAAGGCGGAAAGTCTAGCAAGGGTATTCTGTCCCCTTAAACTCAATATATGACTTCAGGATATGTCTGATTGCCAGGGAATTTTCTAAATGGTAAACAAAAAAAAAAACAAAAAAAAAAAAAAAAAAAAAAACGCTTCAGACTATAAACAATACCGCAAGAAATTGTTACAGCTAGCTTCAGCTGTTCTGGTTGATATATAGGCCACAAAAACGTGTCTGAGCATTTGCAAACAGCAACATATCTCATATAACGGGGTCTTTGCTGTCCGCAAGCAGACTCATTCTTTGCTAATGAATGTTTGAATGAACAGCAATTGCCTGGATGAGACTTTGCGCACGTGTACGATGATGTGAATCCGCACGTTTTGCGCCAGTTCGAAGGCAATGTTAGCTGAACGCGGCCATATTAGTCGCAAAAGGACTGCCGACATGAACAATTTAGATCAGCCTGTCTATCCGCACAGACTGATCAGGAGGCCTTCGCTGCCAACTTACTAATATATTGAATATACAAAAATGCATCAACGGGCGACAAATACCTGATTAGTCTATGCGGCTTTTCTTAGAGATCAGAATCTGCGATTTTTGCAAAAGCTGGAAAACACCTGATCCCCTGACATGGAATATTTAGTGCATAAGTTCATTATGTGTACATCCATAAAGAGCAATGTGAGCCGCACCATACCTTCTGCCTTTGGAAGAATCAAATTAGTCCGTGCATCCGCTAAGTCAGGTCATATTTTTGTTGTCCAAAAGAAGAAATTTTGCATCATTAGCTTTCAAACCCTAGGAAAATTCAAATGTCTATGCCGGCTGCTCTGAATCTTTCTCGGGTGCATATGTCTAAAGGTACCTTGCGACTCAGATATTCGTTCAGTTTGTGGTCGGTGATTATGCTGGTTAAATTGGCGTAAAGCGTTTATTCCTACACAAGGATTTAGATAGATATGTTAGTTTAGTCTTCTGTATTACAGTCCCAGATATAACATGGGAATGCGGTGACCTACTGACCAATACAACGGGCTGGTTTAGATCTGTAGATGGGGACGGCGACGGTTTGTATGAAAACAATATAGACTGTACCTGGATCATCAAAGCTCCAGATTTCTATATTGTCGAGTTTACAGTTCTGCGCATGAGCATTGAGCCAGATGTTATATGTTCCTATGATTATCTAAAGGTACGATAACTGAACCGGGGCACAGTATTTCCTACAAAAGTCATGTTTGCCCGGCGAAGACTTAGGTGAGCTGCGCTTCGGCGCAGCCTGAGCAAAATCGTGTCCACCTGAGCCTGAGGCGCGTTGGATATTTGGTTATTTACAGACTGCGCTACAAAGATTTTGAGCAGATTACGCATGTGCCCAGGCTTTTCTGAGTCTTCGCTGGACGCACATGCATTCTTGTAGAGAATGTTGTGTCCAGACTCATATCGATCGTTCAACGCAATACTGATCTATTTCACTTTTTGAAAACTTTACAGGCGAATGTTTGTTTTTTCTTCTGTTCATAGTTATCTCATCAGGAAATAAGCGTAAGCTGATCTACAAGGAAAAAATAAAAATGTTTAAAGTGAATCATGTTACAATACACAGCATGTTATAGAAAAATATATAGTAACGTAAATTTGAGTAAGAACATTTTTCCCATTATAAATATCAAATTTACACTATTGTTTTAAAGCAACACTGTCCTGACTGGAAATAAATCAGTGTTTTGGTCACATTTTATTTTCAAAAAAAAAAAAAAAAAAAAAAAAAAAAAAAAAAAAAGCCTTATTAGATTAGGAAACACCTAAACTGCAAAAAGAAAACAAGTATTTTGGTATTTGAGTGAGGACATTTTATCAGGGCAAACAGTAAATCCATGTTTTCTCCATCATTTTTCTCGTGGTTCAATGAATAATTGAAAATAAGGCGTGCAATTTTAAATTTCTTTTGCATTTAACTATTTGTCCAAAATGTATCTTACAACAGTTGCCATTATCGATTATGCATTTTATTTATGAAACAAACTGGATCTTTTGCAAGCTGCACAAGCAGAATATCAAATATGCCCAACTCATTTCATAAATTTCTATTATCATATCAAATTGCTTAGCGTCACAGTTATGGCATACTTATCCATTTTAGTCTTTGATATGTCGACTTTTCATCTTAAGCAGATGGCATGTTACTGTTGACCCCCGCCCCCACACCCCCCCCCCCAAAAAAAAAAAAAAAAAAAAAAAAAAAAAAAAGTCATACCAATTCCAGATGTAATACATCTCAAAAAAATTATTTTATTTTATTCATTTATTTATTTATTTATTTTTAATTTTTTATTTGTTTTATATATAAATAAATACTTTTACTGTCGAAGAAGCTGCTTACAAAGAGTTATAACTATTGCCCCACTGAATTGCTGCATTTGATCACTTAAAGGGGATACGCTAAGGTCCCTTTATGCATGTTGAGGTTCCGATATAAAATAGAAAAAATGATGTCATAACATATCTACAGACAATGTCATAATTGTGCTGACAAAACGTATGCTTCTTGAGAAGTTTTATAGGGATTCTTAGTTCAGAAAGGTAATATAACGAAAGAATTGTGCAACAGAAATCCCTTTTGGAGCATAAAGTACAGGCAGTTTTCCTGAGAAATAGCTTGATCATAATTTATTGCTGTCAGCTTAGCACATATAAGACAAAGTGACAGCAAAAATAAAAATGAAATGTTATAGAACGATACTGAATCTTTACCACTTTATATGAAGATTAGAAGTTTGCAGACAGTTTTTTGCAGCCAATTTAGAACAAAATGAACTGACCATGATCAAGAAACTCAAAAAAGCAATTTTTAGGGTACAGAATTAAATGATATTAGAGTGAACACTAAAAAACTTCATCAGCTCAACATATAAGCTTCAGATAACAGAAAGTAGTAGGGATGATTTAAGTACGGGTAGGTAAGCTGATTGGCTCATAAGAAATAATTTGGGTACTTCTTAGAATTGTCTCAACAAAGTTATTCAAACAAGTACCCACCACATTTATTTCTAACAATAAATAAGGAAAAGGATCCCATAATTATACTTGTTTATTCCAAAAAGAGTAAAAAGAACCAACAACTTGACAGAAGCGGATCAGGGTCTACATTTCTGCTAGTCTACCAGCTTACCTTATATGACTCCAGAATAAGAAGGAGTAACAAGGATAATGAATGGGTAATTCCCATTATTTCTTCATGAAAAAAAGGTGAGAGAAAAGTCCAGGAAATGCCACAATCACAAACTGCAGCCTTTCCCAGACCCCAAGAGGAAGAGGAAACCGACAAATCTAAACAACCGAACAAACGTACGAAAAGCACTAAGATTAGCTCTCTCTTCCCCAAGCGAGGTAATCGCAATACTAAAAGGACTGAAAAACACAAGAACAAAATGACAAACGGAAAGACATACAACAAATCGCCTCGTAGAATAAACCACAAAGCAACAAAGAGTAAGACTAACACCGGGACCACCGCCTTAGAACGGTCAGTAGAGCAAACCACCGGGGGGTTAAAAGCACTTTTACAGCTAGCTAACTTCACCCTGGGTCCCGATGCTACTCTTAATACAGAAATACATAAAACTTCGGTTCGCATAAAGGTTCCCAACTCAGTCAATGCATCAAAGCGAAAACATAAAAATCAAATTAATCACTATAATAAACAAAGACGAGCACTCATGGCTAATTCTACTGTATGCCAGAAAACCAATAGTTGAACCACGGCGGGCCAAGCCAAAGACATATCGTCAAGCCCCACCACACTGGTTAAAGTTTTACGAAGAGGCCGTCATTGAGGCAGAGGCCCGAACCTCCGTCGTGCAATTAAAGAGTGAAGCATAGCCATCAACAGTGATTGGGTTGAAAACTTATATTGTGGGTACTTGTAAGAAAAGCCACATCTAGAAAAAAAAATATATAAAAAAATAAAAGAAAGAAAAACACCTGAGAAACTTAAAAGCAAATTGCTAACGCGGGACAAAGACGGAGACGGACGGATAAGGGTGGCATAAAAAGCACGAATTTTTATTTAAAAGTGTCATTCCTACAGCTATGAAAGACATTCTGCACCTATCAGAGGTATTCACAACTAATAGATGGTGGCCCTGCATTGCTAAATTAGATTCAGCGGTCAAATTATCCTCCCTTGTAAAATAAATAAATAAATAAATAAATAAATAAAAGAAGTTTCTCTTACCTATCGACCAACACTTTTTCAGCATGTTATTAGAAACACAGCTATCTTTCCACGCCTTAGTGTGTCTTTATGTCTTAAGAAGCGGTAGCAGCATTCGCTTCGCATTAGCGAAGTATGCACCACATTTGGTTGTAGGGTACAGTTAATTATCTTTCCCACAGAGCTCCATAGTAATTCCACCCGTTTTGGTGGTTAAGGGTTCATTTTAAGGTATTGCTGGGGTTCTTAATTTGTTAATCATTCAAAAACCAGGCTAAGCACAGCAAAAAAAAAAAAAAAAAAAAAAAAAAAAATAAAGGAAAAACACCACTGCTACCAGCACTTTTTGGGACTTTTTGGAGGCTGAATGTAGCAGCCCCTCAAATGGCAGGTAAAAAAAATTAGAGTCGCGGTTTCCAGCGTTGTTATTTTATTATTTATTTATTTATTTTTATTTTTATTTTTATTTTTTTGGGGCCTAAAGAAATTATATTTTGTCTCAAGAAGTACTCGTTGCTTGTCCTTTTTGATTTTCCTGAATGCACGCTTACGTTAGCAGCGTTTAACATAATATATTGTTGACATTGTTGATATTGCTGTCAATATTTTCATCAAATTCTGTTATTTCTAATATTGTTGATTCTGAAACGATTGTCCAGTATTTGTCGTAATCGGCCAATTAATAGTTCAATATTTGTCTTCTAAAGGAATACGCATGATGTTGGCATGCGAATTTCAGAAAGACCATTACAAGACAATGGTGCCTTGTATAATCAGCCATGAAAGGGTCTGCTATGCCAATGGTTAATATATTTCTTGTATTGTGTAGTAGGATAAGATCAATGAGTAATGGTGAGTTGTTTTTTTTTAAATGTGTTGATTCACATATGAGCTTGGTCAGATTATATTCTAACATTAGCTTTTTTTTTTATCTTGTTGTTACTGTTTTCGGACAAATCAAAATTGAAAAAAAAGGTAAGAGAAAAGTCCACGGAGTGCCACAATCACAAACCGCAGCCCTTCCGAAACCCCAAGAGGAAGAGGAAGTCACCCGTAATGAGTATATCTGCTATGTTAGTGTTGTATGCTCTATCAACTCTCTCCTTGATTAAATCGACGCCCTGTAGAAACCGCGTACTAGCACTTGTTTTCGAATTAAGCTGGATCTCTATCCAGACCGATTCCACGCCTTGCAGTTCAAGTCATGTCTACGCTTGCATGATAAAGTGTTACGGACGTAAATTACCATGCCTCAACAAGGAGGACTATACCGGTCAGTTCTAAACGGTGGCATAAAGTGCTAAATTAGAATTATGCTACAAGAAGTATAAGAATTTCACTAGCTCAAGTTTTAGAGAAGACGAAAACATCATAGGCGCCATCCTCAATACGAATGATGACGATTTTGTGCCTCAGGCTTTGAAAGTTTGCATGCATAATATTCAGGCGATTTCCAGTTCAAACTATGTATCAAGTAGGTCGCTGCTGGAAGTACTACCTGTCTCGACAGACCTGGTCCTGGATTAATCTCACTATCTTCGTACATAAGTAACAGTGAGAATGACCATATTGAGACGTTAGCGATAATAAAGGAGATAAGTATATTACAACAGAAACATGCTCGTATATTTCGAGTAGCTATTTCATTCAGATAACCAAGCCATGACCTGCTTACATCTTTATTTTATTCGTTTAATTTTGTTCGTAATGACATTGTGCTCCGCTTACATAAAAAGAATGACAAGCAGACTGAATCCATCCTTAGAAGGAAAATCACCATTACCCATAACCAAAGGATGATATATAACATAATTATTATGCGATAGACTGCAATTTCATTTTAACCAAGTGATGGTTGAGAGCTATATTTTCCTTTTTAGTTGCAATACAGTGCCTCAGATCTCTGACTCTAAGACGGTTCCTATCTAAATTAATCTTTGAAGCGTTGGCGCCGGATATTATGTCTTTTTTCGGTCCCTCATTGGTTTGAGTAATGGTTTTTGTTAGCTTTGCCTGGGGTGTTTGACATGATTTCTCTTTCTTGTTTCATCACAGTGTTTAATATTATATGCATGTTTTTATTTTTATCTTTATTTATTTATTTTTTTTCTGTGATATTTTACTGATTGATCTAGTGATACTCTATGCAAACCGAACAATCGTTGTGTATTTTATACACCATTTGAACCCAGTGTGAGGATGTCGAGTTAAGTTCTGACAGTGTTTACTACTGACTGCTTTAAAGTGGTGTTTTTTGGGTGTTGTTGTTGTTTTTGACGCGGCTTTGTGGTTTCTCTCGCCGGGGCTTTTTTTCTGGTTTGTACTGTGCGTTGTCTGAATGTTGTTTTGATAGTAATAATCTCATTGGAAAACGGGAATTGGTTACCCTGCTATTCTTAGATTTGTGGCAGGTGTACTGTCATGTTTTGTGTGCTCATCCTCTTAATGTCACAAGAGGTGTTAAAAAAGAATTGCTTATTTTGACTGGGAACGTTCAGAATGTGAGTAATCACACATTCTTTTATCTCATGCCTTCGAAGAAGTCCCTATGACTAGAAATGTATAATCTCAGCCGATGAAGCCACTTTTGGACTTCTTTAGGTAAACTGGTAAGGTACTAATATATGGCAAATCAAAGCGCCTGTCCGGACCAATATCTCCGTCTAGCAAAGTAGATTTTTAATTTTGGAAAAAAAAGTCACAAGAGGCAGGGTCTAATGATTAAGGAGGGTTTAGTAAAACTGTTACCTTCTCGTTTTATCCAAAATAAATAAATAAATAATAAATAAAGAAATAAATATAAATAAATAAATAAATAAATAAATAAATAAATAAATAAAAAATCATGTATCGGTCACAGACATATGGGCTGGGGCAGTATCATGTAATAGTCGGGAATGTTTGAAATCCGTAACTATGCGCCGTTCCTGATAGTTTTCTTTTCTCCATTTCTTCAATATAACATCTTTGTAGTATTTTCCAAGAAACGCCGATGCCCTTTTTTCACTGGCACCTGTATTCCCACGCCTTCACCAGAGAAGAAGATTGCATACAGAATCTTCATTACACTTAACATGCATTTCGCAATTTTTTTTTATTTTTTTTTTTGTTGCTGTTGTTTTTTATGTATTTAAATGGCAAATCATCAAACTTTTAATTAACTTTAAGGGGGGAGCGGTATTTTTTTCCACTTTGAACATATTTTGTTGACCAATTTGACCTTTAACTGAGTTTTTACATACCAATTATCTGTTTATGCCATTAGAGTTTTCATCTTGTGGCTTTATCGACGATTTCGCAAACAATAATATAAGTTACGAAGATACCAAGGAAATGTCACAGTCACGAAGTTAGGCCTTCCTGAGGCGCTACTGAAGACGAAACGTGGGACAAACAATGAGTTGTTTTTGTTTTTTTTTTCGCTTTTTTCCTGCACACCAAAAACCCTTAAAAAAGGCCTCTGCTCAAGAACGGAATGAATTTTCTCAAATGTGGAAGGAAATAAAACAAGACTTTTAATTTATTTGGTTAGTGCCTGATGCTCTGAAACTGGTCGGACCCACCGAAGTCCTACTGTTGATTTTCTTTGGCTTTACCAGTTCAGTTATTTCTTACCGTCAGGTCGTCATCGTTGTTTCATCTCTGTATTCGTTTGATTTTGATGTTCTCAGAGATGTTGTACTGATGAGTGAGGAACCCTTTACGCGGACTGAACAAATGTCTTGTGTATACTACAGCACAAAAACTCGATTCCTTTCTCTTGACAGCATTGTCACTCTTAAAACTTTATTATGTTACCTTCATACACTAACTGTAAATACAATATGTTAGTGACAAGCACTGGAAGTTCAGGGTTTTCTTTTCGTTGAGAATACCAAATGTTGACTCTCAGATTACATATTCAGGCTCATATATATCTCGTGGATTGATAGTTGGCGGACGTGGGTTGGTGGGCGAAACTGAATGTGAGTGTGTGTGGTTTGCAAAGGTGTGTAGTTCGCTTGGAGAGAGTCGGGGCAATAATACTTTTACTCTGTTTGTTTGCAGTTTGTCTTAAGACTTAATGTAGCAGAATGAAATAACTGTTAAATTTACATGAGTTGTGCTTTTTCAGATATATATATAACAGATATATAATGTGCAAAACATATATTATTGAGTCAGCGCGACAAAACCTGCCATAAGTCCTGTGTAACCAGCAAAGACTCTGATCAGTCTGTACGTCCATCCAATATGGCAGAGGCTCTTTTTTATTTCTCTTCGGACAGCACAATGGCTATAGAAGCAATACCTCTGATCAGTCATGCACGGATGCGCAGGCTGATCTGAGTCTTCGGTGGTCGCACAAGTATTTTTGTAGGTTCTGTCGTGCGCTTGCTCATCTCGTATTTATAATTACAGCTATATGAGAGAGCACAATATGAAGATTATGTGATTGGAGTATATTGTGGTTTTATGAGTATATTGTGGTTTTATTCCACCACCTGTGATTTCAACCTCATCGAATGTTTTGGTTGTACATTTCCACACTGATCTAGGCATTGTTTATGAAGGCTTTAATGCAACATACGCACAACTGTACGGTAAGCTGACGCCATTTTTGCGTTCTCGAGTATCTTAAAACCATCAAAATGGTATAGACAAAGTTCAGGAAGAAACAAAATCACAGAACATAGTCTACCAATGACACCAAGAGGAAGACAAAACAAACCAAGACACACACTACAAATGCCAGACAATGCGCAAACTGGGCTAGTACAGGTAGAATTTCGCTGGACGTGTTCGCTATCACCACTTGTTGTGGAACAAACATCAGCGAATGAGAATACTCTTATGCTTTTACCTAAACCTCTATTTTACTGGAGTAAACTGCATTTAAGTCCTGATTTGACGGCAATTACAAGCCTCTTTGTCTAGATCTACATTATTTGCTGAAGTATCTGTTATGACCTGCAGGAATGAAAGAGTTAACTGTTTTTATTATAAAAGTAAACAGATACATGTAAGCATGGCAGACTTGCCGCCATTTTTACAAGAGAGAAGACTGTCGTAACTTCTTTTAAAAAAAGTGGTACACTCTAAAATGAAAAAAAAAATGCTATTAAGGGGAAAATTGGGAGCACATTCATTACGTGCAGAGTAGAGCCATTCCGCAGAATCGGGACAAAATAACTATTTTGTCGGAGTTGTCTCTCATGTCGGTCTATGCATCTCGTGTCAGTGCGTTAACGCTGACACATGGTTTATATATATATAATCAGAGTATCAGTATTTGTCAGACATCCCAGACGTTATTTGGTTTGCTAGTTTTGGTAGATATCCTTTTAACTCGGGATCTATATAATTCAATAAACATCTGGACGAAATCAGTCTGTCTCCAGGCTCTATCTTTTCTATTATTTTATTTGTTGTTTTCAAAGGTATATATTTTAGAACAGCTTGATACGATTTGATAAGTTATGCTCCTTAGTGGTAAACACATAGTCTGTTAAACGCTGGCTTCAGGCAGGGAGAAATTTTTATTAGTGACCTCTGCTGACCGTATGTATAGAGGCATATGACCCTTGGTAGCATGCCTGTGTGTAATCAAGACTTAGCAGAAGTAAACACAGATTATGATACTGATAAGATAATAGTCTGTATCAAATTGCTCAGTTTGCTATTTGATTTAAGGTCAGATCAGATTGTAGTTTACTCTAAGAGATGAATATCTTCATAAAAAGAAAGCCTTAAGAAACTTAAAGACACATATTCTCTGCCTCTTGGCTGGGATGGTCCATCATGATTGCACCCAATATACAGCCCTGATAGTGGTGGCTCACATCAGAGGCTGGTCTTAAGTAAGTGATTATGAGAGGATTAACACTGTCTGTTTTGACGGGGTCGGAAAGGGGAAAATGAATATACTTTAACAAAGTGTCCATTGTTTTACCTGAACTATATGAAGATTTTGATTTAATTATAAATTTTATCGATCAATTTTTATAAGAAATGCTTAAATTCAGTTATGATATATAGAATATGAGCTTAACTATACCTAATTTAGTAAATTATAAAGTAAATAAACGAATTCTTAGTTTACAGAGTCAAAAAAAAAAAAAAAAAAAAAAAAAAAAAAATAAATAAATAAATAAAAATAAAAATAACTAAAAATAATAATAAAAATAAAAAAATAGTAATAATAATAAGACAGAGTTTAGTTTTTTTTTCTTTTTCTATTTCTTTACTTTTATTTATGTGTTAGATAAACTTTTATAAGACTTGTCATAAAATAAAACATTTTGAGCTTCATTTGAAGCTATTAAATGTTTTGTTTTCTAAACCTATGCTCTCCAATAATGATTGAACAACGAAGAAATGCCAGACATTGTTTTATTTACTCAATCTATTATCACAAGTTTTCAATTAAGGACAAAATAATATGTACGAGTACAATTCAGATAAATTGATGAATTTTATTTATTTTTTTAGTGAAATTTCATGTTTCAAAATGGTTTTAAAAGTTAAGTTTTACTGGATAATGAAAGCAAATTTATTCATAAAATTTCTTGCACAGTTATAATGGATTGTGTGTAATAGTGGATTAAATGTTTAGTTTCTGATTAAAAATACTAGTAATAAATAAATAGATAGATAAATTAAAAAAAAAAAAAAAAAAAAAACATCTCTAAGTGATTTCAAATAAACTAAGTTATATGGTTTATTAAATGTTTTAATCTTCAAATTCTATACTTCATCAAAATAGATTTTAAATGGATATAGGAATATCTTATTATTATTATTGTTTTTATTTATACTTCTAGACATTTACCTTTTGCCCAAAACTGATTTTCCCATGTGTGGCCTCTACCTGTTTGAGAGCCATAGGTCACCATAGAAGTATGATCTGTTACCTGCATATTTCACTTATAGGGTCATTAGGCTGTTACGCAATGGGATAAGTGTCTTTAATTATGAATCAATACGGCCAAAAAGTGCTGTAAAGAAATTAATATGAAGGGCATGATATTTTATTTTGCTCACCCAGGGGAAGATGACCTTTAAAGACTTAGAAAATGGCAAATGAGATTTATTTTTGCCAGTCCTAAATCTCTTCTCAATGATCATTACCGTCGCTTTCTATTAATTACGCTTCTCGCCTCTTTTCCATTATTGAAGCACATTACATAAAATAAATAAATAAATAAAATAAAATGAAAATACAAAATAACTTGTAAGTAAAAGTGTGTGTGTGTTCTTATTGTTCTTTTTCTTATTTTTATTTATATCAATCTCCTGTTTTAATCATAGCATGTTAAAATATGCCTGTGATCAGGGATTTTGCTGTATGTTTGTTTATTCTGCAGTATCCAATGCACAGGAAAGGTTAATCAGGGTTATCGGTATCATAAACTACGAAAAGCTTTTTCTAAGTTTTATAGACGTCATTGTGATTTAGTTTCTTAATTCAGTGTTGGACTTAAATCTCTTCTGCAACAAGGCCTATCGGAACCCGAATTTTATGGTGACTTAGTAAATAAATTCAGGAAAATATATGCTTGCAATGACTTCAGTATCCAATTTCGTAAAATCATTCTTCGATATAAAAAGATTGGGTACAACATAAATGTTATACGACAGACTGCATGCATAGTTGTTAACCCAATCATGGTTAATAACTTTGTTTCCCTCTTTAATTGCACGCCGGCGGGTTAAGCCTCAGATTCTATGATGGTTCCAGCGTAAAAACTTACTTGAAATTTAATTTTGGGTAATGTTGGTTGGTACTTGATGCTCTATCTTTGGTCGGGCCCACCGGAGTCTTACTGTTGGTTTTCTTTTGCTCTAGCATATCAGTTGTTTCGTGCAGACGAGTCCTCATCGTTGTTTCATCTCTGTAATTTGTTGATTTTTTTGTGTTCTCGGAGATGTACCACTGATGAGTTAGGAAGCCTTCAAGCGGACTGAAGAAATTATGTGTCTAAACCGCGGAAGAAGTAAGGGCGAGGATTGTGGCCACGTAAAATCGATTTCAGCCCCCCAGTGAAATACTTTTCACTGACCGTTCCAGGGCGGTTCTTCTATAATACACAGTGGAGCGCTGTGGTGCAGTGGTAAAGCGTCGGACTCGAGATCGAGAGGTACCGGGTTCGATCCCCACCAACTGCAAGTGTTGTTTCCTTGAGCAAGAGACTTTATCCGCATTGCTTAGTACTGGTTTCTACCCAGAAAAAAAGAGGGCCACATGGAAGATTAGTACTAGATTACTAAATGTGTTACCCTCTATAAATAAAGTCGATTATTATTATTATTATTATTATTATCATGATTTATTTTTGTTATAGTTCGTCTTTGAATATGTGTGTTGCTTACATCGTTTTGTTTTGTTTCCTCTTCCTCTTGGGGTCTAGGAAGGGCTGCGGTTTGTAATTGTGGCACTCCCTGGACTTTTCTCTTACCTTTTTGTGGATAGCCATTTGGCCACTGTGTGCGAAAGTAACTGTCCGTGTGGCTTTCTGCTAGTGATATTTCCATTAGGGGCTAATTATTTCGTGTTTGTGTTTCTTTCCCTTTGATGTCTCTGATGGGAGGATCGATACCTGAACGTTGCCTTCTTTTCTATACTGATAAGACAATCAGACAGCAATTATGCGCACATTGAAGGTTTTGATCAGATATGCATGCAATCTAGACCTTCAGAGTCTGCACAGTGTGACAATTTGAAAAAAAAAGGGTTTTCCGGTACTTACATGAGATACCCTTAGTATCAAATTTACTCTTTTGCAAAAAAATCTTGTGTCAAAAATAAATCAATATTAATTTCATGGAAATAACTACTATTACATGATTCTGCAGAAAATGTTCAAGAAAAAAATATTTCAGACTCATGATTCCACATTTAGGTAACCAGAACCCCAAACAGCATACACATTGGTGCAGTCTGACAAAAGTCAGACTTTGCCAGCACACATAATTTACATTATTGCAAATGTATCAGAGAGAATGTCCGGCCTGATAATACTGCGCGGATTCACATGCTGATATTGCAGTGCCGCAGAATTTGTTGTCTGATCAGAGTCTACTCGGTCGCCATTAGGGTACTACTTATAAGTAACATTGTTTAACTAAACTTAAGATAATTGAAACCTGCAATCTACCATATTAAACCTAAAAGTATAGACATCTTACTTCCTTAACATATTCATTCTAAACTATTGATAAGACGATTTTAATATCTGTCTCTAAAACTGTAAAATATTAGATGATTGAAACCGTTGACCGTGATCAGACCCAGATTCTGCGGTGGCAGATCTGGTCTGTATTTTGTTTGTTTGAGTTGGAGTTTTACGGCCTAGTTAACACTATATTGTTAGTTTACCTAACCACACTTTTATTGGGCAGGCACATCTCTCTAAGCAGCTAATCAGTGCTTGTGTACATTCTTTCGACAGAACGTCTGCGTATATGTATATAGTTTGCTGGACTGTCTGTCTGACTATTTTATTAAAGTGATTATGTAAAAATTCTGCTTATGTGAACTGCAAACAGAAGACGAACTGTATGACTATGCAACGTGGTCAAGGCTTTCCAAGTTCAATATTCAGAGGACAGAAAAAGAGTGTAGTCTAAGTAACACGAAAACATAAGCCCCTCCAGCCGTGTATGGATTTCAGTCTATTCTGCTGGGTCTTTTCTGCGTGTATTCCCAACTATTATCATCTTTTCTACAGACACGCCCGCACACACGCGCGCACACGAACAACTGGGCAACCTTAACAAAGGTTAAATCGCAATGCAAAAGCTACAAAAGATAGCTCAGAATCAGAATTCTGCCATAGAATGGACACAATGATCTAGGTCAGGTGGAGGTTAAATCTGGTTTTATAGGCACCCAAGATTATTTGATTGCTTGAGCCCTTAAAGTTAAGAGAACGTTAGAAAAAAAAGGTAAGAGAAAAGTCCAGGGAGTGCCACAATCACAAACCGCAGCCCTTGAAACTACAACAACTAGTTAGGCCTGCTGTGCAGTCTCATCAAACATTTTGTTTGACTCATTAAAATTTAAAATTTGCATATCATGTAAGCAGCTGGTGTAGAATCTGATCAGACTGTGCCGATGTGTAGGCTTATTTGAGTTTATGCTTGCCGCATAAGGTCAGTCTCTGTTTGGAAAGGTTACCAAATTGACTGTTCATATACAGTATGCTGTGACTCTTTTAGGTTGACGCTCTGTGTAGTTTAATCAGTGTGGTGTGCTGAATGCAGTCTAATCTCAGGGGTATACTGCATGAGATCTGATCTGTTTAGTACACTCTGTACAGTCTGGTATGTGTGGGCCACTATGCCTTGCGTATTATTATGTTGTTTTTTTTTTCATCGTACGTGCTGTCTGGTTCTGAATGTCTTATTGCCAACAATGGCCAACATTTTCACTTCTCAGGTACAGAAAATAGTATTCGTATATAATGTGTACAGCATTAACATGGCCTCATCTGCATTCGTGCTAAAATTTCTTTCTATCTTTATCATGACAAAAGGCTAACAAATGAATATCCTGGACTTCTGAAAGAACCTATGAAATAGTTGGTGTTTATATAGCTGTCATTTTATAGCATGGTAATTCCAACTCACTCAAAAATTCTAGAGTTGTGTATCATATTACATAGGCCTAGTCAAAGCTTACCAGCCGTTTCTTAGTTAAACAGTGAAATGGAATTAATGAGACAAATACAGCTACAGAAAGTAAACATGAATGACAAAAAAAAAAAATAAAAAAAAAAAAAAAATAAAAAATAAAAAAAAAATAAATAAATAAATTGAAGAAACAATTGGAGCCAGTCTAGGATGACATATTTAAAAGAACAGTCAGATCACTAAAGATATAGCTGGACAAATATCGATACCAAGACAAGAACCAGGAGAAATGCGCGGTAATGTGAAGGTAGAAATATGCTATCGCAATGCATTCATTTAAATAAGTGCTGTAGTGCGCAAAGCATACTAATAATCGATATGTCTGCAAATATATAGGACGCGTAACTGCCTAGTCTATCTGGTCCGCACCCTTTAGCCTCGTAGTTATGACGCCCGATTACAGATCCAGGGGTACCTGGTTCAATCTCCTGTCGGGGCACTCGACGGAAATAGTTTCTTTATTTCTTCACCTGCTACATTTGGCGCCATGACCAGGATGACTACGTCGGAGTCCAAAGGCAATGCAATGGAAACATAGTCACATAAGAGCCTAAGAATAGTAGAAAACATATAATACAAATGTTTCATTATAGGATGGAGGAGTGTAGTCGTGCAGCAAAGCGACGTACAAATAATCGATATGTGTGTAAATATATAGGGCGCATAAGTAATCAGTCTAACCGGTCCGGACCATTTAGCCTTGTGGTTAGGACGCCCGATTAAAGATCCAGGGGTATCTGGGGCCCTCGATGGGAATATTTCCTTTACAAGTTTTATTCTCCCCCTACTACATAATGTTATCTGGCTTAGTGCTTATGTTAATATAGGATTTGCTTGTGGGGATGTTCTGGAAAACACAACTGGACGCTTTGAATTCAGTGCTGACGCTTTTAGAGACCAAATGAACACTACCATAAATTGTACATGGGTGATAAAAGCAAGCGATTATGAAACTATAGAACTTTTTATTCTGGACATAAATCTGCAAGATCAATGCGAGAACCAGTTCATCAGCGTATGTACAAGATAATAGATCCAATGAGCCGCACCAAGCGAAACAGTGCTTTAAAGCATGTGTAAAATGCTCAGATTCAGATCATCATGCGCAAGCTCAGTGTATCATACGGGCCTTTGCTCCATTCATGCATTGTGTAGTATTCTGTTAGAGGACGGTAAAGGCCCTTATCAGACCGCGCTGATGCGCAGGCGGATCTGGGTCTTCTCTGTCTGCATATGCCCGAAGACACGTTTTCGTATGGTGTGGTTCAAATGATGCACAACGTAACTGAGTTGAGCCTTGTTCTCTGTTTATTGGTTTATTTTGCAGCATCCATGAATTTTATAAGCGAGTGTATAAGATACCGCGGCCTTCTTTACCAGGCCGCAAAAGGTTCATATTCTTGCGTGGTACATCAGGTGTGTGATTTTCGTTAAAACTGGATTTATCTCCCTGGTAATACAATAATAAATTAATCAGCACATGAGAAAAAAGGTAATTTATTTCATAGGCGACCAGAAAAGACTCAAGCGAGCCTGTATATAAGTACGGTCTTGCTAGAGCCTTTGCTTTTCGCAGACATGTAGCTTGTGAAAGCTCCAGGCGAAACACTCATGTCTATTACCTAAATAGGGGACTGCGTATGCTCATTTAAAAACGAACATAAACCAGAAAACGATAAGGTCCCTTTATGCGTGTGCTGGCTCATTTGTGAAGTGAATGAAATGACGTACCTAAACAACAGCTTCAAAAGTTACTCCACTTAACCGAATGTCCCTTCACCACAAGCAATGCTCACAGCATGATAACAGTTCCGGGACATAGGGTAACTTCAAAATCAAATATGTTTTCAAGATTTGTGCCGCTGTCATGTTTCTCAAACTATGCCTTATTACACAATCTGTAAATAAAATATGGACCGGCGGCTGAAAAAAGGGACCTTAGAGCAAATGTGAACAGCGAAGAAGCATCCGCGCAGTCTTTCCAGGATCTTTGCTATTCGCATACACATTACAGGGATCTTGTTGAAGACATAAGATTAATAGCGTAGACCTTGATCCGACGTGTTGCTACGCAAACTGGCTACTGTGGCTTCGCCATTTGTGTATGCTCTCAGGGTCTTTTGTCAGCGGCGGCCCAATTATAAAGATATTCTAAGCAAACCCACACCTCTTGTTGCTGATTATTTGTTGTTATGTTACAAGACTTCTTTCTATCCTTTAGTGTCTGTGGAGGGATGTGCTTCGTAATTGTGACAATTTCTGAGTATCTTTACTTACATTTGGGCCACGGCTGCTCTTCAATAAGGTTTCTTTATTGTGTAGGCAAACAGCGCACTCAGGTCTAGATATTCCCTGTTCACATGAATTCTAATGTCCCTTTACTCAACCGTTTGCCCATTTTTACTGATGTCGCTCTCTTAATCAAACCAAGCAAATGTTATCGACGCATTTAATTTAATGTCTCCTTACTGACTAAATATTGATATAATATGTTTTCAGCAAATGTTTGATAAAACAGTATTATAGAGTCTCAGCTCAATAAAGCAAATTATTTCATACCAAGCGCCCTATTCATATTTCCCAACCTATTTAGATTAGCATCTAGCCATTGTAGTGACTTTAAAATTTGTGATAAACTTTTAACGACTAACAGTCTGAAACAAGTCGCAACTCCACCCCTGATACCTCTCCCTGTAAATTTTCTGCTGTCGTTTCAAAACGATTTTCCTGTAATTTGTTATCACTTCGGTATGTTGTTATTGTCAAGTTTTGTTTTACTTTGGCATTATTGCTCTATATCTTTTCTCATCATTGTGCCAAGGTTAGGTTGTAGCCTGTCCCGGACAGTAAGGTACTCCCTCTTCCTCTTCTTGTTTATTTCTTTTTCTGTTACAATAAACAAGAAACTTTATTTCACCTCAGCTGTGTATAACAAATAACGTTAGCAGCAATTCGTATGTTCTGATAGACACAAGTAACACAACAGTCGCCAACTTGCGCTAAAGGAGTACATGTTCAAAACATTAGGAGAACGTGTAACATTAACACATTAGTTGTTGACTATTTCGAGGGTATATTTGTTGCAGTTCCTCTCCGTTTCTTCCTTTTTTTTCTTTTGGCATTGCATATCAGATGTTCCTGCACCTGTGGTTAAGTGCTTATGTAGCCGGAAAACGTCGCCTCGATACCGATATAGTGCTGATATCATTACATGTTTTGGTACTTTAGGGCTCATGTGCCCATTCTTTATTAGAGAAAATAGGTTCCTCTCAAAGGTTTTACGGGTATGAAGGATGTTGCATATTTCATGATTCCTCATTAACAGAGCCAATAAAACCGAGTCTGTATTGTTTTCATTCGGATACGTTTGGTATTTCTAATGGATACTTCTTCCTCGAAATATTTCCTTACGTTGTGTCTCTGTGTTACCTTAGCCTTATCTGTTTATACACTGCCTCAGCTATATACATATTTTCCATTAATGTGTTTGAAGAATTCAGTCTCGATAAAACACATGCCATTGTCAGCATTGTCATGTGATACTCTAGTTCCTTTTTATCTATTATTTAATTAAAAACAGTGTCGCACGTTATTAACAGCTGTGCATTAACCGACGAAAAGCCGTGTACTAACAAGGCTATTCACGCGCTGTTAATGCTCGGCTACGCAACTATCGATTTGCTCGTACCGGGGCCACAGAATTGCTACCGTCACAAGCTGTGTACTGCCCTGCCCCAGAAAAAGCATAGTCCGTGGAAATAACGTTCGCGCGACATCGGTGAAAAGGCAACACAAAATAGTGCTTGAAATAACGCGAAATGTAGCAAACGTGTTCAGTAGTGATCCAACATGGTTGTTTAATGTATTAACATTCGCCAGGTCCCTTGGTAGGTGTTCAAAACCTCACACGGGATCTGGTGAACGCTAATGCAAGAAAAAAAAAAAAAAAAAAAAAAAAAAAAAAAGAAAAAAAAAACATGTTTGATCCCTACATTACAGTCCAGTAGAACGTGTTTGTACCAGAGTTGTACATTCTGAAAGTTTTCACCTCTCACAGAACAAGGGAAACACCTGATAAAAGCGAGAATGTTTTCTGGACCACACTAGTCCGTTTCCGCCAACCAGACCTCAACATTGACCCACAGTTAGATGTTAAGTACTCTGCGAATGGGATCAGTAACCACAAAGGACCAGCAAATATAGGCTACACCATAATATAATGTAATAGGCACTACCTACACTATTACCATATAATCTCAGATAACTGATAGTTATTGCATGTTGTTTCCGATAAACATGTTTGATAGGTATGTTATGGTGTTTCAGATTTACGACGGTTATTACATAACGAAAACACGTCTTGGAATCTACTGCGGCTCGGTGGCACCATTTACAACAGTGTCGATCTCACACATTCTGTTTGTACAGCTTTACTCTCATACTGCCTTAAGTGCTGTTAGTGTCAATGCCGAATATAACTTGCATTGTGGATCTTTGCGCCTGACACACACAGGCCAGTTTAGCTCCGTCGATCGCAACCAGGATGGTATATATGATACTGATATAAACTGCACTTGGATAATTCAAGCTAAATCTTACGAATTCATCACACTTAATCTAACCAAACTTGATGTACAAGAGGCTTACCCACATCAGTGTGACACACTACAGGTGGGTATTAGAACACCGTTTATTTTAATACTCTTACACTGTACCTCGTAAAGTTCTACACCTATTCCAACTTTAAAACAAGCCAGTTTGCCTTAAACCTACCTTAACACCTCTAAGTATTGGGACAGACAATGTCTTAGAATTTATCAAAATCTTATGATTGAACCCTCAAATGGAAATTGACCTTCTACCATATGCTGACAGAGTGGACGCAAATCACTGAACGTCTGCGGATGTGTTGTATGATCAAAGGCTGCACAGATTCCATATGTCATAAGGTCATTTGTTATCTTTTCATATCAGTCCCAATGGGGATATGCATATCTTCAAGGCATATGAGCATAGCGAAGCGGTAAGCAGCCCATGCAACCAATCAATCCGACCAGTCTTGGTTGTAAGCTTATAAAAAGCCATGTACCACGTTTGCCATAAATATTCAGACACCTTGACTCCATACTATACTTGCCCTAATTGTTTGACAAGTTCATTTGGCTACCTGTTAACATGTCATAATATTGCTTGATGGTTGGCAAACAGCGCATGCCTGAATCAGGCGCCACGTTCCGGAACTATTCACTTTTTGGTAAAACCCATCTGTTCGAATACTTGTTAAATATGACTGTCGAGAGGTTACAAAATATCATGGTACAAATAATCCGATTTCGCCAAATGGTCTTTGTCCTATTCCTACACTAACATTGCGAAAACACGCCTATTCAAATATATAGAAAAGTTTACCTCCAAAAACTGAGAATTTTCACGTAAAAAAACTCTGATATTTTTCATACTTCTGCTCAAAACATAGCTTGTGGGTACTCGTTAGAACTGCCTCGACTAGGCGGTTCTAATGCGTAACAACAATCTACGTTTTTTGATTAGAACTAAGACAAATGTATACCCCTGTAAACCCCAGTTTTAATATATAAAACAGTGGTTTGAGTGGGTCAAAATTATACAGACATGTTTTCGTGATGAAAAAGTTTGCAAGAAATTTGTTCTTTACCACTAATTTGTTTTATTGTCGGTTTTGTTTCTGTCAAATCATACCTTAATCACTTCGCATTTTCTTAAATGTGAATATCAACAACACTGGTTTAGAATGCATTAAACTAAGTTTTCCTTCAAATAAATATAATTTTAATAAAAACGATTCGGTTTCAGTGAAGAGAGCAATTGGTCATATGTGTTACTTTTAGTGCCTGTCACTACATGTAAAAAGTACCGTCGTCCCTACACGTTATCAGTAGGAAATGCCCCTAAACATACAGTCTATTCCTGTACATTATCAGTACCGCCTGCCTCTACACGTTATTAGTACCTCATCTTCCTTCAAGTTAACAGTACGGCCTTTCCCTAAACTTACCTTCTGTTCCAACACCTTGTTAGATCCAATGCACATGTCCCAACACGTTATCAGTTCGGACTGGCATCAAATGTACGATCTGTTCCAACAGAATATTAGTACAAGCTATTCATATACGTTATTAATACCGTCTGATCCTATATGTTCTCAGACCAATGAGTTCTTATAGACAATTTCTACCTCCTATTCCTACACATGACGTATTGACGGTTGTTATACGTCATTAGTATTGACTGTTTTTACACGTTATTTCCACGGTTTGTTCCTCACATGAATCGTAAGGTATGTTCCTACACATTATTAGTACGGTCTGTTCCTAAACATTATAAGTACGGTTGGTTATACACATTCCTAGCACGGTCTTTTTATAAACATCATTAGTAGTTCTATTTCTAAAAAGTTATTACTATGGCCTGTCTGTACGTTATTAGTGTTTTTCTACACCATTTTAGTACAGTATGTTCCTACGCGGCCTTTCCTGCACATTATTAGTACGGTCTATTCCTTCACATTATTAGTACGGTCTATTCCTTCACATTATTAGTACGGTCTGGTTAACACGTTGCTAGTGCAGTCTTTTCCTACACATTATTAGCAAAGTATGTGTCAACAAGTTATAAGTACGGCCTGTTCCTAGAAAATACGGTCTGTGCCTACACATTATTAGTAGTGTGGTTTTTCTACGCATTATTAGTACAGTCTGTTCCTATGGATAATTAGTCCAGTTTGTTCCTACACATTACTAGTACGGTCCATCCTACACATAAGGCGAAAAAAGAATAACTGTATTTCCGCTAACACGCTGAAAAAATAAAATAAAATAAAAAAAAATAATTTCCAGACGTAAGTGTCACAGAGTAGGTAGAAGTTTAATTATGTTGAATAAAAACATAAAAGAAATTACAGAAAAAATGATTTTTTGTCAGTGTAAGATCAAAGTTTATTTCACTCATGAACACCAAAATTGCATTTTACCACTCGTGAAAATCTACAGTTAGTGTTCATTCGGTGAAATAAAACTGGATCTTATCCTCATTTCCACTGTTCAAAGGACTAAATTTTTATATCATTACATTAATGTAAAGTTCTGTCCATTTTATCCCGTAAATACATTATAAGATAGATAATATTGTAATGCCAAAAGGTGTTTTAAACACAATGCATCAAACAATATATCACTGGGGTGGAAAGCTGGCCTTATTCCACGTTTATTACTTTTTGTTCTCACTTTTGTGTACAAAAAGTGAGAAATATAAGGCTATGAATGTATGGACAAAATTACGTAATGTATAGGTAGTTGAATTTAGTAGCTGCACATTGCGCAGGCTAATAGTATTTTTTTTTTATATTAGTGCAATATCTAGGTAGACACATTTTCAATAACATGGCCAATTTGCATGTGCTTGTCAACTGTCACTCAAAATTTCAAGAGCCATCCAGTGCCCTAAATGCAACATAAAGCTAACCTTTGGTCACTATGAAGGTTTATGGACTGCCCTGAGCCGGGGCCGGGACCAACGAAATAATATGATTCGAGCCTCGGGCAGTCTATAAACATTCACAGTATACTTAGCTCAGGTTCCTTTTGCTTAATGAATATTGCCTGTTCATACATGTTCTCAGTATAACCTCTTCCTTCACGTTATAAGTGTTGATTATTCCTTCAGAACAGAATGTGGACCTCTACATGACCTTTGTCGACCTTACCAAAGCATTTGACACAGTCAGTCGTGCGTGACTTTGAAAAATTATGGCAAAGTTTGGCTGCCCTGCCAAATTCATAGCAATGGTGCGGCAGGTCCATGATGGTATGCTTGCATGTGTCCAAACGATGGCGAGTTTTCTAATCCATTTCCTGTGACAAATTGATTTAAGCAAGGCTGTGTGTACTAGCTTCAACACTGTTCAGTATGATGTTTTCTGCCATGCTTACAGATGCTTTCCAGGATGGTGACAATGGTATACCTATTAGGTATCGCTTAGATGGGAAACTTGTCTACCTAAGAAGATTGCAACCTAAATCTAAGGTGCAGACAAAGGTGCTAGATTAGTTTCTATTTGCTGATGACATGGCAAAGGGTGCTCCAACAGAAGAGAAAATGCAAAAAGGTGTGGATCAAGTATCTGATTCATGTGACAGCTATGATCTCACAATCAGCACCAAAAAGACTGAGGTAGTATATCAGCCAGCACCTTGAAAGCCTTACAAGGAGCCTACCGTCACAGTGAAAGGTCAACGACTGCAAGTGGTAGACAAGTTCACCCACCTTGGAAGCACATTGTCTAGAGTTATATGCACATTGATGATGAAGTCAATGCTAGAATTGCCAAAGCAAGTGCAGCATTTAGCTGGTTATGTGGAAGTATTTGGGACCGAAGTGGAATCAGACTTGACACAAAGCTGAAAGTATATAGATCGGTGGTACTGCCAACACTATTATACGCATGCGAAACTCGGACAGTTTACCAACGGCATGCCAACTAAGCCACTTCCATACAAGCTGTCTTAGAAAACTTCTAAAGATCAAGTGGCAAGACTGGATCCCCGACAAAGAAGTCCTGAAAAGGGCAGGGATGCAAAGTGTACATACTCTTTGAAAGTAGCACAGTTAAGATGGACAGGCCATGTTACCAGAATGCCTGACGAACGTTTGCCAAAAAAGATCCTTTATGGAGAACTACAAGTTGGATAACGCTCCCATGGTCGTCAGAAGAAGCGATACAAGGACACCCTCAAAGCTTCCTTTAAAGACTTTAACATACCAACAGAGTCGTGGGAATAGATAGCACGGGGAAGTAAAAGGCGTCATTAGAAGGGGAGCTGGTGAGTACGAAGCAGAAAAGAGTCAGCGAAGCCGAGCAGAAAGCTGCTAAGCGGAACGCCAGAGCTAAGGCATCACCAACAGAGCTTTCTTCCTCAGACATCTCTTGTTCTATCTGCAACAGGCAGTTTAGAGCTAAGATTGGTCTCATCAGCCATGACAGAATACACAATAAATAACACATCATACAGTTGATTAGGATTGGTCATTGTCAGTATTGACAGACGAACAATATTTACTGTTCCAACAAGTTATTAGCAATGACTGCTCCTACAAGTTATAAGTACTGCTTGTTCCTACATGTTATTGACTGTTCCTACACGTTATTAGTATGACCTTTGCCGACATGGTATTAGTAATATCAATTCCTACATGTTATTTTATATAAGTGTTAGTACGGTCTGTTCCTACACATTATTAATTAGTTCTGTTCCTAAACGTTATCAGTATGATCTATTCGATCACGTTATTTGTACTATGACTACACGTTATTATAATTGACTGTTCCTATACTTTATAGAATCGACTGTTCAAACACGTTACAAGTACAACCTGTTCCTACAAATTATTAGAACTACCTGTTCCTACACGCTGTTATTACAGACTGTCTCTACACCTTATCAGTACGGCCTGTTCCTAGGATTTATAAGTACCGATTGTTCCTACACGCTATTAGTACAACTTTATGCTATAAGTACGCGTTATAAGTATAATATTTCCTACACATTATTAGTACCGAATGTTTTTTGTGTTTTTTTTTTTCACACTTATAGTACAGCCTGTCATTCCACAGTATTAGTACGCAGTACAGCCTGTCATTCCACAGTATTAGTACGCGTTATAAGTATTATCTGATTCTAAACATTATAAGTACCGACATTTTATACAGGCTATTAGTACAGCCTGTCATTTCACGCTGTTATTACGGTCTGTCCCTATACTTTTAGTACCGACTGTCCCTACACGTTATTAATATAGCCTGACACTACATTTTATGAGTACAGCCTTTCACTATCAGCATTGTACCTATTAGTACGGTCTATTCCTACACCTTATTAGTTCCGACTGCTCCTTAATGTTATGAGCATAGTGTTTCTACATATTATTCGTACTGTTTATTAGAACACGCTATTAGTACGGACTGTCACTACAAATTATCAGTGCAGCCCGTTATAACACGCTATTAGTAAGTCTGCCTCACCCTACACGTTTTTAGTACAGCTTGCACATTATATGTAAGGTCTATTCTTAATCTTTATAAGTACCGAAAGAGAATTCAAATTTGTAGTACAGCCTGTCACTACACGTTATTAGTACGATATATGACAGCTTCGAATTTGTACATCCTTTTTTAACACGTTATTTGTACGACCTGTTCCTACACATTATTAGTACTGCCTGTCACTACACGTTATTAGTACGGTTTGTTTCTATACTTTATTAGTACAGCATTTCACTACACGTTATAAGTATGGTCCATTCCAACATTTTATAAGTATCAACTGTTCCTACACAATATTAATACAGGCTAACACTGTACGTTATTGGTATTGTCTGTTCCAACACTTTATAGGTACAGACTGTTACTTCACATTATAAAAAAAAAGACTGTCACAAGACGTCATTTGTACGGCCTGTTACTTCACAATATTGGTAAAGCCTGTCACAACACCCTATTATGACGGTGTATTCCTATAAACCATTAGTACTGGCTGTTCTAATACGTTATTAGTACGGTCTGTTCCGGCACTTTATCAGGACCGACTAATTCTACATGTTATTAGTACAGCCTTTCCTTATGCGTTATCAATACGATCTGTTACTACGCACGATTAATACAGCCTGTTAAAACACGTAATTTGTAAAGCCTATCACTACATGTTATCATTACAGCCAGTCACTCCATGTAACTAGTACAGTCTGTTACTACACCATTTTCTTAGTCCAGTCTACCACCACACCCTGTTAGTATGGTCTGTTCTTGTACTTTATTAGTACCGACTGTTACAACACGCTATAAGTACAGCTTGTCACTTCACGGTATTTGTGCAGCCATTCACTGCACGTATTTAGTCAGAAAAAAAGGTAAGAGAAAATTCCAGGGAGTGTCACAATCATAATCACAAACCGCAGCCCCTCCCAGACACCAAGAGGAGGAGGAAACCAACAAATCCAAACAAGCACAAACCGAACAAACGTACAAAAAGCACTAATATTAGCTCTCTCTCTTAACCAAGCGAGGTAATCGATATGCTTAAAGGACTGAAAACACAAGAACAAAATGACACAATGTAAGACATAAAACAAATCGCCTCGTAGAATAAACCACAAAGCGATAAAGAGTAAGACTAACACCGGGACCACCGCCTTAGAGCGGCCAGTAGAGTAAACCACCGTTGTATTTAAAGCACCTTTACAGCTAACCAACTTCATCCTGGGTCCCGATGCTACCCTTAATACAGAAATACATACAAAATTCGATTCGCATAAAGGCTCCCAACTCAGTCAATGCATCCAAGCGAAAACATAAAAATCAAACTAATCACTATAATAAACAAAAACGAGTACTCATGGCAAATTCTACTGTATGCCAGAGTAAATGGAAACCAATAGTTGAACCACGGCGAGCCAAGCCAAAGACATATCGTTAAGCCCCAACCCACTGGTTGAAGATTTATGAAGCCGTCATTGAGTCTGAGGCCCAGGTCTCTTACTACACTTTGTAAGTATAGTCTGTCACTAAAAGCTATTAGTACGTTCTGTCACTATACTTTATTAGTATCGATTGTTCTTACACGTTATTAGTACAGCCTGCCACTACACTATAAGTACGTTTTGTTCTTATTAGTACCGACTGTTCCTACAAGTCTTAATACAATTTCTTACTATACGTTAAAAACGTGTTTGTAGTACAGTCTGCCACTACATGGTATTAGAATAGCCTTCACTACACGTTATTAGTGCGACCTGTTATTACACGTTCTATGTACCGTATGATTCCTACTTTATCAGTACCGAATGTTCCTACAAGTTTTTTTTTAGCATAGCCTGTCACTACACGTTATTAGTACGGTCTGTCCCTATACGTTGTGAGTACCAACTGTTCCAAAGCACTATTATTAAAGCCTGCGACTACAGGATATTAGTATGGTCTGTCCTTAAACGTTTATGAGTACTAACTTTTTCTTTCATGTTATTAGTACAGCCTATCACTACACGCTGTTAGTACGCTCTGTTTTATACCTATGTATCAACGTTTTCTACACGTTATTGGTACGATTGGTTCCTGTTCTTAATATACTTAATTTTTACCGACTTTTCTTAAATGTATTAGTAAAATCTGTCACTAAACATTATTAGTACGATCTGTGACTAGACGTTGTTAGTACAGTTTGTCAATGCAGTGCTTTCATTACGGTCTGTTTCTATATAATTTCATATAAGTATGACAGGATCCTACATGCTGTAGGTACCTTTTGCCCCTACACATTTTCTTATTTTAATTTGTTTATGCCTGATCCTACATCTTATTACATCTTATTAATTCAACAGGTTGTTACATGTTATCGCTACGATCTGTACATACACCTTATTTGTACACTTGTTCCTAAACGTTATTACCATGTTCTGTTCCAATACAAGATAAGTACTGTCTGTTCCTATACGTATGTAGTAATTTTGTTTCCTACATTTGATTAGTATTGTTTAGTCCTACAGGTTATTAGTATACGTTATTAGTACGCTATTTTCCTACAGATTATTAATATGGGTTCACTGTGAGTTGTATAATACGGTGTGTTTGGACACTTAATTAGTATGATCTGTTCCTACACGATATAGGTATGTTTTGTTTCTATGTGTTACTGGTATTGAGATTGAAATTATTGGTACTGAAGGTTACTACACGTAATAAGTATCGTTTGTGCCCACATGTTATTAATATGGTTTATCTAACACATCATGTTCCCCTTGTTCCTAGCACGACATTCCTATAATTTATTAGTACCTACACGCTACAATTGCAGCCTAACACGTTATTAACACGGTCTAATCCTATAATGTATTACTACCGACTGTAACTACACTCTGTTAGTACAGCCTGACACTGTACGTCATAAGTACGGTTATACCTGTACGTTTTAATACCGATTTTTCCTACAGGGTACCAATAAAACTTGTCACTTCATATTATTAGTACGGTTTGTTCCTACACGTTATTAGCACAACCTGTCACAACACTATATAATTAAGGTCGGTTCTTGTATTTCTTAGTACCGACAGTTCTACACGCTGTTAGTACAACCTGTCACTACTTTTTATTAGTCAGTAATTTCCTATACTTTATTAGTACCGATTGTTTCTACACGCTGTGAGTACGACCTATCACTAAACGTTATGTACGGTTTGTTCTTATACGTTTTAGCACTGAATGTTTCTGCGGGATACTAGTGAATAGCTTGTCGCAACATGTTATTAGAACAGACTGTTCCTACAAGCTTTTTTTACAGCCCGTCACTACACGTTATTAGTAAAGGATTTTCCTAGGATTTATAAGTACCAGTACAGCCTGTCATTTCATGCTGTTAGTTGTTATAAATATAACCCGTTCCTACACATCTTGTGTACAGATTTTTGTTTTCCATTCTAATAGTACAGCCTCGTTCCACAGTATTAGTATGCGTTATCAGTATATTCTGTTCCTACACATTGTAAGTACGACCGTTCCTACAGGCTATTAGTACAGCCTGTCATTTCATGCTGTTAGTACGGTCTGTCCTTATGGTTTTTAGTCAGTCTGTTCCTACACTTAATAAGTATAGCCTGACATTACATTTTGTGAATACAGCCTGTCACTATTAGCATTGTACAGTCTATTCCTACACCTTATAAGTTCCAACTATGTCTAAACGTTATTAGCACAATCTGTCATTGCATACTACTAGTAAGGTTATTAGTACGATCTGTCACTACAAATTATCAGTGCGGCCCGTTACAACACACTTTTAGTATGGTCTGCCTCGCCCTATAAGTGTTTGATACAGCTTGTCATTGCACATTATAACTACGGTCTATTTCAAAACTTTATAGGTACCGAAGGATCATGCAAAATAATTATACAGCCTGTCACTACATGTTATTAGTACGATCTATTACAACTACCTATTAGTACATCCTATCTCAACACATTATTTGTGCGGTCTGTCCCTGCACATTGCTAGTACAGCCTGTCACTACACGGTATTAGTACGGTCTGTCTCTGTACTTTATTACGAGCAGGACAGTTTGTCAATACACGTTATAAATATGATCCATTCCAACATTTTATAAGTACCAACTGTTCCTACACAATATTAGTACAGCCTAAAACTATACGCTATTAGTACGGTTTGTTACAACTCTTTATAATTACCGACTGTTACTTCACATTATAAGAACTTACTGTCATTAAGCGTGATTTGTACGGCCTGTTACTTCACGCTATAAGTAAAGCCTGTCACAACACCCTATTATGACAGTCTATTGCTATAAACTATTAGTACTGACTGTTCCAACACGTTAGTAGTACAGTGTCAATATACGCTATTAGTACGGTCTGTTTCGGCACTTTATCAGCACCGACTAATTCTACGTTATTATTACAAGCTTTTCCTATACGTTATCAATACAGTCTGTTACTACACACTGCTGATACAGCCTGTTAACACACGTATTAGTATGGCCTATCACTACAAGTTATTAGTACAGCCTTTCACTCTATGTTATTAGTACAATCTGTTACTACACCACTTTTTTGTACAGTCTGTCACTACACGCTGTAAGCACGGTCTTTTTCTGTGCGCTGTTAGTACCGTATGTTACAACATGCTATAAGTACAGCGTGTCACTTCACGGTATTTGTACAGCCATTCACTACACGCAATTTGTTGGGTCTCTTACTACAAACTGTTAGTATAGTCTGTCACTTAAAGCTGTTAGTAAGTTATGTCACTATACTTTATTAGTACAGAACACGTTATTAGTACAGCCTGTCACTACACGCAATTAGTACGTTTTTATTTATTAGTTCCGACTGTTTCTACATGCTCTTATTACAGCTTGTTAAAATACGTTAAAAGTGTGTTTCTAGTACAGCCTGCAACTACATGTTATTAGAACACCCTTTTACACCCACTTTATTAGTACGATATGTTACTACACGTAATAAGTATCGTATATTTCAGTACCGAATCTTCTTACAAGTTTTTAGCACAGTCTGTTAGTACACGTTATTAGCACGGTCTAATATGATGTGGGTACCAACTGTTCCAACGCACTATTATTAAAGCTTGCCACTACAGGCTATTAGTACGGTCTGTCTCTATTCGCTTGTAAGTACAGACTTTTTCCTTCATGTTATACAGCCTTTCAATACACGCTGCTAGCACGTTCTGTTTTTACCTACGTGTCCATGTTTTCTACACGGTATTAGTACGATCTGCTCCTGTTCTTGATATTTAATTGACTCTGTTTGAACTGACTTTTCTTAAACGTTATTAGTAGAGTCTGTTACTAAACATTATTAGTACGATCTATTAATAGACGTTGTTAGTACAGCCTGTCACATTGGTGCTATCATTACGGTCTGTTTCTATAATTCATTTGTACCGACTGTCCCTACAGGTCATTCGTACGGTTCGTTCCTAACGATTATTTGTACCGACTGTTCCTGCATGTCATTATTACAGCCTGTCACTACACCTTATCATCATGGTCTTTTTATACACTTTACTACTACAGCCCGTCAATACAAGGTATTGACTGTTTATACATGGTTTAGAACCAATTGTTCCTACAAGTTATTAGGACAGCCTATCACTGCACATTGTTTGTACGGTCTGACACCAAACTTTACTCAATATTAAAACAGCCCGTCATTACACGTTATTAAAACGGTATGTCCCTATATTTCAAGAGTACCGACACTTCTTACACGTTATTATTACAACCTGTCAGTACACGCTATTGGAGCAGTCTATTTCTATACAGTTTGGAACCAGCTGTTGCTACATGTTATTAGTACAGCCAGTCACTACACGCTATTTGTACGAGCTGTTGCTGTACTTTATAAGAATCGCCTGGTCCTACACATTATTTCTACAGCTGGGCACTATAATTAGTACAGTCTGTCACTGTATGTTAGCCTTTCACTACACGATATTGATATTGGCCGTTCCTACAGGTTAATAGTACAGCATGTCATTACACTTTATTTTAAAAGCTGACGCTATATCTTACAAGAACCGACTGTTCCTACACGGTATAAGTACATCTCATCACTTACTGTTATAAATAAATTCTGTTGTGTTATTATTACTACATTGTACTATATGTTATTAGTACCTACACTTTATTAGTACCGACTGTTCCTTCACATTATTAACGCAGCATGTCGCTAAATGTTATTTGCACGTACATATCCTATACGTGTAATCATTTAATTTGTTAGATCCGACTGTTCCTATACACTGTTGGTAAAGCCCTTCACTACACATTATAAGTGCGGTCTGCCCCTATATTTCTTAGTACCAACTGTTTCTACACTCTATTTATACAGCCTTTCACTACACGCTATTAGTATAGCTTGTTACTGCACGTTATTAGAATGCCCTTTCACTACACATTATTAGTACTGCCTGCCACTAAATGATACTAGTAGGGCCTGTCATAACACCTTATTAGTACGGCCTATTACTACACGTTGGTGATACTGTATGTTGTTATTCTTTATAAGTACTGACTATTCTTACACGTTATTAATGCAGTCTGCCACTACTTGCTTTTTGTACCTGCTGTCACTACATGCTATTAGTACTGTAGGTTCCTATGCATTTTTAGTAGCGATTGTTCCTACGCGTTACTAGTACAGCCTTTCACTAGACGCTTTTTGCAGAACCCCTCTCTACACATTATTAGTACGGCCTGTCACTACACGTTATGAGTATGGTCTGTAACGAAATGCTGTTAGTACAGCCTGTCGCTACACGTTGTTACTATGGGTCTGTAACAATATGCTATAAGTACGACCTGTACGGCTTGTCAGTTCACGCATTCAGTACAACCTGTCACAGCACGCTATTAGTACAGCATGTCTCTACACGTTACTGACATGATCTGTCTCTATTCTTTATATGCCTGACACTATACGTTATTATTATTACGATCTGTTTTTATACTTTATAAGTACTAATAGTTCCTACACTTTACAAGTACAGTCTGTCGCTACATGTTTTTAATACGGCCCTTTCCTAAACGCCAAACGCAATTAGTACAGCCTGTAACTATACATTACTAATATAGTCTATAACATATATAACGCTATTAGTGCAATCTGTCACTACACGTTATAAGTACGGTCTAGTACAGCATGCTATTAGTACGGCCTGTCACTACACGCTGTCAGTATAACCTGTTACTGCAAACTATTATTACAGCATGTCTCCACACGTTATTAATGCGACTTGTCTCTAGTCTCTTATAAGCCTGTCACTATACGTTATCATTATGATCTGTGTCTATACTTTGTAAGTACTAATAGTTCTTACACATTGTAAGTACAGTCTGTCGCTACATGCTATTAGTACGGTCCCTTCCTACATCTTTTTGTACAGCCTGACATTATACTTTATTAGTAAAGCCTACTACTTCACGCTGTTAATACAATCTGTCATTACACGTTATTAGTACGGTATTGTATGGAACGGTATTTAGGTAAAAATTAAAATGTGAATGATGCACATTCTAATATGCGAATCTGGCCTTGCATTTTGCAATATTAACGTTCGATTATGTAATGTACACTAAGCAGCTTGTATGATGCAGTTTTAACTTTTCTTTCCGTAATATGTTAATCTGCATAGCTTTATGTGCAAGTTATTGCCTTGGCATTGCACACTCAGGACTCTGTTCTTATCCTTACATTATGAAGCTTCAATGCTCGACTTTTTGGAAATCGTCACACGGTTTTCAGTTTATAACAATCCCTGTTAAGTAGGCAATATCTAGTATTCTGGTTGATAGTTATCTTTTTCATCGAAATGAGGAAAAGTCATAATCTCACTTTGGCTGCAGGTTTGATCATTACGTTCGAAATCCCATTGTGCAACTTGCAGTTCTAATTTTGAATAACGGTGGCGCTAGTATCGCACTCGTAAGTTTCCGTTAATAATCGCATTTTTTTCCCCCGTCAGAGACGAAGCGCGTCAGTGATTCGGAGCAGGTAAGTCAGATAACTGAGCACCGATATAGTCGAGCGATAACACAATCGAGCATAATTTGTATGACGTAGCATATTAGGCATAGTATGTCATCAGATAGTTAATCGAGGTCAAATGTGGCAGTATACAGGGCGTCTGTAGTAGCTCCAGATAAAATGATTATTCACCAAAATCTGTCTTTTTCACGAAACATTTGCTGTTGCGCATTATGAATTACCTCGGCGAGATATAATAATTATCATACTCACCTCACCGAGGCAATTTTACCCTTAGTATTTAGAATCCATACGGACAGAAAGTAGAAAATATTTATCTGGATATCACAATTATCTGGAGTCATGACATGGCGAGGGTGTTCAGCTGTTAAGGCTATTCTAATGAAATATCATTTGCTGAGAAATGTCGTTGGAAATATTCTGAAATTAAGGGCCCCCAAAATATATATATTTAAAAAAAAACAAACAAACATAATTTTGTAAGGTTACCTAAGGAAGTGAAACCAAACAATAAACAGGACAGGTTTTGTTGCAACGTCGCTAACGTTGCTGTCGCTGTGTCGGTACCTCGACCTTATCTGTATTTGACTGACAGGACTACAAATGCATCACTTTTTTTATTTGAAATTTAATAGAGTGTAACAGTTTCATAATGGCGACTTTCTGACAAATTCTGCTCCAGAAACAGAAACAGAAATTGCACATATTTTGGCGAAACGTCAATAACGTTGCCGTCGCTGTGACGGAACTTCAAATGGAATAGATATTTCATTTGACAAATTAATAGAATGTAACAGTTTCATAATAGCGACTTTGTGCCAGTCCGCTCTCCAATATCTGACACTGCACTTGTTTGGGCGCAACATCATTAACGTTGCCGTCGCTGTGACGCTCCTACAACCGTACCTATATTTGTCTCACATCACTACAAATGCGATAGATATTTTATTTGACAAATATAGAGAGTAACGGTTTCATATTGGATACTTTGTATTAAACTCTGCTCAAGGAACTTAAACTGCACATGTTCATGCCCAGCGTCACTAACGTTGCCGTCGCAGTGACGCTACTTCGACATTATCTGTATTTATTTGACAGATCAAAAACTTATTTCAAAAATAAAGTCAAGAGTGTACAGTTCGTAATGGCGACTTTGTTTATTTGTGCCAAATCGTGCCCCCAAAATGAAACTGCGCATGTTTTGGCGCAACGTCACTAACGTTGGCATTGCTGTGACGCTGCTTAGACCTAATCTGTAATTATCTCACACAAATTTAAAATAAATGCAACAAATATTTAATCTGACAAATAAATAGAGTGTTACAGTCTCATAATGGCCACTTTGTGCCAATCTGTGCTCCAAAAACTGAAACTGCAAATGATGTTGCAAAGGAGGAGATAGCGTGACGGACAGATGGAAGGACGCCAGACGCACGGAAAGTAATTGTGCTCTCGCATACCCTTACCATACTTTTATTCTGTGGTTGTTCAGAATCAATTTCTCGTGTAAAAGCATTCCTGTATAAGACATAAGACGTAGGTAGGGACTGAGGCTACTTTAATGGCAGCAATACTCCGGAGGTGCACCGGCTATTTTCATTACCTTTGCTTTCGCGCTCCTATTTTTCTACTGTCTTGAAAAGACGCTTGCAAATATAAACATTCCGTAAATAGTCATTGTCATTCACGGAAATGACCGGGCTTTTCCTCGAGATCTGGTACAATCGCGGGAAAATAGCGTAAACGATTAGAGCCAAACTTTGCTGATGACATGGCAAAGGGTGCTCCAACAGAAGAGAAAATGCAAAAGGGTGTGGATCAAGTATCGGATTCATGTGAAAGCTATGACCTCACAATCAGCATCAAAAGGACTGTGGTAGTATATTAGCCAACACCTGGAAAGCCTTACAAGGAGCCTACCATCACAGTGAATGGTCATCGACTGCAAGTGGTAGACAAGTTAACCTACCTTCGAAGCACATTTTCTAGAGCTATGCATATGGATGATGAGGTCAGTGCTAGGATTGCCAAAGCTAGTGCAGTATTTGGCCGGCTACATGGAATTATTTGGGACCAAAGTGGAATCAGATTTGACACAAAGCTGAAAGTATATAGATCTGTGGTGCTGCCAACACTATTATACGCATGCGAATCTTAGACAGTTTACCAACGGCATGCCAAAAGACTGAACCACTTCCATACAAGCTATCAAATGATCAAGTTGCAAGACAGGATTCCAGACACAGATGTCCTTAAAAGGGAAGGGATGCAGAGTGCACATACTCTTCTGAAATTGGCACAGTTAAGATAGACAGGCCATGTTACCAGAATGCCTGATTAACGTTTGCCAAAGAAAATCCAATATGGAAAGCTACAAATTGGAAAACGCTCCTATGGTGGTCACAAGAAGCGATACAAGGACACTATCAAAGCCTCCCTTAAAGACTTCAACATACCAACAGAGTCGTGTGAAACAGATTGCATAGGATCAAACAAAGTGCCAAGGCCTCATAAGAAGTGGCACTGGTGAATACGAAGCAAAACGCGAAGCCGAGCAGAAACCTGCAAAGCGGAAAGCCAGAGCTAAGGCATCACCAACAGAGCTTTCTTCCTCAGACCTCTCTTGTTCTATCTGCAACAGGCACTTTAGAGCTATTATCTCATCAGCCATCTTAGAACACACAAATAATAACACATCACACAGTCATTTTCAGTAATGACAGATGAACGATCTAGTAACTCCACTGTTTTTCCACACCATCCTTAGTACAGTCTGTCCCTATATGCTATTATTACGGTGTCTTCCTAAACCTTATTACTACCCACTGTTCCTTTACGTTAGAAGAACATTCTGTCACTACAAGTTTTAAAGTCTCTCTAAAGGAGAACAGCTACTTTCCGATACATTTGATCAACAGAAAAGACAGGACAAACCATGGTGGTGGACTACTTATTTGTTTAAATTCAGATATTGTATCGGCACACAGGCACGACCTAGAAATTGTTTAGTGAGAATTCAATATAGGTAGAAATTAAGGTACAAAGAGTAGTTTGTTTACTTGGCTTGTTTTATAGCCCTTAAACTGCTAATGTGAACTTTTTCAATAATTTGAATCTAAATATATTTGGAAAGCTAATGATATCTCTAAAAATAATAATAATAGATGATCTAAATGAGAATTTTTTAAATCCTAATTTTCACAATTTAGAAAAAAAAAAATGTTAAATTCTCCGCAAAACACTATTAATGAACCTACTCGTATGAGAGCATTACTTGACCCAATTATTGTTCCTGATGATCTTCCTTATTTAGATTATCTCAAACCCTGGTACATTTTCGGATCATAAAACAACTTTCTTAAGGATACCTTTTCATTATCCGTGTCAGGAAACCTTTAAGCGTCTAGTATGGCTTTATAAAAGGGCTTATTTCGAACTTCTCAGGCATTTAATTTCTCAAGATTGGAACTGCCTTAACGAGGGTTCAGTAAATGCTGCTTGTGAAAAATTTACAGATTTGTTTCTTGGCTTCATAAAAATCTGCATTCCCTAATATTTGTCCCAACGACGAACCTTGGTTCGACTCTGAAATAGGACGCTTTTAAAGAATACGAGCCAGAATTAGAAAAGAATTCACTAAGAAACGGTAATGCAAACAACTGGAATAAATCCAAAAAAAGTAAGAAATAAAATAAATTACCGCATCAAGTATGCAAAAGAAAGATATCATAACAATCTTGAAATAAATATCTATTTCCGACTTTCACAAAAAACGATAGGAAAAAAGTGGCAGGTTATTCGTATTTATTTAATTACTTTTTTAAAAATAATAACAAATAATAATAACGCCTCAAACAACATACCCCCACAGTCAGAATCATACCAAGGCCAAACAAGGTAAGAGAAAAGTCCAGGGAGTGCCACAATCACAAACCGCAGCCCTTCCCAGACATCAAGAGGAAGAGGAAACCGACAAATCGATCAAACATACGAAAAGCACTAAGATTAGCTCTCTCTTCCCCAAGCGAGGTAATCGCAATGCTAAAGGAATGAAAAACACAAGAACAAAATGGCACAAGGTAAGATATACAACAAATTGCCTCGTAGAATAAACCACAAAGCATCAAAGACTAAGACCTACACCGGGACCACCGCCTTAGAATGGTCAGTAGAGTAAACCACTGGGGGCGTGTGTGTGTGTGTGTGTGTGTGTGTGTGTGTGTGTGTGTGTGTGTGTGTGTGTGGGTGTGTGCGGGGGGGGGGGGGTGTCGGGGGGCGAAAGGGTGGTTAAAGCACTTTTGCGGCTAGCCAACTTCACCCTGGGTTCCAATGCCACTATTAATAACAACTAATAAAACAGAAAGCAAAATGGGCAACACAAGAATCGCAACACAACTAGTAAAACAGAAAGGAAAGTGAGCAGCTATTGAAGACGGTGACCACAATGCTAGCATCAAAACACATACAGAAAGAAAACAACAACAAAAACAGTACAAAGAGTAAGAACAACACCAGGATCATCGTCTTAGAACGGTCAGTAGAATAAACTACCGGGGGTGGAGGGGGTGGGGGGTGGGGGGGGGGGTTAATGCACTTTTCCAGCTAGCCAGCTTCACTCTGGGTCCCGATGCTACTCTTAATACAGAAATACATAAAAATTCGGTTCGCATAAAGGCTCAGTCCATGCATCAAAGCGGAAACATAAAAATCAAATTAATCACTATAATAAACAAAGACGAGTATTCATGGCTAATTCTACAGTATGCCAGAGTAAATGAAAACCAGTGGTTGAACCACGGCGGGCCAAGACAAAGACATATCGTCAAGCCCTAACCCACTGGTTAAAGTTTTACGAAGAGGCCGTCATTGAGTCTGAGGCCCGAACCGCCGTCGTGCAATTAAAGAGTGAAGCATAGCCATCAACAATGATGGGGTTGACAACTAGGCATGCAGTCTGCCGCATAATACCCGGGTTATAGTCAATTCTTTAATAAAGGTTAATAAGTTTTCTGAATTGCTCTGAAAAGTTAGATTTACCTACAATTTATTTTTAAATCTGAACACTAAGTCACCGTAAAATTCTAGTTCCGATATACCTTGTTGCAGAAGTGTTGCTGGAGCCAAAATATACTTCCTATGAAATTCTTGGATACCTTGTTTCAAATATCGAAAAGATCATTTAGGCTTAGGAGGGAGAAGATCAAGGTTATTAGAGTAAAATAACACACGTTCATCAATGATCTTAAAAATCTTTAATTTCTAATTATATAAAGCATAAGACTCAACATGCTCTCGTTTACACCAACGCGTACAATGGTCATTTGAAGCACTGACAATTGTTTCCCGACATTTATTGAAATCTCTGCGGGCTGGGAATCTATATTTGGGTCCTTTTGAAATAACTGAACGGATTCGTGAATCAGTTATAATCTTCAAGTTACCAGTGACAAAATGACCCGCTGGTTGATAACAAAATTTAGAATTTTTACAATCTCAAGATCCAATGTTGTTCAACAGCAGTAAGGCATGAAGTTAGCAGGGGGAAGAATCAAGAATCAGGGGAACTAGTTTCAATATCAAGATCAGAAACTAATTTATTGAAATCAAGTATAGTATTACGGATAGGTTTGTTATATTTAAAACAAAAAATAGGAGATTCCATGTTTTCGAAATATAAAGGTTTAGCTGATATCACATTATTATCTCGAAATAAGCTAGGTAATTATATGAATTAAATACTTTTATTAATGAACGGAATTTTGATAAAGTGTCTAATGTGGTTAATTTCAGTATCAATGTAAGGACGAAGAGCTTGTTGAGTATAGCAGCTAGTAAGGAGAGCAGTTTCATACAAATCATGTTTTCAATCGTAAAATTTATTTGGCTCATCATCTAACATACGTAATGAAGAAATAGACAGTGAAGCTAGTTTAGCAAGCATTTGATGACGTCCAGAATTTAATATTTAAATCAAAAAAGAGATAAGACAGTTTCATGTTTTCGTGTAAAATTACGATTTTTGCGCTTACCATGGGGTCGTTTATTACGTTTTTAATACCTAAAAGGGGGAAAAAAAACATCGAAATCAGGCATATTAGAAATATTTTCTTTCATGGTATATGTTATCATTAAATCCAAGTGGAAAAGGGGTTTGTAAACGTTTAATCCATTTAAATTCAAGTTTATGTCTTAAAATATTTTTGAATCTTTCGTTAGAATTGGACGTGTATAATTTGTTTTCATCAGGTTGAACCAAAACTTTACTAGATGGTCATGAATGACCAGTTCTCCGGAAATGCTGGTAAAGAAACGTATCAATTTTCTTTGCTTTTTTTTTTATTTTAAACAAATGTTCCTTAAACCTTGTTTTAAGGGCCCATTTGGTCTGTCCGACATACTGCATTCCTCAGCCTTCTTCGCTGCAAGTGAGAACATATATAATATCCTCTGATTTTGAGTCTAAATCAGAGTTGTTTACAACTGAATATTGTCTATGATTAACTGAGGAAACTTTAGTTGACTGACAAATTAAATGATTGCAGCAGGTGCAACTCTTGGCATAGCACTTAGAAGTATTAGGGTATATACTGTTCATCTGATACGGATTCTTATATTTAAGAAGTATACTAGAGTTTAATTGGAGAAAGTCAAAGTCAAATCACTTAGTGCTTTTCGGATGAAGAAAACGTTGAGTGTCTTAATAATTACTTTACTTCAACCACAAATGTCGATGATAGTAATGTTCAACTTCCACCTTTTCAGGCGACAACGCAGAATCTTCTTTCTGATATTCACTGTAATACAGGCAAAATAGAAACCTTGGTTGAATTACTGAACCTACATAAAGCTACTAGGCTCGATGCTATAAGCAATAGGCTGTTAAATGCAGTCGCAAATGAAATTTCAAATCCACTGTCTATTTTTAACAGATCTTTCAGAGAAAGCAACTTGGCATTTTCTTGGAAAAAATCAAATATTTCCCCTTATCTAAAAAGGGGATAAGTCTGTTCCTTCCAATTATAGACTAATCTCCTTATTAAATAACATAGGTAAGCTGCAAAAACAAATCGTTTTCATAAACATTTACAATCATCTGCATGATAACCACTTACTATACAAATATCAATCTGGCTCAGTAGAACGTCTCCCCGTACTTTATCATAGTGCAGATTATATTTTATTTCCTTTGGAATCATTGGACCCACTGTGATATATTTGAAAATGGAGTTCTGCTCATGTATACGCTAGAGGGCGTAAGCAGTGTTGAAAACTCCATTACTGCTTATGAAGCGTCTCAAAAAAACAAGACTCACATTTTCTAATCCGTAGTGTTTTTTTTTTTTTTTTTTTTTCTTTTTTTTTTTTTTTTTTTTTTTTTTTTTTTTTTGTTTCCAAAGGTCATCTTTTCGACGTTTATTCTTACCCAGTCACTCAACAACCTATCAATCAATAGATATTTATCACCATATTTGTCAAACGTTTAATAATGACCAATTTTCATGTAGGGTACTCTATGATGTGTAAAAATAGAATGGAATGATCAGGAAACGATACAATTATCCCACACTCCCATCAGAAACATCAAAGGGAAAGAAACACAAACACGAAATAACTGGGCCTTAATGGAAACATCACTAGCAGAAAGCCAAACGGACAGTTACCTTCCCACAAAGTGGCCAAATAGCTATTCAAAGCAAAAAGATGTAAGCGATACACATATTCAAAGACGAACTATAACAAAATTAACTATGACAGAAGAACCGCCTTGGAACGGTCAGTGAAAAGTATTTCACTGTGGGGCTTAAATCGATTTTATGTGGCTACAATCCTCGCCCTTACTTCTGCCGCAGTTTAGACACATAATTTGTTCAGTCCGCATAAAAGGCTTCCTAACTAATTCGTGCTCCGGGAACACACAAAAAATAGCAACAGATTACAGAGATGATACAGCGATGAGGACTCGACAGCACGAAACAACTGAAATGCTAGAGCAAAAGAAAACCTACAGTAAGACGGGTGGGTATCAAGTACCAGCCACCATTACCCAAAATTTAATTTCAAGTAAGCCTTTATACTGGAACCATCATAGAATCTGAGGCCTAACCCGCCGGCGTTCAATTAAAGAGGGAAGCAAAGTTATTAACCGTGATTGGGTTAACAAACCATGCGTGCAGTCTGTCGTATAACATTTATGTTGTACCAAATCTCTTTATATCGAAGAAAGATTTTTACGAAATTGGGTACTGAAGTCATTGCAAGCATATAGTTTTCTGAATTTACGCGGGCGTGTCAATAAATAACCAGCCTATCCCATTTCCGATGGACTGAGACGATCACGATTTTCATGCTTTGTTTTAATATATTTTTTATACATAGGTACAAAATTGCACACGTATCGAGTCATTCTTTAATACGATATTCAATGTCAAACATGGCTAGTGATGCAAAGGCATGCTTTTCATCTAAAGTTGAGTACTGTGCTGTAATTCGGTACTGAAATACACGGCGAATTAGACGATGTTTATGGGTCTCCTGCACCATCTTATGCTCAGGTTAAATTCTGGGTAGGGGAATGCAATTCCGGTAGAACGTCTTTAGAAGATGAAGCCAGGTCTGGACGCCCACTAGGTGCCACCAACGAAGAAATATGTAAGAAAGTTCGGGATTTGGTATTCTCTGATAGGCGAATTCAGGTAGAAGAAATAGCGCAGGCATTAGGCATTTCACATGGTAGCGTTTCAACAATCTTACATGATCGTTTAGGTATGCGCAAGAGAATAAAGTTCAGAGTCATCATTGGGTAGGGCCTGGGTCTCCGAGGCCAAAGAAGTTCAGGACGCAACCATCTGCTGGCAAGGTGTTGGCTACAGTATTTTGGGACGCAAAAGGCGTTATTTTGTTGGACGTTTTACCCAAGAGAAGTACTGTAGTAGGGTAGGGCCACCGGGGTCGGGCTAGGATTGAGCGTCTAGTCTCGAACCGACGGTTGGGCCAATATTCCATCCCGACTCACAGGAAAATGTAGAATTAGACTTCGCGTTGTGTTTTAGTAATTTTTTATTTTATTTTCCTGCAAGTTGAGGCAGACAAGGTATTTGGTTCGACTCTCTGGATGTGGTGATACAGTGATAAAAAGCATCCAACAAGACTGGCAAAATTTATGTATTTTATTTTACATTAACTAGAATTGCATTTATGAGGCTAATTTATCAGAAAGTAAATGCACTGATTCTGATATGTTAGATTTTATTTGCGTTTAAGAATTTAGACGGCCGCACCCCCGCAGATGTTCCACGGGAACAATAGGGGTAAGGCCCTAATTCCTCGAGATTACCAGATTGTCCCTACGGGACAGTAGCAGTGTCGAGGTAAACTTTCAGCTCAGAAAGAAAAAGAAAGTCAAACCCATAAGTTGTTCTGTGAGAACAAGAGAATAAGACTTTTTTTTAAGATCTCGAAACTACCTGATTGTCCCGTGGGGACAGAAGTAGAAACAAGAAGGTGGTGCCCACCTTTTTACTATTCAGTAATTTACCGACCGACAAGATAACTTATTTCAGTTCAATTAAAACATATCAAAAATTATTTATCTTAAGTGTAGTAAAGAAGGTACAGTAGAAACGTTTCTTCTACGTTGTATAAGGGAAGTAACTCTTATTGGAATTAATCAGTATCACAAAAATGCTTGTTCAGCTTCTACAAATAGGAACACAATGGAAAACGAAAGTACACTGTATAAAGTAAGGAAATGAAGACCTGCCAAGCATATAAATAGACTTGGCATAGACGAACCTGTTTCTACCACACCCCTCCCCTCTTCTTTTAGAAATATTTTACAAAGCAAAAGACCCGATTTTAGGTTGTAAAATATTTCTACAAACGATTTTCAACAGGTAGAAACAGTATAAAATTTTAACTTATTTCATATATACAGTTTTATACATATATCTTTAACAGGGCTCCAGTTTTGTCCGTTTCCTTTTTTTGGGAGTGTCCCACATATTGCTGACCCTGAATAAAGTTCCATTCCTGTCCACTACTCTTTCATCACGGCAAATGCCGTCACCAGATGATATCACAATACTTTGATCTCTTTTTGCTGTCAATCGCTTTCTTTCTTCACTAGCTAAATGTCTCTGGACTGTTCTCATATTTGCCCTGTCTTCTTTCGACCCTAATTTATATGGCAGGTGTCCGGCTGGATCTATATAGTTTTCATTTTTCTCAGTTATATGTTTCAAAGTTATTGTTTGTCCTTTATGACATCTTGATTTCGTATGTCCTTTTGCATGTTTCATGTTGGCGAACAGCCTTTTACAATTTGAACATTTATAATGTGTACTGGTGGCAATATGTCTGTCCCTCCAATGGTCAAGAAAATCTCTGAACGAGCTAAACTTTACAGTTTGATCACATTCTGGGACAACACAAGATGACGCTACAAAAGGCCAAAGCTGTCGTTCATTTCTGATGAATTCTTCGGATGTTTCATCTGTAAGTAAGAGCTCTGTTTCTACCATTCTGGAAAATAAATTCACAGGAATTGCAGAAAAACTGCAGTGGACAGCATCCTTGTAAGATATTGGTTTTGATCCGTCTTCTTCGAGAGAATTTTAATAACTTTGGTCAGCCAAAATTATTGCTCTGAATGCATATTTGATTTTGCTTCAGTGGTTATTTGATTTATACAGTGCATGGGAAATCATTATTTTGAATACTTTAACTCTCTCTCTTTATATGTATGTATGTAGATACATATTTTTATTTATTTATTGTTTTTATTTGGTTTCTGTTTTTTTTATTTATTTGTTTATTTATTTATTTTATGTATTTGTTATTTTATTTATCTCCTTTCTTTCTTGTTTTAGAGATATAAAGTTTTACAATTGCTTTTTAATTAAAACATTTTTTTATTCTTTTATATATATATATATATATATATATATATATATATATATATATATATATATATATATATATATGTATATATATATATATATATATATATATATATATATATATATATATATTTACAAGATATATGTACAGAATTTTTAACCTTTATTTAATATTCATTGTATCAAGTTTAGAAACAGATTATTATATACAATGTGCAGTTCAGTTTTATATATTTACTCTGAATTCTGTTAAGAAGGCGACCATATTTGTCGTGGTTTAACAATGCGCTCTCTTCTTGACCTAATTATAGGTACTTCAGGATAATATATATCCCTTCGTTGAGCTTCAGAGGCTAGATTTTGTTCAGACATGTCACTAACTTCGAAGTTTTCAGTGTTTGGTATATCAAACAGATCTGTATTTGCAATGTCTGAAATATCTGACAGGTTTGTGTCATCTAAATTATTTCGCCAATTCCTAGGTTGGTTTTGACCCTCGTAAGGTTTCAAATGGTCGACATGAACATTTATAATAGGGGATGTTTCAGATTTTTGTATGGAATATGTGACATCTGAGATTTGGTTGATAACAAGGTATGGTCCGGTCCAGCCTAGACCAAGCTTTTGGTTGGCAGTTGGGGGATACCAACGCCATACCCAATCTCCTACTATATAATGTCTAGGTTTTAAAACACGGTCATAATATGTTTTCTGCCTTGTGGCTGCTATTCCAAGATTTTTTAACACAAATTCATGTGTGAGATTCATGGCAGATTTTACCCATTCAATATATTGTACGGGACATACATCAACCAAAGTATTTGGTGGTGGTCCTACCATCAGATCAACGGGACAAGTTATTTCTCGTTGCAGGAATAATAAATTTGGTGTACAACCGGTACTTTTGTGTTGCGATGAGCGGTATGCCATGAGTAGGTAAGGTAAATGATCATCCCAATCCTTGGGGGTTTCAGCCGAAAATATTCGTAGCATTTGCTTTAGCGTGCGATTAAAACGCTCAACAAGACCGTCTGAGTTTGGCCTGTATGGACAAGTCCTTGTTTGTTCTATTCCGAATTTCTTGCAAACTAGTCGGAACAGCTCTGACTGAAATTCGCGTCCCTGGTCAGTATGTATTTGTGCGGGACATCCGAATTTGGTGAAAAATTCAGTTATAATCTTATCAGCGACTGTTTGTGCAGTATGATTGGGAACTGCCCAAGCATCTACCCATTTGGAATAATAATCTCCAAGTACAATGATATATTCATTTCCGTTTTGAGTTAAAGGTAAAGGCCCGAATATATCAATGGCAACACAGTGCATTACTTCATTGACACGAAACTGGTGCAGCGGAGATTTCCCTAAACCTGGACCAGGTTTAGCTCTGGCACACATGTCACATTCTCTGACCCAACGAGCGACGTCTTTCTTAAGCCCTGACCAGTAAAATCGACGTTCAATGCTCTCCACGGTGCGATCACGACCGAAATGACCTGCTGTTCTTGAAGAATGTAGCTGGTCAAATATTTCCTTGCGCAAAATATCAGGTACGACCAGCTGGTATATGGTGACACCCTTATTGTCAAACCATTTTCGGTATAGAACATTATTTTTAACTTCAAGACTATCCCAGTAATAATTAAGCGACTTGATATTCATGTTTGCTTGAGATATTTCTTCATAGCTTGGCTTCTGGTTTGCGATTTTCTTTTCTAGTATGAACTTAATGTTGTCATCTTCCATTTGCATCTTATTAAATTCACTTGGGCTCCATGTTGGAAGCCAGTTCGGTATGTTAACATCAGTGTTAGTAGAACGTGTGTGGGGAATTAGTGGGCTGATAAGTGACCTGTAGTCGCTATGTGCGCCTGTGGTCAGGGCTATGCTAGGCACAGCTTTCTTATCTGGAAGCCCCGACGCGGGACTAGAAAGACTGGCAGGTAACTGGTAGGAGTTGGAAATCTCCTCTATCATATTGGTCAAACTGACCAATTTCCTGTCATCGGGTCCTTCATTTTCGTCCTGGCTTATCTTAATGTTAGTAGGACAACAGTCTGGACATGCTGTGTTGGGACATTTGCGTTTTGGCTTTCTCAAAAGAGAATCTGCGTTTTGGTGTTTTCTGCCTGGCCTATATTGAATTTCATAATCAAAGGTTTCAATAACACTTATCCACCTTGCTATTAGCGCTTCAGGTTCTTTGAAATTTCGCAGCCATATAAGGGGTGCATGATCTGTTCTGATGATAAACCTCCGACCTAATAAATAGTGTTTAAAGTGTCTCATGAATGTAACTACTGCTGAAAGTTCTCGTTTTGTGGTGCAGTATTGTTGCTGGGTAGGATTGAGTGTTCTGCTGGCGTATGCAATAACTTTCTCTTCATCATTTTGTATCTGTGATAGTACACCTCCAATGCCATGCAAGCTAGCATCTGAATCTAATATGAACATGCCCGTTCTGTTAGGGAATGCAAGAACTGGGCTTTTGATGAGACAGTCTTTCAGATCCTGAAAAGCATTTTCACATTCACTACTCCACTGAAATGTAACCTTCTTACGTGTTAACTTCGTCAATGGACTTGCTCTTGCTGAAAAATTTGGTATGAATTTTCGGTAGTATCCTATCAAACCCAATATTGAACGTACTTCACATTTATTTGAAGGGGTAGGCCAATGTTTGACACATTCAATTTTCGAAGGATCACAAGTGATCCCTTCTTCTGATACTACATGGCCTAAAAATGTTACCTTGTGTTGTCACAGAAAGCATTTCTTGGGCTTAAGTTTAAGGTTGGCCTCGCGTAGACGTTGAAAGATTAATTTTAGATTTTCATTGGCATTGTCAAAGTTTTTACCTAAAATGACGACATCGTCTAAATAGCAAAGACACTTTTCGGGTGTCAAACAGAACAGGAACTTTTCCATAAGCCTCTCAAATGTGGCTGGTGCGTTTGTAAGGCCAAAAGGCATTACATTGAAATGATAGAGACCTCGATGGGGAGTTACAAAGGATGTCTTCTTTTTACTTCTTTCTGAAAGCTTAATCTGCCAGTATCCACTGGCTAGGTCTAATGTACTAAACCATATAGAGCCAGACAAAGATTCCAATGTGTCGTCAATACGCGGCAGAGGATAGGTATCTTGTACAGTAATTGCATTCAGTTTTCTAAAGTCAATACAGAAGCGACAGCTACCATCTTTCTTTTTGACTAAGCAGATGGGTGCCGACCAAGGGCTGTCACTATGCTCAACAATTCCTTGAGATAACATTTTGTCTAGTCCTTGATCTACCTGATCACGCTTGAATATCGGAAGCCTTCGTGGTGGAATCTTAATTGGTCTATGATCCCCAGTTTCAATCTCATGTTCAACTAGGTCTGCAGACCTAAATTTCCATCGGATGTCATAAACACGTCCTGATAGCGGACCAATAATTGTGAAAGTTTATGTTTTTCACCAGATGATAATCTTGAAGATGTATTTTCAAGCAGTACCTTCAAATGCTCAGGTACTTTAGGATTACAAGGTAAGCTTTCATGTAAGTTTGAATCATTACAGAAAATGCTTTCAGTATCCTCTTATTTGCCTAAGACTGAATTTTGATTGATTTTGACTGCTTGATCGCTCAGATTTACAACAGACAAAACTGCATTTTCATCTGTGGGATTAACCAAGGTTCTAGCTACAAAACAACCCTTGCTAGCTAGACATTTAGTGGGTTCCAGTGAACACGTGTTTTCAGTTATTATGCATGGTTGGTCTATTTTGGCATGAATTAGTCTTTCTGTGTTTGGCTCAATAAGAATGTTATCTTGAACTAATATTCGTGCACATGTATTAGCATTTTGCTCATGAAGTTTGAGTTTACCTTTTGAGGTCTTCAATAAATGCTGTTTTATCTTTATGTTACCATCATAGATGGTAAGGAAATCCATACCTAGGATGCCTACAATGCCTTGTATCCTAGCAACAATAAAATGCTGCTGATAAGTTTGACCCTGACATCGAAATTCAATCATTGTTTTTCCTTGAATTTCAAGCTTACTTCCATCCGCTGCTGTTAAGTTTATTGGGTCTTTAATTAGTGTCGCTTCATGCGTTTTCTGAAGCTTTTCAAAGCATTTGAAAGATAAGATGGAATATGGTGAGCCAGTATCTATCAGAAGTTTGTAATCTGACTTGAATATTTCTGCTTGTAAATACAAGCAGGATGCGTTTGCTATTTCTGCTTTGATATCATTTTCTTTGTCGTAGATGCTGTTGATAATTATAGGGTTCAAAACCTGTTCATTACTGGTCTTAGCAGTTGAAATTTCAGTTTCAAATTCATCAAGTGTATGCTGTTGTTGATTGGCATTTGAACAGCCTGTATTGATATCATCAGGTATAATGCTTTCAGATTTGTTATTACACGGAGTAATTACAATTTGAGGCGTTTGATATGTCTGCTCCTGTGATGTTATAATATATGCTCATCATTGTTTTTTGACCTATTCTGTTTTATTGTTTTCTGGCGTTCATGATATTGTCTTGTTCTGCATTCATCGATAGTATGAAACTGTCGTTTCCAGTAGGTACAATATTTTTCAGATTTGGGTGTATACGTTTCTCTAATTTGTGATTTCGGTTGAATTTCTTGATTTGCTGGTATTTTATTTTTGGTATCGTATCTGTTTGCAAAGGGGCTGCTGCTCCTTGATCTATTATTAGCTGATAGAGAATTTAACTTCTTCTCAATAAGCTTATTTATCTGCTCAAGAGTGATGCTAGTATCCTGTTGTTTAGTGCTACTGGGTGTTATAATAGGTGCAACCTTTTCAACAGTATTGCCTGGCTTTCTGATCCTGTCAACTGATCCTTCAAGAGCTTCAAATTCGGTCGCTAAACTGATTGCTTCTTGCAATGTTGTTTTAGAATGACCAAACTGAACATGTTTCTGCAATTCAAAATTAGCGAGACCATTAATGAATTGGTCAATGACATGTATCTCTAGTTGATTGAGTGTCAAATTAGGATATGCTTTTTGAGCAAGTCTATTTAGGTGGTAACCATAATCTGTTGCACTTTCGCCTTTTTCGCGCTTGCGATATCTGAACTGACATCTGTAAGCTACATCCCTTTCTTTTGGCTCGTATCTGTCAGTGATTATTTGTTTTAGAGTGTGGTAGTTTGCTAACTGTGCTGGTGTCAATCCACTGAGTAATCTCTGTGCTTCACCACGCAGGTGAATGCTGAGCATTTGTGCTTTTTGTGCATCTGACCACTGATTCCAGTGGGCACATTGTTCAAAATGCACGATATAATCTGACCATTCTGTTTTTCCAGAGCCATCAAAGTTATCTGGGTGTAATTCCTTTTTATTAACTAATCTTTGGTTTTGTGCATAGTTATTGGCATTTATTGGAACATCTGCTGAGGTTCAGAAGGACTTATCATTAGCAGACTGCAGGCTGTATGACTGTGCATTGCTTGGTTGTGTGCTTATGATGTTAGTCTGACTAACACTGCCTCTCTGTACATTTTCAGTTTGTGAAACTGACATGTTATTATCGCCTACCCTGTTAGAATATTGTGGGCGTTGACTGGTTAATGTACTGTTGGACACCAACAGTGTGTTTGGCTGATTATATGATAGCTGTAAAGCGCCATTTTGCAATAATTGCGATGATGCAGGCATTTGCATGCTATTTTGTGGTACAGTAATGTTGTTTGATTGTTGAGTCAGTTGTTCGACAGGTCTTACACTATTGTTTGTGAAAATTGGTTGCTGCGCAAGAGGCTGCACAGGAACCCTATCTCTTTCAGATTATACTGGAGTCTGCTGTGCATTTTGCAGCTGCACATTAGAATTAAATTGCCCATTACAAGTAGTAACATTTGATGGATGTTGTTGATTATTTATCCCTGACTGAAGTGTTGGAGGAAAAGACAATCGTGATGGATTTGAAATTTGTTCATTGACAAGTTTTGGTAACTGCGTCCAGTTACCTTGGCGTTCTATCGATGCCTGTTCTTGTGTTTGCCTGTGTTGTTGCATTAACATAAGTCTCTGTAATTGCAACTGTACTTGATTAAGCTGGTGTTGCAATTGCTCTTGTATAAGTTACATGCTGGTATCGCTACAGCTATTATTCATCGTTTGATTAAAAACAGACGGCTGCTGTACAATTGAGGGCAAAGTTTGTTGGCCTGTGTAAGTAACTATGTTGTCAAATTGTTGGGAATGTGGTAAATGTATACCACTGTCACGTGTTTCGTTGCTTTGGCTCAGCATTACATTGGGCACTGTGACCTGTTCTGGCTGCGAACTGTAGCCTGTAGAGGAAACAAGCTGATACCTTGGGTCATGTAATGATGGAATGCATACACTTTCTGGAAGAAGCATGCTACTTTGAAAGCCTTTTACTGAAGGACTGACTTGCTTGCGCATATCAGGCGTATGAAACCCCTCATTATAGGTGTAGGGGTCTTGTGAAATAATATTATCCTTTTGACCCTGCAGAGTTGACTGATAGAAGACCCCTTCTTAGATTGTGTGTATGTATGTCTGCTGGGGTGGAGGATGCCTGCGGATTTATGGACAATGGCCCATACGATGTTCTTGGTTCACCGTAGCTACCTATATTAGCCATGTACCCACTACTGATTTGAGCAGTAGGAGTATTTGGGCTGTACCGAAGGTCACTGCTAGGTGTCGGTTTGAAACTTACTGTTTTGCTCTTATTGATTTCCATTGCTAGTTAAATTATGATTTTGTAACAATTGCTTATCTTAAATTGTTATCAAATGATTTTTAGCTAGTTTTAAAATTACATTAAAACATATATATGGAAGCTCAATAAAACACTGCGTTTACCACATCCTGGTCACGTGGCACCATTTACTGTAGTAGGGTAGGACCACCGGGGTCGGGCTAGGATTGAGCGTCTAGTCTCGGACCGACGGTTGGGCCAATATTCCATCCCGACTCACAGGAAAATGTAGAATTAGACTTCGCGTTGTGTTTTAGTATTTTTAGATTTTATTTTCCTGCAAGTTGAGGCAGACAAGGTATTTGGTTCGAATCTCTGGATGTGGTGATACAGTGATAAGAAGCATCCAACAAGACTGGCAAAATTTATGTATTTTATTTTACATTCACTAGAATTGCATTTCTGAGGCTAATTTATCAGAAAGTAAATGCACTGATTCTGATATGTTAGATTTTATTTGCGTTTAAGAATTTAGACGGCCGCACCCCCGCAGATGTTCCACGGGAACAGTAGGGGTAAGGCCCTAATTCCTCGAGATTACCAGATTGTCCCTACGGGACAGTAGCAGTGTCGAGGTAAACTTTCAGCTCAGAAAGAAAAAGAAAGTCAAACCCATAAGTTGTTCTGTGAGAACAAGAGAATAAGACTTTTTTTTTTAAGATCTCGAAACTACCTGATTGTCCCGTGGGGACAGAAGTAGAAACAAGAAGGTGGTGCCCACCTTTTTACTATTCAGTAATTTACCGACCGACAAGATAACTTATTTCAGTTCAATTAAAACATATCAAAAATTATTTATCTTAGGTGTAGTAAAGAAGGTACAGTAGAAACGTATCTTCTACGTTGTATAAGGGAAGTAACTCTTATTGGAATTAATCAGTATCACGAAAATGCTTGTTCATCTTCTACAAATAGGAACACAATGGAAAACGAAAGTACACTGTATAAAGTAAGGAAATGAAGACCTGCCAAGCATATAAATAGACTTGGCATAGACGAACCTGTTTCTACCACACCACAATAACTGGAGTGTACTATGCAAACTTGTTAGACCAGCTGAGAACCGCCATCCGTGAAAAACGCCGAGGTAAACACTCTAAAGGTGTTTTGCTTGAACCGGACAACGCGAGAGTCCACACTTGCAAAGTTGCAATGGATGCTGTAGAGCGAAACGGGTATGAATTAATAACACATCCTGTCTATTCGCCAGACCTAGCTCCTAGCGACTTCTTCCTATTCCCAAACTTGAAAAGGATATCCGTGGACTTCATGTCCGGTCTGCTGAAGAAGTCGTGACGGCAGTTGAGGAGTGGGTCAAAGGACTTTTTCAGTTCTGGGCTGATGGCTCTTGAACACCGTTGGTCTAAGTGCATCACACTAGAGGGCAATTACATCGGAAAAGAAGAGGTGGATCTCAAACGGAAATAAGTTAGGTTGGTTACTTATTGACTCACCCTCGTATATACTAAGTCACCATAAAATTCGGGTTCCGATAGAGTCCGGCACAAAGGTCTTGTGTTTAAACTGAAACAGCATGGAATTAGTGGTTCTCACTTGGACTGACTTACTGACTATTTTAAAAGTAACAAGTCGCAACGTGTGGTAATCAGTTCCTGCACTTCAACCTCAAAACCAGTGCATGCTGAAGTACCCCAAGGCCCAGTCATTGGGCCTCTGCTGTTCTTGATTTATGTTAATGACATTGCAGACTTACCTCTTAGTTCAACACGTTTATTTGCAGACGACAGCTCTCTGTTCTGCTAAGCGTCGTCAATTATAGACTTACAGGGTATATTTAATCATGATTTACATGCATATTCTGTCTGCTTGAGCTACACATTGGCATATCCTTCAACGTTTTGAAAACCTGAAGCCATCCATTTTTCGTTAAAGCATTTTACTAGCTCCATATAATTCTTAAAGGTATTCTAAATAAATTTGTCTCGAATCACAAAAATTAGGTTTAGCCCTAAGTAACAAGGGCCAGAGGTATAAATACTTGGAAAACATCATTAGCAGTGCTTCCAAAGTCATTGTTTTAATGCGTAAACTAAAATGTACTTTTTGTAGAGCTGCACTGAACCAAATATATCTTTCTTACGTCCTACTAGTTTTGGAATACTCTGCTGTAGTTTGGGATAACTGCACAATACAAGACTCAAAAAGTTCGAAAAAAAAAAAAAAAATAAAATGAAGCGGCTAGGACTGTGGCGGGTTTAACTTGTTCTGTATCTTAAGTAAATATATATAGAGAGTGTGGCTGGGTGTCATTAAATACGAGTCGTACTAGGCGTAAAGAACAAAAACTGGCATTCATGTGTAAAGCTGTAAATTAATTAACTCCTGGTTATATATAGACAGAGAATCATGGAAAATACTATATTTATTTGAATATCTTTCATTTTCTTAGCCGTAACTATTAAATATAAACTATTAATTTTGATTTTGTAAAATTGTACAAAAGAGAGCAGCCCATTCTATGACTGGAAGGCGATATAATCAACAAAGATTAAAAAAAGAGACAAGGCAATACACCATTGGACCTATTGTTTATGAACCATTAAAAAGCTAATTTATTGACATAAACATGCTTTGATACATTTGAAAGTTAGAACACAGAATATAAAACCATATAAGAAAACGTTTTGTGTGCTCGCGAATTTTGCCACGATACACCGATTCAAAAAAAGACCCAAGTATGCTCCTTTAAAACGTCATGTGAGACTTTTTTTGTTTAACCGCAGCCCTTCCCAGACATCAAGAGGAAGAAGAAACCGACCAATCCAAATTATGAAAACACAATGATAAGGTCGATGATGTTCTTGGTATCGGTGAAAGAAAAGTCTTTGTTATTTGTTTCCAAAGGCAACCTGTTTGCTGTGTATTAATGTAATATTAAAAAGAATACGGCATGACTGCAGTGATTCAAATGCCGATCTTAGCAGAGGTAATATCTGTCTTTATTCAGCATGCAGCTGTAATGCTGGCGTCGTAAATGCCCAACAATATTATTTTCACAGTTTTTTTTAATCCAACGCCGAAACCTCATTAAAGCTAACGGTTACATTCCATTTATAACATTAGATGTGATACTGAATGATTGTAAAACATATAGCAACCAAAACAATTCGGTTTTTATAACTGCTATTTTAGCATTCATCAAAAATTGCCATACATTAGAATAAAATGTAATGAGTGTAGTCTCCGTTAGTACATATAATGATTGACTATATTAACGGACTGTAGTTTTAAACGGTGTCGCTATTGCTCATTACGAAGAGTATAAAATTAAATTCTCATTTCTTGTATCTGTAAATGAAAAGTTACTTTTCCATAACTGTGCCATTTGTACTATTTGTTTTTATAAGGGCGATGGCTAGCTCATTCTATATAACTTGTGCCTAATCCCATTGTGTTAATGTAAAACTAACTACTGTTGCAGATTTATGACGGGACAGGAAATACAACTGCACTTGTAGGAACCTATTGTGGCTCTACACCACCGTCAGTGATCATGTCAACAACAACAACCTTGACAATAAAACTGTTAGCTAGGGCCGGCAATAGTGGTTCAGGATTTAAGGCACAGTACGCTGTGGAGTGTGGACATGTTTACACGACTGAGTTTGGTTTAATAAGTTCTGTTGATGCGGATGGAGATGGTGAATACGATCCAGATGTCTGGTGTACTTGGATCATTATAGCTGAAATGTATCAGAATATAGAATTTACAATAACATCTATTAATGTGGAACCCAAGTTTGCTTCTGGACACTTTTGTAATAGTGATTATGTTAAAGTAAGTATAGGATACAGACTACCATTGATTTTCCCGATTTAATACAAGCACTTCTGCAATTATTCTGAATCTCATAGATGTTTTAACGGTAAACACAAAGTATTTGAATGGCAGCAGTCCCTCTGAAAAGTCAAAAATCAGAAAAGCTGTGGAAGGTTGTGAACATGTAAGAGGCTAGTCGTGTCGTACAGACAACCCTCTTTATACCGACACTCGATATATCGACAAATTCGTAATAATGACAATTTGTCACGAAATCTTCGCTTAAGAGGTAACAAGTAGTCAAACATTATGCTAGAATATTGATATTGTATTTAATGTTTTCAAGAAGCATGATTTGGATATGTTTTAGAATCTCCTCAAATATCCAAAGTAGGTCTTCTATAGTACAATATAGTATTATCAGTGAGATCGTGGAGCTGTGCAATATGAGGCAGCGCACGACAAAACCCACAATAAGTTGCGCGACCAGTGAAGTCTGTCCAAAGAGGGATAAACGAGAACCTCTGATGGATGTATAGGCTGATCTTTGCTGGTCACACGGGTCTTATTGTAGGTTTTTGTCGTGCGCTGGCTCATATAGTATCATCAGTTTTGTCGAGGGCTGTACAATATAGTATAATTATTGACTTCGTGAGCTCCACAATATAGAATAGAATTAGCAGTGTCTTTGTGGGACTGTACAACATCGTATTATTAGTAGCTTTGTAGGGTAGTACAGTAAACTGTTATTAAAGGCTTTGTGGGGCGGTACAATATTGTGGGGCGGTACAATATAGTACTATCAGTGGTCTGAACTATTTCTTTAACCTTGAAGAACATTTTTCATTGCGCGCTTCGTTTTAGGTGCATGGTGCAAAGACGGCATTTGTATAATATGTAAAAAAAAGACGGTCCAGAAATTGATACAATACATGACAGTTTACAATCGCAGTCTGATAGGTTTATCGATATGTTTTACTATTGAACGTTTTAGGCCTTTTTCAGAGGAGAGTGTGTGCGTGGATGGGTGGAGGAGTGAGCTTGGTGCACGGAAAAACAAATTGAAAAAAAAAAAGTAAGAGAAAAGTCCAGGGAGTGCCACAATCACAAACCGCAGCCCTTCCCAGACCCAAAGAGGAAGAGAAAACCGACAAATCTAAACAAGCACAAACCGAACAAAGTACGAAAAGCACTAAGATTAGCTCTCTCTTCCCAAAGCGAGGTAATCGCAATACTAAAAGGACTGAAAAACGCAAGAACAAAATGACACACGGAAAGACATACAACAAATCGCCTCGTAGAATAAACAACAAAGCAACAAGGAGTAAGACTAACACCGGGACCACCGCCTTAGAACGGTCGGTAGAGCAAACCACCGGGGGGTTTAAAGCACTTTTACAGCTAGCTAACTTCACCCTGGGTCCCGATGCTACTCTTAATACATAAATACATAAAAATTCGGTTCGCATAAAGGCTCCCAACTCAGTCAATGCATCCAAGCGAAAACATAAAAATCAAATTAATCACTATAATAAACAAAGACGAGTACTCATGGCTAATTCTACTGTATGCCAGAGTAAATGAAAACCAATAGTTGAACCAGGGTGGGCCAAGCCAAAGACATATAACGTCAAGCCCCAACCCACTGGTTATAGTTTTACGAAGAGGCCGTCATCGAGTCTGAGGCCCGAACCGCCGTCGTGCAATTAAAGAGTGAAGCATAGCCATCAACAATGATTGGGTTGACAACTAGGCATGCAGTCTGCCGCATAATATCCGGGCTATAGCCAATTCTTTTATAACGGTTAATAAGTTTTCTGAATTGCTCCGAAAAGTTAGATTTACCTACAATTTTTCTAAATCTGTACACTAAGTCACCGTAAAATTCGGGTTCCGATATACTTTGTCGCAGGAGTGTTTTCAGACTGATGCTATATTTTTCTAACAAGGCACTGTGTCTGCGATAAAATTTCGAAAACGCCACAGTATCATAGTATCTAATCCAATGTTTTTTTAACAGCAGTAAGGCATGAAGTTAGCAGTTTGGACAAACCAGTAGTCGTACAAGAACTAGAATTAGTAATGAAACGTGCTTTATAAGGTCGTTTATGAAGTTTCGGTAACCAATATAACGTAGGAAGTCTGTTTTTCTTTTCTTTAATACTCACTGCAAACTTAGCAGTAATATCGATAGAATGGGGTATTGACAATAGATCTCTCGTCAGTTGAAATCCGTTCATCATATGTTTTGGTACTACCAAGTTCTTGTTGTTTTGATATAATAAAGTCGTCACACAACAACAACATTATTAGCAGCTTTATCAGCTGTATCCAAAACATACTTCCTATGAAATTCTTGGATACATTGTTTCAAATGGAATGAAGTCATAAAATGTGTTTCCGTTTTAAAACGTCTCTCGTAAAGGCTCGCGAGAGATCTGCCTTAGTAAGAAAAGTCTATTATCAATGTACAATTATCCTTGCTTTTTTGTTTTGCATCGTTAATGGTAGGCTTTGCTCTAAAAAGGATGATTTAATATTTACAAAGGGCAAGGCAGTAGCAGACTATATTCGCATCCCTATGGCTGTTTTCAGAATTGTTATGAATATAGAGTTATTTCCCCTAAAACGTAAGTACAGCATTCTAATCTCCAGCACTTATTTGGTCCCAGATTACAGGACCATTATTTTGTATCCACTGACTTTGCATACAGATATAGCTGGAAAGCGAATGGTGTCTTGCGAAGTATATGACAATAAAGGTAAAACTTTTGTGGATCCGTATCTCGTTGATAGAACTTGGTCACGTGACTGTTCTTGTTTATATAATGTTGAAAATGGGGAGACAATACAAAAGACCTATCGTAGGATGTACAGTTTTTAAGCATTACTCATCCATGTGAAACGGTCTTCTGTTTCCATATTTAGAAAGTAACTGACCTCGTGGGTAAGCTCAACGGTTTCAGGGGTGATCATCTACGTCAAGATCATGTACTTACTGCCTGTAAGAGACTTATTAAACGAAAAGTACACTTCTAACGTTCATCGATCTACATAAGGCGTTTGATTATGTTGACAGGGACGAAAAATTTTACAACTCTGTAAAAGCCATGTATACAGGTACCGATGCCTGTCAAATAAAACGGCTCGCTCACAGGCTAGTTCCCATCTACATGGAGTGTGAAGCAGGAGACAACCTGTATCAGACCTGTTTCGCTACGTTTGTTAATGATAGCCTAGGATGGGAGGGCCCCGTAGCTGAGTGGATAGGAGAGTGCACTCTTAATCCGTTGGGTTTCTCGCCGCTGTGGTTCGAGCTTGGGTCACATTTGGGAAACCCAAGTTCTGCTTACGGATGCCCAGGTGGTTTTTCCACTGGGTTCTTTATTGTTCGACCTTCTGTGATGAACGATTGGCTCGATATAAGTGAAATATTCTTGACTGAGTCCTAAAACACAAATAAAAAATACAGCCCAGGAGCTGATTTCACTATATTGCAGCGCCGATATGGGTCACACACACACACACACACACACACACACACACACACACACACACACACACACACACATTCGTCTGTTGTATGTAGACGATATTATGCTAATATCTGACACTAAAGATTGGTTGCAACGAAAGTTAAGTCATCAAAATAAACTGGTGCAATAAGAAGAAATTAAGAATTAATTGAAATAAATTAATTAACTAAATCTGTTGTATTCATTTTCGGAATAAAACTAAACAGAAGTGAGCATAACTTGTTACAGAAAAGTCCAAAGAATGCCACAATCACAAGCAGGAGCCCATCCCAGATATCAAGAGGAAGAGGGAACAGACAAAACCAAACACGCGCAAACCGAACAAACGTATATAAAATTAGCTCTCTCTTCCCCAAGCGAGGCCATCGCAATGCTAAAAGGTATGAAAAATGCAATGACAAAATAAAACAGGGCAAGACTTAAAACAAATCTCCTCGTAGAATAAACCACAAAACAACAAAGAATAAGACGAATACCTGGACCATCACCTTCGAACGGTCAGTAGAATAAACCATGGGAAGGCGGATGGGGGTGGAGGGGCCGAGGGGATTTAAGCACTCTTACAGACAGCCAAATTCACCCTGGTTCCAGATGCTACTCTTTTTAATGCAGAAATACATATACATAAAAATCCGGCTCGCATAAAGACTCCCAACTCGGTCAATGCACAAAGCGAAAACATAAAAGTCAAATTAATCACTATGATAAACAAAAATGAGTACTCATGACAATTCTGCGCCAGTGTAAATGAAAACCAATGGTTGAATCACGGCGGGCCAATCAAAAGACGTATCGTCAAGCCCATCCCAGCGGTTAAAGTTTTGGAAGAGGCTGTCATTGTCTGAGGCCCGAACCGCCGTCGTGTAATTAAAGACTGAAGCATAGCCTTCACCAATGATTAGTTTGATAACTAGGCATACAGTCGGTTGCATAATATTAAGGCCACAGCCAATTCTGATATAACGGTTAATTAATTTCTTGAATTGCTCGAAAAAAGTTAGATTTTCCCACATTATTTTTCTAAATCTGTACACTAAATCACCGTAAAATTCTGATTCCGATATACCTAAATACATTTCTTGTTTCATATAGGCGATGAAACCATAGACTATGTGAGTACGTATAAATGCGTAGGCGTCGTCTTAAATGAAAAACGGAATGTTAAAGAGACTGCTGACACTTTATAGAATTCGAGCGGGAGAGCGCTAGGATCAGTAATTTCGAAAACAGATGGCTTTAAAGATATATGGTACAAAAACATACAATATTTTAGGAGTGTATCGTTCAACGCCTATCTTAGCAATGAATGGAGATATGGGCGGACAACCAAGCATACATAAACATTTGATAAATTTGATACGCCTTTGGAATCGATTAATTGAAATAGATAATAGAACCCCCCACCCCACACCCACCCACCCCACCCCCACCCCACCCACCCCCACCCACCAAAAAAAAAAAAAAAAAAAAAAAAAAAAAAAAACCTTCACCCGGACTGAATAAAGTCTAAATTATCATAGTGCAGGTTATTTCTTATTTACTTTGGGATTAATGAGCCTATCCTGGTTGTTTTGAAAATCGAATACCGCTCGAGTCGACGCTAGGGTGGCGTATGCAGCCTCGCAAACTACAGTGTTTCATATGAAGAGACTCAATCAAACCGATCTCCGATTTTCGTATTTTCGTGTTTTTTTTTTTCCAATGGCATTTGTGTGTGTGTGTGTGTGTGTGTGTGTGTGTGTGTGTGTGTGTGTGTGACGGCAAAATTAAGGGCGAGGGTTGTGGCCACATAAAATCGATATAGGACTACCCTCCCCTTCACTCCCTTAAAACACTTACTGACTTTTCCAAGGTTGTGCGTCTGCTGTGGTTTACTATTTCTGACATTGAATGTCTTTGTTTGTATGTCCATATATATATATATATATATATATATATATATATATATATATATATATACACACACACACACATATATATATATATATATATATATATATATATATATATATATATATATATATATATATATATATATATATACTTTTTTTTTTTATTGGATAGCCTTTCGGCCAAGTTTTGGAAAGATAACCGTCCTTTTGGCTTTCTGCTTGTAGTGTTTTGATTTTGGTGCTGTTGCTTTAAGTGATTCTATCTTTTCCTTTGGTGTCCTGGACTGAAGCTGTTATGTATTGTATCCGTCCCTGATTTTCGCTTTTTTTTTTCTATTTCTATATGCTTTTCACTATACTTTTAACACTTTCTGGTACTCAGAAGTTAAGCCTATTGAACGCCTTTTGACACATAAAAAAAAGAAGTCCTTAATGGTATATTTAAGATGCGGAGATCTCCCACTTAAGTTAGAAATGGGACGCTTATGTGGTCTCATACCAGCATAAAGAAATAAAGTATATGTCAGTGTTGCGAAAGAGGAGCTGTCAAAGATAAAACAAAAAAACTATATTTTGTGACTTTCGGTCATTTTATTGCAATGAAAAACTTAAATATCTATAAACCGTTAAATACAAACACGTTATTAAATGCATTGCGAAATCTTTTTTTAATTAGGCGTAATTCATTATACTCGTAAATTTAAATATAATAGAATATCAAAGTAACCCATTTATGCGTAGGGACATTGGCAAATAGTATGGGCGCAGATCAGACGCCGAACTATGAGGTATCTGATCAGGAGCTACATTGTAAATGAGTTCAGATTGTCTACAAAGCATAGTTATAATAAAAACTAAATCAGACAACCCTTCTGAACTGGACGTGCAAAGAGCTGAGGTAGAAAATTCCACTCGGTAAAAATAGAATAAATACCTTTTTTTCTCTCTCTCCCTCTTAGTTTTGTAGTCCTTCATATGCATGCGCCGCCCCTGTTTGGGCTACAGACATGCGCTTTTTACCTGAAACTTTCTGAATGTTTCCACTACATGTCTACGAACAGTGAAGGCTCTGTCGAGACAATGCTTTTGCACAGGCTCGGTTATGCCTTTGCAGGTCGCCTGTGAAAAGTACCAATTTCTCACTTGCTGGCTTATTTTGTGTGTTGTGTATTTCAGCTATCTGACCATTCCCTAGACGCATATTCATTGTTTGGATATTTTTGTGGAACTGTTCCTCCCCCGACGATACGAAGTGCCACTCATATATTGTATGTAGAGTTTGTATCTGACGGTGACATCAGCGGTGCTGGATTTACTGCTTCCTACAATACAGTAAACGGTATATTAGCAAATCATAAACTATAACCCTAAGTATTCGGACAACTCCTTACCATTCTTGTCCTAAAATCAGAACAAGTCATATGGCCAGCGTCAAGCGAAAATCATTCTTCGAGCATGCGCAAAATTTGCGAATTCTCATCATCCTACACATGCGCAAAGTTCCATCGGGGCTTTTTGTCTCCACTGAAGATTTCTATAGTACCAAATAATTCGGACAGGGAAGGCTCTACTCAAACTGCGAATTCGCAGGCTGTTCTGGGCCATCGCTTTATATATATATATGTGTGTGTGTGTGTGTGTGTGTGTGTGTGTGTGTGTTGAGAGTTAATCATTAACAGTGCAAATGCTTTGTTTACCTGAGTTATCAAGTCGCAGCGGGCCAAATAACATGGGTACGAAAAGGGCATAATCTTATATTCGCAAATTTTACACTTTTATGTCATTTTTTAAAATAGAAAACCTCTGAAGGCGAAAGCCGAAAGGCCTTAGGTAAGCAAAAAATTTGCACTGTTGATGATTAACTCTCAACATATAGTTTAACGCCTATCATTTCAGCATCCTTTCTGGATCCAGTGCTACCAAAAAGATTTTTTGTTAGATGTTATACTCCTTTTCCCATTCCGCATGGCGCATGGTCTCATATTCATGAAGAAAAAAAAATGCTAGTTGGATGGAAACCAGTGTAGACTAATTAAATGTTGTGTGGCGTTTTATCCGGGTCTGTATTGTTAACTAAGGCCTCTCTATCCCGATACTAAGGCTATTACGGTGAGATACTTTGTGTTTTCTTTATGAGGAACAGCTTTAGATATTACTTATCTCTCCATGAAATTATACTTTCTGTGATGTTGTATTACGTCAAATACAAAAATTATAGCAGAAGTCATAAATCATCGGACAAGGTTATATTTATACCTTTAGCAACAAATTTTGTTTACCATGGAAACACAAGACACAACGCTTAGTCTCTGACTAACCCTCGTACCCTCACCTTAGTGACACCTCCTTCATTAGTAAACATGCCCGAAACATTATATACGAGTATCAATATTTAGCACTGTTTAGAGTTACGGATCCTTTTGAAATGTAGCAGGAAAAAAACAGATGCGGTTGATAAGGAACAACGTAAACGTTCAACGTCCCTCATGTCCTTACCATCATTTAGCCAAACTCTATTGCCACATACAAGCCATGACATAGCGTTTCCTGTATGACTGCATGTGTGCCCCGCGAAGAACCAGATCAGCCTTCGCCGCCAGGCTGCTTAAGGTCTTCGCTTTGGATCCTTGGCTACCCATACAGTCCCTTGTGAAGACGCGGATGTGCACTCTGATCCGAATCTTGGCTGGGACTCATTTAATCTGTAAGAAATGTTGCGCCCCAGTTCATATAATACTTGAGCTAAATAGGCTCAAAGCACCAGAAAGAATAATAATAATAGAAAAATAATAATAATAATAATACCAGCACAACGGCAAGGTGGTCTTTAATGAACACATACGCACTTAAAACTAGTCATCTAAATATCTGGACATTGAATTAACTATTATTTCGACTGACGTTATCCGGGTAAACCGCTTTCATGAAGTACATCCTTTACAAGACATGGCAGTCTGAAGGACAGATAAATGCACCGCCGCAGAATGACAATGGAGCGTCCTCAAAATTCAAAGCTCAAATCGGTGGCCTTCAATTGTGACCTTGACCTTGAATCTGCATTGTTGTGTTATGGGTTCTGCACATCATCTCACTAAGGCGAACATTTGACTAAACTTTAACATTATCTCACTAAGGCAAACATTTGACCCAAACTTAATAAGTATCTTTCCAAGCGTTCAGGAGATATGGAGTGAACATGAAATTCAAGAGTTAAACTCGTCACCTTTAACTGTGACCTTGATCTTGAGTCGGCATGCTTGAGGTATAGGTTCTGCACATCAACTTACTAAGGCAAACATTTGACCAAAGTTTCACGAAAATCTTTCAAAGGGTTCAAGAGATATGGAGCGAGTACGAAAGAGAGGGTTGACCTTCAATTGTGACCTTAACCTTGAGTCTGCATTATCGATTTATAGATTCTACACATCTTCTCTCTAAGGCGAACATTAGACCCATACTTAGTACATATCTTTCAAAGGGTTCAGGAGATATGGAGTGCACATGAAATTTAAGGCTCAATTTTGTCACCTTTAACTGTGACCTTGACCTTGAGTCGGCATGCTTGAGTTATGGGTTCTGCACTTCACCTCACTAAGGCAAACATTTGACCTTGACCTTGTCTGCAGGGCTGAATTATGGGTTCTGCACATTGTCCCAATTAGGTGAACATTTGACCAAAGTTGAGAGAAAATCCTCCCAGTGATAAAGGAGATACAGAGCAAACACAAAATTCAAGGCTCAAACCCGTGACCTTGAACTGTGACCTTGTGAGTCTGCATTGTTGAGCTATAGGTTCTGCTCATTATTTCACTGAGGCAAACATTTAACCAAAAATAATAAAAAAACAAATCCTTCCAAATGTAAAGGAGATATCGAGTGGAGACGAAATTCAGGGTTCAAACTCGCGACCTTGGACTGTGACCTTGTCCTTGAGTCCCGATGGCTGAGTTATGGGTTCTGCACATCATCCCACATGTGAACATTTGACCAAAGTTTAGAGAAAATCCTCCCAGGGTAAAGGAGATGCAGAGCGGACACAAAATTCAAGGCTCAATCCCATGACTTTGAACTGTGACCTGATCGTGAGTCGGCATGGTTGAGTTATCGATAATGCACATCGTCTCACTAAGCCGAATATTTGACCAAAATTTAAAGAAAATCCTTCCACTGGTATAGGAGATACAGAGCGGACACAGAATTCAAGGATCAAACCTGTGACCTTGAACTGTTACTATGACCTTGTGTTGGCATGGTTGAGTTATTAGTTCTGCACGTCGTCTGACTGAGGCAAACAAATGACCAAAGTTTAAAGTGAATCCTTCTAGGGGTATAGGAGATATGGAGCGGACACGAAATTCAAGGCTCAAATCCATGACCATGATCTGTGACCTTGACCTTGAGTTGACATGGTTGATTTATGGGTTCTGCACATCAACTCACTAAGGCAAACATTTGACCACAGTTTCATGAAAATCTTTCAAAGGGTTCAGGAGATATGAAGCGAACAAGAAAGAGACAGATGACCTTCAATTTGCCTGGACCTTGAGTATGCATCGTTGAGTTATAGGTTCTACACATCATCTCACTAAGGCGAACATTTGACCCAAATTTAACAAGGCAGTCTGAATGGCAATGGAGCGGCCTCAAAATTCAAGTCTCAAACTGGTGAACTTCAATTGTGACTTCGACCTTGAGTCAGCATAGCTGCGTTATGGGTTCTGCACATCATCTCACTGAGGCAAAAATTTGACGAACGTTTAAAAAAAAGTCCTTCCAGGGATAAAAGAGGTATGGAGTCGACAACAAATTCAAGGCTCAAACTTGTGACGTTCAACTGTGACCTTGACCTTGTCCGTAGGGCTGAGTTATGGGTTCTGCACATTGTCCCACTTAGGTAACATTTGACCAAAGTTGAGAGAAAATCCTCCCAGGGATAAAGGAGATACAGAGCAAACACAAAATACAAGGCTCAAACCCGTGACCTTGAACTGAGACCTTGTGAGTCTGCATAGTTGAGCTATGGGTTCTGCACATTATTTCACTGAGGCAAACATTTGACCAAAAATAATAAAAAAAAAAAACAAACAAATCCTTCCAAGTGTAAAGGAGATATCGAGTGGAGACGAATTTCAGGGCTCAAACTCGCGACTTTGGACTGTGACCTTGTCCTTGAGTCCCAATGGCTGAGTTATGGGTTCTGCACATCATCCCATAGATAAAAATTTGACCAAAGTTTAGAGAAAATCATCCCAGGGGTAAAGGAGATGCAGAGCGGACACGAAATTCAAGACTCAATCCCATGACCTTGAACTGTGACCTGATCTTGAGTCGGCATGGTTGAGTTGTCGATAATGCACATTGTCTCACTAGGCCGAATATTTGACCAAAATTTAAAGAAAATCCTTCCACTGGTATAGGAGATACAGAGCGGACACAGAATTCAAGGATCAAACCTGTGACCTTGAACTGTTACCTTGACCTTGTGTTGGCATGGTTGAGTTATTAGTTCTGAACATTGTCTGACTGAGGCAAACATATGACACTTTTAGGGGTATAGGAGATATGGAGTGGACACGAAATTTAAGGCTCAAATTTATGACCATGATCTGTGACCTTGACCTTGAGTTGACATGGTTGACTTATGGGTTCTGCACATAAACTCACTAGGGCGAACATTTGACCAAAGTTTCATGAAAATCTTTCATAGGGTTCAGGAGATATGGAGCGGACAAGAAAGTGTTACGGAAGGACACATGGATGGACAGCCGGACAGATAGACAGACGGACAGAAGGACAGACGAAGGCCATTTCTATAATCCCCCATCCGCTTCGCGGCAGGGAATTAATAAAGAGCCGAGGTAAATTATATTCGATTTTCATTTTACTTATTGTTTAGGCTTTTGTGGCGGTGAGATTAACTGGCACGGAGATGTAGGAAGATTAAGATCAGTAGACGTTGACAAGGATGGACTCTATGAGCCAAATCTTAACTGTACTTGGACACTGATGGGAGATATGTATCATAATTCCTTCATACACCTGAATATAACTGAAATCGATATACAGCCTGATGATGCATGCGACAAAGATTTCTTGAAGGTATTATTTTATCACGTGGACATGCCTGTGCGATATATGTTTTACGCTATTGCATGTTTACTAGTTTATGAAACGGTGAACTTTGGAGCAGTTGAGTATTAAGCCCTTGATACACACTTATGCTTTACCATTGACTGTTATAAAAAGCAAAGCCTTTAACGGGAACATGAGTCCAGATAGCATAGACATATAAAGACACGTTTTCGCGGAGAAATAAGAAGAAAATGAGCTAGCACACGCCAAAACTTACAATAAGACCTGCGTGGCCAGCAAAGGTCCAGCGTTTACATCCACCCAAGATGGCAAAGTTTCTCCTTTATTCCTCCTTGGATAGCCCGGCGGCTGTAGAAGGCACATAAGTTCAGCGAATACACTGATCAGCCTGCACGTATGCGCGGGGTGATCGGATTCTTCACTCGTCGCACACGTTTTATTGTAGGTTTTTGTCTTGTGCTGGCTTAAATATTATAGTCGCTCTTGGTAAGTTAAATACTGTGTATCGTTTAGAGTAACCATTTTATTGGATCCAGAAAATAAATGCACAGCAAACCGTATTCTAAACAATACAGAGGCGCTTCTAATGATAAACGTATGTTTCATAGAGCAATACAAAAAATATCAATTAAATTGGCTGGGAAAAAATACTCGCATTATGTAGAGTTATGATCACTATTCCACATTCCGTAATTGTCATTCAAGTTACTGAGTACAAACTATACTACTAATCAGAGTGAGGTGGCCAAATTGTGCCAGCCGCAGTCAGATCGCCTTGCAATTTAGAGACACCTGATTCATACGCCCACCGAGAAACAACTTACATAAAACAGCGTTAGAAAGATTTCAGCGGATGACCAGTATGGCTGAGCTTCAAGGAAGACGGAGTGGCGAGCGAGTTGCAACGAATTAGAGATAAAGACTGCGCGAAAAGCGGTATATACAGTTTTTTTAACCCTATCCTGCTGAATAAATTAAGATGCCACACCCACTTCTAACTTTCAACCAATCAGATTAGTTGATCCAGGTTGTTGATACAATTCAAATACTGAATGACAAACAATGCAGATCCAGATCAGTTGGCTTCTTCAGAAGCAAACTGATCTGGATCTACACTGTTTGCAAAGGCAAAACATATCCGAGTTCAGCAAGACAAGGGTTTAAGTATTAATTTGTGCTGGGGTACAGCATTTTCTACAGATCTGCATGTGCGCCCAGCGAAGACACAGATCAGCATGCGCATCCGTGCCGTCTGGTCACAGTATTTGCAGTGCGTGCTATAGATAGCTAATGACCCAAGGCATCTTCATGTGAGCAGCAAAGACGCTGTTCAGTCTGCGCGGATAGGCAGGCTGATACAATTCTCCGCGGGGTGCACACTTAAAATTTTAAGAATAACTATGCCCTGGCTCATTTATGGTTTACAATTTAACACATTTCAAAAGAGAAGTCTCTTAGGGTAACTTTGCTGTTTTTGTTGGGAACGGACTTCATGGAATCCGTTCGATACCTAAAATTTGAAACTGTATGTATTATTTTATAAAATAGTCCAGGTTATGGTGTATCCAATGCATTAAAATGTTATTGGAGAGCGAGGTTGAATATCGGAGAATTTAGATAGAAGCTAAAATATGATTTACTACCATGTTTTTTGCCGAGTATTTTATCTCGTCCCAGTCTATGTTGATTACCGAATTGCACATTTGTACTTATTAAGCATTTAATTACATCCCTATTATAAAGCATTTGATTACATCCCTATATTGTTTTAACAGGGATATCAACATTGGTTTCCTTCATTTTATCAATTCACAATTTCTGGATTATTATTATTATTATTATTATTATTATTATTCGCGATTAATTTAACTATTATCAGAGATGAGCCGATAAGTTTTATCCGTAATGGAGCAATACTAATAAAACAAGGTTAAGTAAGTGACTGTTGCTCAGTTGTAGACTCCAGGGCCCAGTTGTTCAAAGCTAACGATGTCGTTAGTTAACGATTCGTTAAAATTTACATCGAGTGATACGCAAATATGCTGAAATTTTTTGCTGAAAAAATGTGAGTAGCTTTTGCAGTGCAAAAGCTACTCACATTTTTTCAGCAAAAAATATCAGAATATTTTGTATTGAATCCGCTAAAACAGTTAACGAAATGACCCTTAACGAGCTCGTTAAGCTAACGACGCTTTGAACAACTGGGCCCAGAATTCTTAATATCGATGGATTTGTTAGTGACTATCAAGCTATATATCTTTGGTCAGAAATAATGTAACTTTATCATCATCTTATTGTAGAGAAGTATGGTACCATAAAAATGCTGATTTATGTGCCTCAGACTAAATGACGGCTTCTTCGTAAAACTATAACCAGTGGGTTGGGGCTTGACAATATGTCTTTGGCTTGACCCGCTGTGGTTCAACTATTGATTTTCATTTGCTCTGTTATACAGTAGAATTAGCCATGATTACTCGTCTTTGTTTATTATAGTGATTAATTTGATTTTTATGTTTTAGATTTGATGCATAGACTGAGTTGGGAGCCTTTATGCGAACCGAATTTTTATGTATTTTTGTAGTAAGAGTAGCACCGGGACTCAGGATGAAGTTGGCTTGTGTAAAAGTGCTTTAACCTCCCACCCCTCCAGTGGTTTACTCTACTGACCGTTCAAAGCTGGTGGTCCCGGTGTTGGTCTTACTCTTTATTGTTTTGGTTTATTCTACGAGGCGATTTTTTTTTATGTCTTACCTTGTGTTATTTTGTTCTTGTGCTTTTTTCGGTCCTTTTAGCATTCCAATTACCTCGCTTCGGGAAGAGAGATCTAATCTTAGTGCTTTTCGTACGTTTGTTCGATTTGTGCTTGTGCTTGTTTGGGTTTGTTGATTTCTCTTCCTCTTGGTGTCTGGGAAGGGCTGCGGTTTGTAATTGTGGCACTCCCTGGACTTTTCTCCTATCTTTATAACTAGGTGAATCTTGTTGATGAATATTCATCCGTAAAGAAAGCTTGTCGAAACTTTTAATACCTTTATGAAATTCTGTAAAACATGCATAACGTCCTGAAATGTTTTAATTAGTAAGAATGATCAATTCTGATTTATGCAGACATAAAGTACATTATTCGTTTTCGTAACCGGCTGAGGAAACGTCATTTTAAATCAGGTAGGATTGCTAATTGTTGTCTTATAAGAAACAGAGACACAAACAAACTTAAAAAAAATGTCTTTGGACACAAAGACTACACTACGGATTAGAAAAGGGAGTCTCGGTTTTACTTAGACTCTTCATAAGCAGTAATGAAGCATCACTGCGTACGCCCTCTAGCGTATACTTGATGTTACGACCGAGCATTCCTACCTTCGATTATCTGCCTTAGAAGATTACGCATAGTTTATAAGTATATATTCAATCTCTGACTGATTCAGGGAGTCGACTCTTTGGCTCAGTGGTTAGAGCACTTTAACCCGGAGGACCGGGTTCGAATCCCACAAGAGGCGGGAATTGTTTTTTCAGCTGTGCGTCATTCCTTTGTTACGGCTTTCATGTCGTAAGATGGGGGCTCGTCCGGGACAAGACTTTATACGCCAAAAGTGGCTTCACGTCATCATAAATGATGACTTCCTTGAAAAGGGGGAGTGTAACAACCGAGCATTCCTACCTTCGATTATCTGCCTTGGCCGATTACGCATAGTTTATAAATATATTTAATCCATGAAAACTGCTTCAGGGAGTCGACTCTTTGGCTTAGTGGTTAATACACTTGATTTTAAATCGGGAGGACCGGGTTTGAATCCCACAAGAGGCGGGAATTTTTTTCAGCTATGGTTCGTTCCTTTGTTACAGCTTTCATGTCGTGAGAATGAGCAGAACTCCATTTTCAAATACGCCACAGTATGCCTAATGATCCAAAAGGAAATAAAATATGATCTGCACTGTGGTGATGTACGAGAAAACGTTCTACTAAAGTCAATAATACGAAGAAATATGCGAAGGAAAATTATGTAAATAATATCGATTATATAATTTCAAATCATGACACTGGAAGTTCTAGTAAGACAGTCTGCAAGATAATGGGGAGAATAAAATGACCAAGAAAACAAAATACATCTGTAATAATCAACGTTTACATACATTATACAATGCATTTTCCATCGATTCTAGAGAACGCTGATTCCCTGGAGAGCTTTTTTGTAAATGTTTCACGTTTACATACTGGAGATAAAGAATTTGCCATCTCAATTCCAGAGGAAAAAGGTAAGAGAAAAGTCCAGGGAGTGCCACAATCACAAACGACAGCCCTTCCCAGACCCCAAGAGGAAGAGGAAACCGACAAATCTAAACAAGCACAAACCGAACAAACGTACGAAAATCACTAGGATTAGCTCTATCTTCCACAACCCAGGAAATCCCAATACTAAAAGGACTGGAAAACACAAGAACAAAATGACACACGAAAGACATACAACAAATCGCCTCGTAGAATAAACCACAAAGCAACAAAGAGTAAGACTAACACTGGGATCACCGCCTCAGAACGGTCGGTAGAGCAAACCACCGGACAGGCGGGGGGGGGGGGGTGTGGGGGGGGGGGGGTTAAAGCACTTTTACAGCTAGCTAACTTCATCCTGGGTCCCAATGCTACTCTTAATACAGAAATACATAAAAATGCGGTTCGCATAAAGGCTCCCAACTCAGTCAATGCATCAAAGCGAATACATAAAAAACAAAATTAATCACTATAATAAACAAAGACGAGTACTTTTGGCTAATTCTACTGTACCCAGAGTAAATGAAAACCAATAGTTGAACCACGGTGGGCCAAGCCAAAGAAATATCGTCAAGCCCCAACTCACTGGTTAAAGTTTTACGAAGAGGCCTTCATTGAGTCTGATGCACGAACCGCCGTCGTGCAATTAAAGAGTGAAGCATAGCCATCAACAATGACTGGGTTGACAACTAGGCATGCAGTCTGCCGCATAATATCTAGGCTATAGCCAATTCTTTTATAACGGTTAATAAGTTTTCTGAATTGCTCCGAAAAGTTAGATTTACCTACAATTTTTTTTAAATCTGTACCCTAAGTCACCGTAAAATTCAGGTTCCGATATACCTTGTTGCAGTAGTGTTTTCAGACTGATGCTATATTTTTCTAACAAGGCACTGCGATAAAATTTCGAAAATGCCTTACGAAGTTTAAAATAACGATAGCCCTGCCTAAGAAGTTCGGCAGTAAGGGCTTATTACGGTAGTTAAAGTCATTAAGATTTGAAGAAGCTCTGGCGAATCTTATAAGTTGAGAAATGTATACCTCATATGAGGTACGCCGGGGGACATCGCCATCCAGAAAAGGAAAATTGACTATATCAAAATCAAATCGTCCCGTTTATCATAAATTTTGGCGGAAAATGTACCATTAAATATACATAGATTCAAACCCAAAAAAAGGTGCCTCGGTATCGGAAGAATTTGTTCTATTTTAAATGGAGTTCTATATAGTATATCCGGTCCATCATTGGTCAAAAGCAAATATTGTCAATATTTAATAGATTAACAAGGTATCTTGAAGTGGAATTGAAAGCCTCAATAATGTTAGCCTGATTTTTACGTGAGAGAGACTTCATGAAATCTCTCTCATAACAAAAAAGAAACAAATATGAAACAATAGGAGCACAATTAGTTCCCATCGGAATACCAATAGTTTATCTATAAACTTAAGTTTCAAATCTAATAAAATATTATCCAAAAGATAAACAAGGGCGACACGACCATAAATTGTGAATATTACATACATCAGAAGTGAAAAAAGCACATTCTTCTTTGCAAGCCAAATATTGGGTATTCTTCCAAATAAACTTTCGGTTAATTAAATCAATAAATTTATCTTTTATAAGATAATGAGGTAACGTAGTATACAGTGTAGAAAAATCATATGTAGACAATTTAGAAGCCTGAAAGTTTTTAGGTTTAAATTTATTGAGAACATCTTTAGAATTGTTAATTGACCAAAAATAGTTAATTCCGTCCCTTTCGTAAAAAGTATCATAGTATCTAATCCAATGTTTTTTAACAGCAGTAAGGCGTGAAGTTAGCAGTTTGGACAAACCAGTAGTCGTACAAGAACTAGAATTAGCAATGAAACGTGCTTTATAAGGTTTATAAGTTTCGTTAACCAATATAACGTAGGAAGTCTGTCTTGCTTTTCTTAAATACTCAGTGCAAACTTAGCAGCAATATCGACAGAATGGGTAATAGACCTCTCGTCAGTAGAAATCCGTTCATATGTTTTGGTACTATCAAGTTCTTGTTTTAGAGTATTGATATAATAAACTCGTCACACAACAACAACATTATTAGCAGCTTTATCAGCTGGAGTCAAAACATACTTCCTATGAAATTCTTGGATACCTTGTTTCAAATATCGAAAAGATAATTTAGGCTTAGGAGGGAGAAGATCAAGGTTATTAGAGTAAAATAACACACGTTCATCAATGATTTTAAAAATCTTTAATTTCCAATTATTTAAAGCATTAGACTCAACATGCTCTCGTTTACACCAACGCGTACAATAATCATTTAAGGGTTTCTTTCTTTTCTGTTTCTAGCATCGAATATCCTTACGAAAGATTAACAGTAGGGTGAATCTGAGTTACCTCAAATAACTCATTTCACTAATATGCTGTGCATGAAAGTATTTTGAAAGAATTATATATAGATATGACAAAATGTTTGCCAGTTCTTTGTAACATCTTAGATTTGTACCAGGCAAGTCAACCGTACGTCCATTTTTAAGTTAATAAACGATGCCTGCTTTGTTCTAGACAAACATGAGGCAATTTGCTATGTATTCTGTGATATATCGACATCATTCACCGGAGTCTGGCATAATGCTTTAATGTGTTTTTGTGTGGTTTTCAGTCCTTTTAGCTTTGCAAACACATTGCAAAACAAAAAAAAAAAAAAAAAAAGGCATAAAAAGCAGGCATAAAAAAAACACCGTTCAGCTCATTCTTCTCCAAGCAAGGTAATCGCAATGCTAGAATGACAGAAAAAAAAGAAAACACAAAGCAAGACTAAGTATAAATCACCTCGTAGAATTAACCACAAATCTACACAGAATAAGAGCAACACAGGGACCTCCGCTTTAGAAAGTCAGTAGTATAAACTACCGAGGAGTTTAAAGCACTTTTACAATCGACTAACGTCATCTTTGGTTCCGATGTCACTTTTTATACTGAAATACATAAGCATTCGGTTTTCACATTGGCTCTAAACTCGTTCGACGCATCATAGCGAAAACATGAAAATCAAATCAATCACCATGACAAAGACGAGAACGCATAGGTAATTCTACATCTATCACGAGCCAGTTAAACAAAATCAATAGTTGAAACACGACCGGCCAAGCCAAAGACACATCATCAAGCCCCAGCTGACTTGTTAAAGCTTCATGGAGAGGCCATCACTGAGGTCGGAACCGCCGTCATGCAATTAGAGCAAAAGTTTGTCAGACTGACAATTCTCCTCTTCTATATCTGCATTTTGTATCAGAAGCTAAACTGACTGTTCTTTTTATAGAATAGTTCTTTTTGTGGACACCTATCTCAGTGTCCACAAAATGAACTATTCTACAAAACGAACTATTCTATAAACGAGCAGCATACACCTGAATAAGAATATGCAAAAATATAGGTTAATCTTGGTCTTCACTGAACGCATATGTCATATTTGCAAATTTCTGGTATAGGTATGGGACAGTGACGACAGGGTTCTTGGAGTATACTGCGGATTTATTCCCCCGGCTGTGATATCTGCTACAACTGACGTACTCTACATTCAATTCTATTCTGACAGCTCTATCGAAGGGAAGGGATTCAACGCAACTTACGCGCACCTCAGAGGTATTGTTATTAAAATGCGATTAAGAGTCGATAAGACAATTGAAATAAACTAACAAAGGACATATGTACCCTACGCATTGGGACAGATAGCCCCGGGCAAATAGTGCAGCCCCAAAGATACCACATAATGTAGCGTCTGATAAGGTCCATATTATGTGGTGATTTAGAGATGGTTAGATAATAAACAGATATTAAAGTAAAACTTCAGTTCTAAGAACAACTATGGTCAAGGTAAGGGTGTCCCAATTTTGTTGGAAAATCAGTAGGTCATAGGGCACACGTATTTTTTTATCTTGACATTTAAAATTCAGCAGGCGACATATTGATATTTTTTCTATAATTTTGCAAAAAAAAAAAAAAAAATAAAAAAAATAAAAAATAAAATAAAAAAATAAATAAAAATAAATAAATAAAAAAAAATAATAATAAAAAAATAAAAAATAAAAATAAAAAAAAAATAAAAAAATAAAATAAAATTAAAAAAAATTAAAATGTGGTTTTATAGTTGATGCGAATTGACACTGCCTAGACATGGACAATATCTGAAGCTGAAAGGGTGTCTCCTATTATGAATAAAGACGGTTTCCAACAGAGTGACAGCTCCAAGAAGGCAGACATCCTGAATGAACAGTTTCATTCGGAACATACACCATACACTAGCTCTATGCCTAGTAAAGGTCCCAGTCCACACCCTGCTATGCCAAGAATTAAGATTGGTGTAAATGGAGTTACCAAGCTACTGAGAGATCTTAAACCACATAAAGCTGCTGGGCCTGACTCAACACCAACGTATATACTCAAAGTTGCAGCAGAAGAATTAGAATCTGTACTCACCAAGATATTCCAGATATCGTTGGACACCGGTGAAATTCCTGATGACTGGAAAGAAGCACACATCGTTCCTTTGCTCAAGAGAGGAGATAAACATTTGACTTCAAATTACCGCCCTGTCTGTCTTACATCAGTGACCTGCAAGATTCTTGAACATATAGTACACAGCAACATAATCGACCACTTCCTGGATAATGAGATACTCTGAGATAATCAACATGGTTTCAGGGCAAAGCGCTCTTGCGAGACTCAGCTTATCACAGCCATTCAGGGAATTGCCAATCAACTTCACACCGGGAAAGATCAGGTAGATGTAATACAACTTGATTTCTTGAAAGCTTTTGACAAAGTTCCTCATCGGAGACTCCTGCATAAGTTGGATTATTACAGTGTGCGAGGCGAGACCCTTACCTAGATCCAGTCTTTTCTAGACCGAAGGAATCAATCTCTTCACAAGCCGACGTAATATCAGGAGTGCCTCAGGCAGCTACTTGTCTTGCATTCATCAATGACCTCCCGGAATGGACAACTAGTGAGACGAGATTGTTTGCTGATTGCGCCCTTGTCTTCAGACCAATTAGAAGCGCAAAGGACGAATCCTATTAACGAATGGGAAGAGAGATGGCAGATGAGATTCAATCCTCAGAAGTGCCAGGTGGTCCATATTTGTATGAACAAGAGGTACCTACTTATACACTACATGGACATATGCTTGAGACAGTGGACAGCGCTAAGTACTCAGGAGTCAACATCTATGACGACCTTTCCTGGAAGACCCATGTTGACAAGACAGCAGCCAAAGCCTCAAGAACCTTTGGTTTTCTAAGACGCAACCTCATGAACTTCAACAAGGAGGTCAGAGAGAGGACCTACAATACATTTGTCCTCCCAACCCTTAAATATGCGGTCACAGTATGGGACCCGTTCCTAAGCTCAAAATAGACTGAAACTAGTCCAGCAAAGAGGAGCCCGCTACGCCCACAACAATTACTGGGACAGACCGCCTAGCTGTGACAACAGAACAGTCGGGGTGTTTGTTGGCATACCCTTGAAGATAGAAGACGCAACCTCCGTCTTATAATGCTCCTCAACATACAGCATGGGCTCCTAGACATGGTGTCAGGAGATGTTCTACGATGCAGTGATCGACGAACCAGAGGTTCTCATCGATTATACCTGCCAGCAGCCTCCCAGAATGTCTACAAGTTCTCATTCTACTCCAGAACTATAAGCCAGTGGAATTCCCTGCCGACAGTGATCACTGACAGTGTCAACCTTCAAGCATTCAAGATCACCCTGGATGATCACACGGCAGCCTCATCCATGCACAATTGAGCTACCAGTACATGTTTATAGTTTTAAATTTAAATACCAGAATTCTTAAACTTTGGAAGTTGATGGTTGTCTCATCCCTCCAAAAGGTCAGTTTTACAGTCTGCGAAGACTCCTGACTTCGACCGGGAAGAAGAAGAAGATATCAAAAGAAGCTTGGGTCCGCGAAACCGTTCCTGTACTTATCAGTGCAGAAACAAAGAAAATATCAGATCACTAACAACACCATTGGTTCAGCTGTCTCTGATTGTAGGCTGAGAAAACAATACTGAACGGAGACTTAAGACTGTTTCATGGGCTGCGGTATGTGATTGTGGCACTCCCTGGACTTTTCTCTTACTTTTTTTTTTGCTGTAATCTAAGCAGAGCAGGCCTTGATCAGACGTTACGGCTGCACTGTTTGTCAATGTCTCAGCACTGAGCCCTGTCTAGGTTTATCAGATAGTTGTCTTACGACCCAGCCTCCAGAATAGACCAGGGAAGGAGATGGTTTACACCTATAACAAACGAACAAATGCACCCTAATTGTACATTCTACAAAAGTAGTTGCGTCATGGTACCTAAGCCATAATCCAAACTCATAAATAAGTAAACGAATGACGAATCAGAACATTCAGACCAACAGATATGGACCTCAGAATAAAGGGTGTAATTAGGCGTCCGCGGATTGTAAGCATTACTTGGTAAGCAAGCTTCGCCCACCATGCTCACAGGCCTGAATGAAGGAAATGTCGGTAGAAGCGTTTGTCCGGAATCTGGGAAGTCTACTTTAACAAGATGAAACTTGCTACTATGCTACTATGCCACTCAACACCATTATGCAGTGACGACGCACGCTACCAGGAAGAGCGAGTCACGTCACTTCCGTAGCAGGCCGAATCCGTTTGGTGTTTCAAATAACGTCAAAGGTACAGATTCATCAGTCAACATCAGTCAACACAGCCTGCCAATAACCCATACTAATATCCAGCTTTGTAAATATTTCTGATTCGATAGTTTATTGATCATCCCCTTAAAAATCAGCATTAACACTGCATCGTGTTTGTTTCTAACGCCAACCATTTAGATTATATATATATATATTTATTTATTTATTCCTCACAGCGACTGGCCGTGTGGTGGCCGTAAAACGTGTCTCCGTACTTCACATAGTGCAGATTATATTTTTTGTTTCCTTTGGGATCATTGAGCCCATTCTGGTTGCTTTGAAAATCGAATACCGCTTAAGCCAATGCTAGGGAGCATATACAGCCTCGCAAACTCCATAGCTGCATAAAAAAAAAAAAAAAAAAAAAAAAAAAAAAAAAAAGATCGTGCCTCCGATTTCGCTTTGTTTTATGAGCTATTTGGTTCCAGAGTCCATGTTTTTATTATTCAGTATCTGAAAGCGATGCAAAACCGCACCGACCATTTTTTTCAATGTAACAAAACTATTGGTGATTCATATGGAGTAATTCAGGGTTCACTCCTAAATCAAACATTTACTGAATCTCCGTTGCTATAACCTCAAGGATTTTGAAAATGGGATAGGATTACCTTTAGGTATAACAGGCTTCTTTGTTAGTAGCTTAATACTGTGTGCGATCACAACTAAGCGACCGAATAAACTTGTCACTGCATCCGGGTACTGCTCCATTACTGTTTCAAAATTATAAAGGTTTGCTCTGGTCATAACTTATCTGAAATATGGATACTATATACGATTCCATGTGCTGTGTTGTCGGAAATATACAAGTATCGAATGAATTCTCGTCCGCTTTATCGGGTTCATCAACTTTCCCAACCGACTCGAGTGACATAAAGCGATTGACATGACGTACTTTGACTTAGAACGTACAGTTTTAAAAACTTGGCGTAATAAGTACCTACGACGTCATTGACGTCAATACGGTAATCGATTTCATTAAGTATCTCGACTACTTTATATGGACCTTTCCATTGCAACATAAAATTAATTGCTGTCAATCAGGAGAAAAAGTAATACCCTGTCTTCCACCTTAAATATTGCCTATACTTGGTTGTCTGTTATCTCTTCAAACCAAACTTCTTTCCATATTACCACGGGGACATGAACATTCCTCCGTACAACAACTTAAATGGCGAACACCCTAGAGTTTCTTTGGGAACATCTTATATGGCAAATAACAACGCGGGGAGACACCTATCCCAATATTTCGATCTTTTCTAGCTTATTCTACACACAATTTGTATTGAAATTGCACTGACTCGTTCTATCAACCCGTTATACATTTGATTACATACTCGGGTCATTAATTGTTAGAGGGACAGTAATCTAGATACCATCCTTATCACCTCTGAAGTAAAGATTGAGGCCCACAGTCAGTTAGCATTACATCTGGTGCTTCAACCTCACTAAATATTTTACTAAAGATTCTGCTATATGTTCGGTCACAATACTAGGTAGTACTACTGCTTCAGGTAACAACCTCGTGAAATCGAACATGTTTTGTATGTATCTCGAATTCATATCGTAATGAGGTTTGATCGGACCGACAATGTCAACTGCTACTCGCTTAAGCAGTGTATCAGTAAGTGGTTATTGCCCCAGAGGAACCTCTGTTACTCGCCTCTGTTCGAAATGTAACATGACCTACAAGAGCTTGCAACATCTCCACAAACACTTGGCCAAACAAACTCAGCTACACACCTATTCAATGTCTTTCTACTTCCTGAATAACTAGCCATCAATAATTCATGAGCCAGTTTCAACATATTTTCTTAAAAGCTACTCGGGGAAATAAATTGTACCGATACCTTATCTCCCTGAGTAAACTGTCTATATAACAAATCCTATATCCATATTGTTTTCGTTTACCTTTGTTTAATCAACGACTCTTTGTAATGACCCTTAATCCTATCTACACCTTATAACTTCCAACTTGAGCTCGGACATTCGAGCGTCTTAGAATGCTTGTTTACTTTCCCTTAAAATCTGATCAGGAACTATGTTTCTTATATGCTTTCTCATCCTGCTTTCTCATCTTGCTTAGCCTGTGCCCATGTAACTACTCCGGCTAAGAAACGTTACATATCTGGTAACTTAGAAGCATCGATGTTGCCAACCATCGTCATTACAATTGTCATCAATACGTAATTCATCAGTTGGACGCTTGAAAATGGACACTCGACATGATTATTGCCAAATGATACCTTTGCGTAGTTTTATCAGTCAGAGTCACAGTTGACTTTTTCCCTATCAACTGATCCTGCGAAAGCAAGTTTGTTTTCACGACCACCCAAGTACAGCTATATCCCTATGGACTACAACTTTATGCCGGCCAATTGTACTTGGTGCCCTGGGTAGCCGTGATTAAAAAAAAATCTTATGTGACACACCTGTAACAGTAGTAGATGTAAGCCAGTGCTTCAGATAAGTCGAGTAACCATTTGTCTCATTTTGGAACTCACACCTCAGCAAAAGTAACAAGTTATGTGGAGCTCCCGGTAAATTAAAATATACACCGAGGTAGAGAAATGTACATGATTGATCTGTTTAACTGTATACAGGGTATGTCAAATGTGATGTCTATGCAGCGAAGGTGCATTCAAATTGCATATATGACACATATGCCTATCGTATACTGTAAAAATGTACAATAAAGCACAGTTTGTCTCTTCTCTATAAATTGCCTGTAAACAGCTATGCATTGCTATCTGTTTGGAAATAATAAAAATACAAGTTTTTTTGGTGTTAGTCTTACTGTTTGTTTGATTTGTGGTTTAATGTACGAGACAAATTGTTTTTATTTTGCCTGATGTTATTTTGGTCTTGCGTTTTAAGTCCTTTGAGCATTGGGATTACCTGTCAAGGGGAAGACAGAGCTAATCTTAGAACTTTTCTTACGTTTGTTCGATGTGCGCTTGTTTGGTTTTATTTACACTTCCTCTTGGTTTCTGGAAGGGCTGTAACTTATGATCGTGGCACTCCTCGCACTTTTCTCTTACTTTGTTTTCTTTAAAGCCAATATTTTGAAATTTATAACCATTACCTTCACACACACACACACACACACACACACACACACACACACACACACACACACACACACACATATATATATATATATATATATATATATATATATATATATATATATATACTGTGCCATGGTTTTAGCAGTGTAAAAATGCCATTGTTGGGGGTTTTGTGCTGCTATTAATATATTATGCACCCGTTTTCTATATACTTTTTTTTTCAGAAGAAAATAACCTACCTTTAAGAACATGTAAAAACAAAAGCAATACAAACCGTCGTCTTATATGAATCTTATCACACGTTTGCTATATGTATTTATATGACATACGACGTGCTTTAACATAATAAACATAAAACTGTCTCATTTACAAAGCTTTACCAATTTACACACAAACCCCTGAGGTGATGTGAGGTCAGAAAATTATATAAAGTCAATCTTTCTAAATTATTTACCAATGTCGAAGAGAGAAATTTTCGATGTGTTATTGTTTAAAGGCCCGGTAATCATTTCTTGTCAGACATTTGCACTACTAAACCTCTGTCATAAAGAATGGGAAAATAAAATTATGAACACAGGATCTTACCTACCTACAATGCTTCCCAGCGTGATGTCCAGTTATGTCGCCTTTACATACCTTTACTCTTTTTTCTTTTGTAAATGTCTATCCCAGTTAAAGTGTTTTTATTTGTTCTGGGTCATAAATTATTTCCAAACGTCGCTAAACATTTTGATAATTCACGAACGCAAATGCTTTCGATTTCTCTATAGCTATTACGTATGAATAATAATTTATGGCATTGAATTGTGTCAGCGAATGGTCAACGTAGATTTTCGTTTCAACAGCTACTGTACAAGAACAAGAGATACAGCCGCATGTTTTCAAACGAAGAATGGATGGTAATAAGAGCGCCATTGCCTTTCGTACTTCGGTCGCCACGGAGGTGCACAAATATTCTGTATCTAAAAAATCGGAGAACAAACGACTATATTTTGTATCCTAAAGGATTCAAACTTCACGTTCTGTTGACTTCTTTATGCTTATGTCCTTATAGGATCATTAGTAGACAATATATATTTCCCGGGCACCAGTACAGTGCCAGTTGCAGATATCTCTAACAATGAAGACATTCTAAAATATAAAAGAAAATACCGGGAAAGGTCACAATCACAAGGCACAGTCTTCCCTCGACACCGAAAGAAGAAGAGTTGAAGAACAAACAAAGATCAATTGATACCCACAATACCAATAAATACTCGTAACCAAAATACAAACAAAAAAACATACAACTGAAGAACCGCTTTCAAAAAGGAAAAACAAGAGGTGTGGGTGTAATCTAATTGTACTCGCGTGAGAGATCGCCCTCCTTTCTGACCTAGGCCGACCTCCCAATTCTTGTATTTCTGCAGAAATGCGGCCGGTAGATTGAACCCCATTTGGCTCATTCGAATCCAGCTCCACTGAAAACGTCTAGTATTTTGTGTCCCGATATATTCCCCAATAGATTGCCAAAGGTAGATACTTACAACTAATCTTATCGAAACGTCTCATGGCTAAGTGTAGCTGTAATAAAAACAATATCGGACCCCTTAAAGCCAATTGTCATATGATCTGTCTAGTAGGTGATCATCACTGATGTATACAAAATCCAGAATCTATAAATTATCAGTGTCGATCACAAGATATACGTTATAGTACATATCTCAGATGGAGTCGGTTAACCATAACATAAGTCACAGTTACCTACTTTACTCACTTATCTACCTGTCTGTAAGTCTTTCATAAACTGACAGCTGCAATGTTGCTGGTGAACGTAGCGTAACCAGTCATTTTTGAGATACTTATATCATCGTCGTTAGTCGTAGTTTCAGTCGATAGTCGAGCGTTAACTATACTTGTCTATTTAAAGGTTACAAACTTGTTAACAATGGCAAGTCTATTTGGTAAAGTCTCCAATACATATCTTGGCGAAGTATAATAAAAGCCTGATCTTTTTTTATAAATTAAAAAGTTGTCACTTTGTTAACAATGACAAGTCTATTTGGTACTGTTTCCCATACATATTTTGGCTAAAGTTCAGAAAGGAGAGTAGACCAGATAAAACAATTATACTGTTCGTTTTAATGCAAATAAATTATTTTTATATTCATATTATTCATTTTAAAGCCTAGTGGCTAGGCTACTGCTTTGCTTATTATTGAACTGAATAAAAGTCTAAGACTTCTCAGGCCTACTTCAACGAAACTTCTTATGAAATCACCACTTCGTCATGTCAACATTCTTTATCAATGCTTCTTTCAATTTATCATAATTGGTCGCGTCCCCAGCTGACAATCTGTCGTATACATCTTATGATCGCCACTTTAATGATGCACTTAAATATGCCGCCCATAAAGACTGATCCCATCGGTAGCTGTTGCAATCTTCTCAAACCGGGACTAATAACTATTTTGTCTTTACTATCATCGATGTACGGCAACTTGTGCTGCTCGGTCTTTTGACTTTGCATGCTATATTTCGGATCGTTTTAGTAAACTGATCCCGATAAACTGTCACCCCAATTTCCCCCGCCGAAAAATGCCCCCCAACCCCCACACCGAAAACCGCCCCTGTAAAAATTCAGACACGCTCTTCAACGTCAAATAAAAAAAAAAGCTACTTTCTGCTCTTTTAACTGACGAGCAAATTCTAACCTCTCATTTTCCGAACCAATGGCTTAATTGCTCTAATTTCTGCTCCGCGCTTGTCAGCCCCCAGTTTGGCCGTCTCGGTCTCAATCTTATCCAAGTCAACAGGCCTGTCTCTTTCTTGTTTGGTCCTATCTCTTTCAATTTCTTCCGCCTAAAACTTTTCTTTTAACTCCGTGGCCTTTTCTGTTCATTCAAATTCCTGTTGATTATTTACTTAATTATTCAAATGCCGTCCTTTATAATCTGATTCCTTTCCCAACCTTGTCAATGTATCCATAATGACTGACGTAAAAACATAAATAAAATCAAAATTGTCTACGCAAATGCTGGTTACTAATTCAACGCACCCGTCCTAAGATCTACTACATACTCGCTTTAAAATATAACGTACCAGTGACATTTGGAACTGACGGCTATCAAAAACCGAGTATATCGTTTTGTTTTTTCTTTTTCTTTTTCCAAAATATAACCACGTAATGACGTCTAAATTATTTTATCCTTAACTTAAGATAGTGATCTCTCAGTTTACAGCGCAGACACTTGATATTGTCCACTGACATTTATTTTCGTAGTTTTTGTAGTCTTGAGAGCTTTCGGATGTTACTAAACTTTTACGGTTTAACTATTTAATTATTGACCATTTAAATATTCTGCCTATTCGTCTAAGACCAACTTAATACTATAGGATTCCATATTCTACAACAAAGTTTGCAGTGAAATTCTGCTGTTTTGTTTTCTCTCCTGCATGACAAATGGATTCTTTATTCAAAATCTAGGCAGGTATTATGTGTCTCCGATCGACCAGAGAATAGTTTTCTTTCCTGCGACTACTACACCATCAGAGCCCCGACCAGGGAAGGAGAGGGCTACCATCTAAAACAAATGAACAAACAAATCCTAGCTATGCATTTCACAATAAAGCAAAATGGGTTTTGCTGTTATGCGACTCTATAACTCTTATTATACAATGACGTTACTTGCTAACAGATAGAATGACTGAAGTCATTGGCATTCCGTCGAGTCATTGGCATCATGACCAACCCATTACTGATGTAGACGTCACTCCCCCTTGACCACTCCCTAAACCCCTCCAACACCCCCACCACCATCCCCGGCTGCCGACGGGCGCCGTCAATAGTGAGCAATTCATTGAATATCGAAACTGTCAAAGCCCGATATCAAAAGTCAAATGCAAATTTTATTCTACGATGCGATTTTTTTTTAAGTTTTGCCTCGTGTTGTTTTGTTTCTGTGCTTTTCGGCCCTTTATGCATTGCGATTACCTTGCTTGGGGAAGAGAGAACTAATCTTAGTGCTTTTTGTGTGTCTGTTCGATTTGCGCTAGTTTGGTTCTCTCTTTAACCTATTCTTCTTGATGTTTGGGAAAGACTGCGGTTTGTGACTGTGGCACTCCATAGACTTTTTTTCTTACTTTTTTATGTATCTTTCATAAACAATTGTAGTTTCATACACTAATTTCTAAGTGATCTGTCATTAATATTATCCAATATGCCTGGATAGCCACAAGGCCATGACGTTCAGATATCCTTACCCGAATGGCATGAGGACTTCATAAATCGCTGCAAACGCTAGCAAACATAGAGAAGTATACTTTTGAAATCATATCATATACAATGCCTCAAAGAACTTGGTTAGAATCTAAGGGTTAGAATTCTAGAATGAAATCACACAGCAAATGTAATTAAATGTCAGTGTGTACAGATCTAATACTATAACTGCGCAGAATTAGTGTAGCAATCTTGATCTAGACAAACAATGTGTCTCGAACAAATTGCTCCGCCTTCACAAAAATGAAATAGCAATCTTGATCTAAGAATATAAATAAAATATGCATGTGCGTATGAGTCTGTACAATTACGTGCACGCGCACATGTACGTATGCATATACATGCACTCGCTCAAAATGTCAGCACGGACACTACCATAAGTAAAAGCGTGCATATACACTGAATACATGAGTACGCATTATATTATACTCCTTACAGGATGTACCGAAAATGCTACATTTCCATACAGCAAGCCCTATCCTGCGCTGTTATTATTCCAATAAAAAAATCGTGTATTCTGTGGAGAGACCCTGATCAAACAATACAAATCTGAGTACAGTATGCTCGGATCTCTAGACAACAACTAGGCGATGTATGCGGAAGAGAATCCGATGCACACAGCAGCTTAAGGTTTTCATTAAGTATGTATTCACCAGTCTCGATATGTATATTGGAATTTGTAATGAAAACAAACAATAATGAATAAAAATAAAATAATAATAATAATAATAATAATAATAATAATAATACTAAAATGCAACCCACTGAAAAATCTGTCTAAAGTCTCCCCTCTATCAACGCTAAATGCGTATGCCTCGTCTGTATATGTAATCCTCTGTTGTATTGTTTTTAATGTGGGGTTATTTATAGTCAAATAGTGGGTGCGGATCTTTAGATTCACGAGACGTTTCTTCCCTCGGACTATATAATATCGTACGATATTGACTTGCAAGTAGAAAAGTAGAAAGTGTTCTTGTGGAACTAAAAAGATACCTTCTACGAGAACCTTACTTACAAATAGACAAAATATTATGTATAAAATTAAAACAGCATGATCTGTATCGTATTAGACTTTCACTGTACAATGATTATGCCCGAGTGTTTACATCCTATTCCACAGCTCATGTTCCTGAGTGTGGGGGTACTTTTACAACACCGATGGGTCACTTTCAGCCAGTGGATGCAGATGCAGATGGTTTTATAGATGATCATCTACACTGTCTGTGGCAAATATTGGCGGGCTCAGATGAGAAGGTTCAACTTACTGTTTCTGATGTTGATATACCCGATATTTATGGCAGCGTGGGATTGAGATGCAAACATAGTTTTTTGCAGGTTAGATCATATACTGTTACAAATACATTCTAACGCCATTTATAATACTTAAACTTGTGTCTTTCGACAACGAACTCGTCTTGGAATAGTCACTTTTATTAACTTAATCTATTATATATTCTAACTATATATCACCGATTGTTTTAGCATAAATCCTTCGAAAGATTTTCGTTGTATATCAAAACAGTTTTTTAATTTTATGTAGATAAACAAAAAATCATCATGTGAAGTTTCTCATAATTCCTCCGCGGCAACCGATTTCTATTTCTGACTATATAAAGTAGTGAAGAAATATTTTGTTTCCTGAATTTTGAATGAATAGGCATTTTATTACGCTCGAGTAAATCAAGACGGAACGACGGCGACTTCCTATGGATTAACCCCAAGGTTGGGTTATGCCTAACTGTATAACTACAAAGAAAGTATAACCCCGTTAGAATTAGTTAAGATATTTTTATACATAAATATTTACAACATTTAATATACAAGCTATAACTGCTATTCACTTCTTCGAATTTCCCCGAAAATGATCACAACACGATGGAAAATTATATAGGTTTAAAACTTAATTAATCTGGCTTGACTAATCAAATTATTGACAAACATTACAGTTTCCAACCAAGTGCGGTGTACTTTGACGTGCCGTTGTGAGAATTATGCTCTCTCAAACTTCTAACATTCACAGTAACTAAAATCTACTGGTTATTAACCACTTAACTGAGCTCAGTCCATTTATTTTCATTAGTCATTTAGACTTTTAGATTAATTATTTACTTTGTTTGGCAGTTCATGCCTACTTACCGTTTACCACATTGGTTGTAAGGCACCCGATTGTCAAGGTTTTTGCTTATCTTAGACGAAGGCTCAGGATGAGCTATTATAATAGCATGCTGTCCGTCGCCCGTCCGTACGTCTGTCCGTCTACACCTTTGAACAACTTCTCTTCTGTAACTGCTGGTTCCGCACTGCACCATTGAACAAGATGGCTGCCATGCCTATATATGGTAAACACTTCAAAATCTTCTTCTCCTTATATGAGACAACTTTGAGGCTGAATCTTGGTATACAGCATCAGGAGCTCACTCAACGTATACTAAGTTTGTTTAAATGAAGATATTGAAATGACCTTTGGCTATTTTGTATTCTTATCAAATTTTAATCCTATTGCTGTGGCAATACTGGAAGAAGTTGCATAGCATTTGCAGATATGTTATAGCTGTTTTATCAGGTGAGCAAACTGTGGGACATGGGCCAATTATTAAATAACCGTATGCAATTTAATTTCATTTATATTGCGATGACAGCCTTGTTTACTCTTGACAGAACATATAGAAGGCTAAATATCTACATCAGACGTCGGGCCCTTTCGGCTAATCCCGACATTCAGTCCCGTTTACGGCACAACAAATTTTATCTTCCTAGCGGTCTTGACTCCTTAAACCCGTAAAGAGCGGGCCTAACCCTATAACGCTTGAGCAAACACACTCTTACTATACATTCTACAAGAAAATAAGACAAACTCTTTTGATTTTTGTTAGAGACACAATCCATTGAGAACATTATAAAATAGTTTATATGATTTGGTTAAAAGTCTCAGGGAGAACACTCTAGAACAAAAGTCAATGACTAAACTTGTTATATTTTATATCACAGGTATGGCAAAACTAATTGCCTAGATCGTCTGCTTGAGTTGAAGTCTATTGCAATGCAGATTTGTGAAATTAATTGTATGGACACTGCGCACATGCACATTTAAAAATCACAAAATTTGTACATGTATATAGCTCAGTGGAAGGGCAGATAACCCTCAGGGGACAAAATTTTGACAAAAACGAACAGGTTTTACTACTTTAATCATAGATTGTAAATTTCAGCCATTAGTCTTTAACACATTTTGAGAAAATGACTTTCCAACATTTTCCACATATAGGTGTATAGGAACGCAAATTTGATATTCTAGTATAAATTTCAGGGGTAAACGGTCATCATTTGAACAAACTTGGTAGACCTTGAGTCCTCGATGCTATATAGCAATATTCAGCTCTAAAGCTGTCTTGGTTCTGGAGACGAAAAATGTTTTATGTTTTAACATATATGGGCATAGCGGCCATCTTGTTAAAGGCGCGAACCATTTTAACAAATTGGCAATACCATTTTGATAGAAGGCCCTATGTGAAATCATGAGAAAATTGCTCAAGCGGTTTCAGATAGGAAGACATTTAAGTTTTACAAATTTTTATACATGTATATAGCCCAAAGTCAAGGGCAGATAACCACCAGAGGACAAAAAATATTATGACTAAAATGTTTTACTACTTTGATCACTAATTGTTCTTAACGGACGGACGACGGACGGAAGACGACGAACGGCAAGTGATCACAATGGATCATCCTGGGCCTTGCTCAGGTGAGCTAATTATTTATGAAACCGTTTCGTTTATTAAACCACCAACTGAAATAGGGTAGGGCAAACTTGTGTGTATCAGTACATTAAAGAGGTTCCTTAGCTGAAAGTTCTAAAATTTCACCAGCAAACTGCAAATAGAAAACAAACAATGCTGTAAGTGACGTGACCTGTTCTGCGGAAAAAATACGCACAATACAAGTAGTTTTCATTTGACTGTTTAGCCTGCAGTGTGCTAGAGCTACTCACCAAAACGTATACCCGTGCAAGCAGTGTAGATTCAGGTGATACGACTCATCAGAATCGATGATGTTTTTCATTATTTGTTTTTACTTTAGACTGAACCCCCAATTTCTTTCAGACCAAATTCAAGGATAAAAACTCAGGGACGAAAGGGTGAAGATAAGAGCGAAAACAGTTCTTCTGAACAGGAATGCACATTGCAAGACCACAGCCGACACAATACTTACTATGATACTTCAGAATATATAATTCAATAAAAGAATGCAGGTTTAAGGCTATAGCGGACATAAGTGTCAAATATCCACATTTTTGTCCATTTGTAGACAGTCTACTAGCATTACTCCAGTGCTCTAAATGAATGTAAACGCACGAGTCTAAACACTTATCAGTATAGTTTAAAAGGTTAATATACTTCAAATGAGGAGAAAAAGTCAAAACTCTGCCAAACTAGTCGGCTTCCCATTTACAAATGTGCCTACATTGTTCGTAGAGAGATTCCTTGTAGTAATGCGGTCCTTCCTTTTAGAGTAGACCTGTATTCAAAATGGGCTTTGCTTACAATAAATAATAGAATACAAATATTTACCTGAAAATAAACATTCTAACACTTACAATTTAATTTTTCGTTTCCTTTGGGATCACTTGGTCTATGTGGTATCTTTGAAAATGGCTTTCTGCTCATGTATGAGCCAGAGGGCGTAGGCTGTATTGCAAACTTCATTACTGCTTATGAAGAGTCTAAATAAAACCGAGATTTCTATTTTTATCTGTAATGTGTTCTTTGCTTCCATTGGCATTTTTTTTTTTACTTTTGTTAGAAAGTTGAAAATAAACACAGAACTAACTTTGCATGTGAATGCATCTTTAGTAACATCAAAGGTGAATCACATAGCTGAGGAAAGAGACTTTCTGATGCATTCAGTTGTGTTATAAAAATTATAGAAATAGATTATGGTTCAGCACAAATCAGTCCCCCTTATTCAGTATTGTTTATTAGCAAGGTATAAAAAGCATATAATACTTGCACAGCCCTTCGTTTAATGTTCTAAGTCTAATGTCACATCACGCTACTGATAGGACAGGCAGATCCTTCTACCTCTACGAGGTGACCACATTGCCAGACAGCACCTATTGACATAACGAGAAGACAATAACAGGACAAACATGATAAAAGCTGCAACAAGCAGCCGCAAGCCCTCTACCATCCCACCAGCATTTTATAACTAAACGTTATTTTCACGCCATACACACATATAAGTGAAGATACCCGAGAAATTTCACAATCATGAAGTACAGCCTTTCCGATGCATTCAGAAGAGAATTAATTAAACCAGGAATCAAGTAAGGGTGCTTGGTCATCTGACGGTAAATTGTTGGTCGAAGACATCTGAGATGTTATACAAGGTCTTGTTGGGCTCGATTACTTGCTTTCTGGTTGCGGTTCTGGTAAGCTACAGAAACGTCAGTCAAGCCGGTCGCGTCCGGCGGGTTCACGGTCCTCGGTAGAAACTTCGCTCGTGAATACGCGGACGTGGTGCGAGATCAAAATCAGATAATCGAACATTCTAGAACCTAGCATTTGATGCATAATTTTGTACCGATATTACAACAAACAGCAAGACACATAACACACAGATGTATAAAAAATATCTTAATACTTGAAGTAAACATTTAGGGTCAAACAATGTCAAAATTAAACTTATGGTGTTTATCATAAATTTTGCATGAAACTTATATAAAATAGACAATGCAAATCCAAAACCAAAAACGGGGCTTCAGTTGCAGAAGAATTAGTTTTATTTAATTGAAGCTCTAAAGAATAAATTTGGCTGATCAAACCATCCAAGTAGTTATTGTCAATAGTCAATAAAACGTTCAAATAACTAGACGTCGACTGAAAGCTTCAATAACTTCAGATAGGTTTACTTCGGAATGAGATTCTTTCATATCAGCACAAGAGGGGCGCAATTCAAATCAATCGGAATACCGATAATTTGTCTAACTAGCTTGGTACCAAATATTTTATAATTTAATGTCAAGTAGAAAGGTGAGAGCTTCACACACTTATGACATGACCATAAAGTAATTGCTGTGTTTTTCAGAAGTTCAAAAAGCATTACGCCAGTTACATGCATGATAGAGGGAACCTGTCAATTCATTTCAATCAAAGCTTTATAATTATATATATATATATTATTAATAATAATAAATAGGGGTGGTATAATGTAAAACGTAGAAAAATCATACGTAGACAGACTTGATGCATATAAAATTCTGGATTTTAGTTTATTTTAAACTTTATTAAAATTGTTAATGGACCAAAACTAATCAAATGTTTTTTTTATAGAAATTAGAGCAGCCGTTAACAATTTAGAAAATGTATTGGTGGTACAAGGGCATGAATAATCAATAAACCAAGCTTTTATATATATATGGTTTATCTTTACATTAACAATAAAAAGATAAACTAATAGGCTTAACAACATACAGGATAAATTCAGTTTTCGCACCGTTAACTTTCCATTCCTGAGCAGTAATATCCCTTCTGCGTCATCATACAGTGTTTACATTTCCCCAGATAGCATGCTAACGTTTGGCCACTGTTGAATAAGGTTGTCCGTTTCGTTGGTCCAACGTAGACATTTAATGTAAGTCTGCACGTTGGGCCATCGTTGGGACAACGTTTAGGCTTTACGTTGGGCCAATGTATGTCAATTACAACGTTGGGCCAACGTTGGACAAAGGTTAGCTTTACACAGTTTTAACGTAGGCCAAACGTAGGAACTATGTATGATGCCAAACAATTTTTGCCAGTGAAAATGAGCCGTTCGGACAGTAAATCAACACGTGAGTATAATTATATTATATATTCGTTTCTGATTTAGGCAGCAATAATGAATTGCATAAGGCGGATATGAAAGCCTCTTATTACTGTGCAGTTGTGCTGACCTTAGTCTTTGCTTGATGCATACGTGACATTGTGGGTTTCGTTGTACTGCTGACCTTATTTTTTGCTGGGTGCACATGTGACATTGTAGGTTTTGTTGTACTCTGACTCTGGCTCACTTGTGAGTTTGACAGTTTATGACTCAGCTACACAAGACATTTAAGTTACTGCTTCTATATAGCTGTTAACAGAATCTGTGTAGCAATATCTAGGGTAGATGGGGCTCTCAAGCACTGGTCGGTAATCCATCTAGGAGTTGGCAACTCCAAACAAAAACCTGCATACCTGGATTTGCCTGTTCCAGTTATGTAAAGTCTGCTTCGTAAGCTGGGGCGGAAGAAATCATTACTATGATTCAACGGCCCAATGACGATGCAGCAGCATATTGTGGAGCATGGAGAACATGACAAGGCACAAAAGTAGTCATGGTCATCCACTGCATCCGGGCTTAGCTCCAGATGTCCTGACACTGTCTTGCCTCTGGATCCAGCAAGGTCAGGATGAGAGAGTGAGGTTGACTCTGCTCGCCTCTCCCTCACTATAATCTAATTTACAGCGCATGTCATCTTAATCAGCAACACACATTCACAGCAAGCACATATATGCAAATCATACAAAAGCCCTGTGGCGATGGGCGAGCAGCAAAGCAGCAGGTGAGGAAACACTGGAAGCTGTAGCTCGGACCTGCACACAGGCGGCTTGATCCTATACGGGTCGCTTTCCTTAAGAGCGAAGCAGTATGGGGAATTCGGCAGCCGAACTGAGCGACTGAGCAGACCTTTTTAGGATCGCACTGCTCACCCCCGTAGCATGGGGAAGGGGCTAGAAAAGGTGCCCTAAACAATTGCCTGCTTCAAAACTCCTGGCTGGTTAACCGCGATCAGCGGGAATCCTACTTAGCGGTCAAACAAGAAAAAAGAAGATGAAGGTGATACCTCTTACCATCGGCGCTTGGAATGTGCGCACCCTAATGGACAGTTCTAGTTCTGACAGACCTGAGCGAAGAACAGCTCTAGTTGGTAGAGAACTTGACCGATACAAAGTCGAGATTGTAGCTCTGAGTGAGACTCGCCTTGCCGAAGAAGTCTTTTAAAAGAAGTTGGTGCTGGCTACACTTTCTTCTGGAGTGGACGCAAGAAAGAAGAGCGGTGTGAAGCAGGAGTAGGATTCGCCATCAAGTCACACCTCGTCAGCAAGCTTTCAGGACTTCCCAAAGGCATAAATGACCGCCTGATGATGCTGAGACTCCCCTTATCTGGCAAGAGGCATGCAACAATTGTAAGTGCCTATGCACCCACAATGACTAACCCAGATGCGGTTAAAGACAAGTTCTATGATGATTTGGATTCTGTTATTTCTGCAGCACCCCGGACTGACGAACTCATCCTCCTCGGGGACTTCAATGCCAGAGTGGGCACAGACCACCAGACCTGGGAAGGAGTGATTGGATCTGAAGGTATAGGGAAGTGCAGCAGCAATGGACTCCTCCTTTTAAGGAAGTGTGCAGAGCATGAATTACTGATCACCAACACAGTCTTCCGTCTACCAACTCGCAGAAAGACAACATGGATGCACGCTCGCTCCAAACACTGGCATCTCATTTACTATGTCACAGTGCGAAGACAGGACAGACAGGATGTCAGAGTGACTAAAACTATGTGTGGTGCAGACTGTTGGACAGATCACAGGCTTGTTGTCAGCAAACTCAACTTGCGCATTCAGCCTGTACGACGACCACAAGGCAAGAAGGTGCTAAAAAAATAGATGTCTCCAAGCTGAAACAAGACAGCAAGAGGCAAGCATTCGTCAACGATCTTTGCAGCCGTTTAGATTCACTTGAACACAGTTCAGAAGATGTAGATGAGAACTGGATTGTCTTCAGAGACACCATTCACTCTTCAGCAATGGATTCCCTAGGACCAATATCTCGCAAACACCAAGATTGGTTTGATGAGAATGACAAAAAAAATCAGGGACTCCTTGAAGAGAAACACCAAAAACACAAGGCTTACCTCAGAAATACCAGCTCAGTATCTAGCAAGGGCCTATTCAAACATATGCAAGACAGTTCAGACGAGGCTCAGAGACAGGCAAGACTCCTGGCTGAGAAAAGAAAGCTGATGAAATCCAGTCCTTTCCAGACATAAAAGACATGAAAAAGTTCTTTGATGCACTCTAGACAGTACATGGTCCCTAGAGCTCAGGAACCACCCCACTCCTTAGTGCAGATGGAACTTGTCTTCTGACTGATAAAGAAGCTATCTTGAAAAGATTGGCTGAACACTTTGATGATGTTCTTAATCGGCCATCATCTATCAATAATAAAGCTATCAACAGACTACCACAGGTGGAATGTAATCCGCTGCTTGATGAGCTCCCAACCATCTCTGGAATATTGAAAGCAATAAAACTCCTGTCATCTGGCAAGGCTCCAGGATCAGATGCAATACCTGCAGAGATCTACAAAGCAGGAGGTCCTCCAGTTGCAGAGAAATTGACAGTTATTTCACATTATGTGGAGAAGAGAAGCTATCTCTCAAGAATTCAAAGATGCAACAATTATCCACCTATTCAAAAGGAAAGGGAATCCTCAAGTCTGTGACAATCATCGATGCATCTCTTTATTGTCAGTTGCTGGGAAGATTCTTGCTAGGGTCCTACTAAACCGATTGAATGAACACCTGGAACCAGAAAGCCAGTGTGGATCAGGAAAAACAGAGGAACAATAGACATGGTCTTCACAGCACGACAGCTTCAGGAAAAATGCCAGGAATAGAATGTGGACTTGTACATGACCTTTGTTGACCTTACCAAAGCATTTGACATAGTCAGTCGTTAGGGACTTTGGAAAATTATAGCAAAGTTTGTTTGTCCTGCCAAATTCATAGCAATGGTGAGGCAGTTACATGATGGTATGCTTGCAAGGGTCCAAAATGATGGCGAGTTTTCTGATCCATTTCCTGTGACAAAAAATAGAGTTAAGCAAATCTGTGTACTAGCTTCAACACTGTTCAGCATGATGTTTTCTGCCATGCTTACAGATGCTTTCCAGGATGGTGACAATGGTATACCTATTATGTATCGCTTTGATGGGAAAATGTTAAACCTAAGAAGGTTGCAAGCTAAATCTAAGGTGCAGACAGAGGTGCTAGACGAGTTCCTCTTTGCTGATGACATGGCAAAGGGTGCTCAAACAGAAGAGAAAATGTAAAAAGATGTGGATCAAGTATCTGATTCATGTGACAGCTATGATCTCACAATCAGCAGCAAAAAGACTGGGGTAGTATATTAGCCAGAACCTGGAAAGCCTTACAAGGAGCCTACCATCACAGTGAAAAGTCAACGACTGCAAGTTGTAGACAAGTTCACCTACCTTGGAAGGATATTGTCTAGAGTTGTGCACATTGATGATGAAGTCAATACTAGAATTGCCAAAGCTAGTGCAGCATTTGGCCGGCTACGTGGAAGTATTTAGGACCGAAGTGGAATCAGACTTGACACAAAGCTGAAAGTATATAGATCGGTTGTGCTGCCAACACTATTATGCGCATGCAAAACTTGGACAGTTTATCAAAGGCATGCCAAAAGACTGATCCACTTCTATACAAGCTGTCTTAGAAAACTTCTAAAGATCAAGTGGCAAGACAGGATCCCAGACACAGAAGTCCTGAAAAGGGTAGGGATGCAGAGTATACATACTCTTCTGAAATTGGCACAGTTAAGATGGACAGGCCATGTTACCAGAATGACAGATGAACGTATGCCAAAGAAAATCCTGTATGGAGAATTTCAAGTAGGAAAACGCTCCCATGGTGGTCAGAAGAAGCGACACAAGGACACCCTCAAAGCCTCCCTTAAAGATTTCAACATATCAACAGTCATGGGAACAGATTGCACAAGATCGTACAAAGTGGCGAAGCTTCATAAAAAGGGGAGCTGGTGAATACGAAGCAAAAAGAATCAGCGAGGCCGAGCAGAAACGTGCACAGCGGAAAGCCAGAGCTAAGGCATCAACAACAGAGCTTTCTTCCTCAGACCTCTCTTGTTCTATCTGCAACAGGCAGTTTAGAGCTAACTTTGGTCTCAGCAGCCATCTTAGAACACACAAATAATAACACATCTCACAGCTGATTAGGATTAGTCATTGTCAGTAATGACAGACGAACTAGAGATATTTTATGACTGTAGAATATTATTTCAATTACAAGCAGTGGTTTTGTTTATTTATTTATTTATTTTTATCTTTTTTTATTTTTTTGTTTTTATTTTATTTTTATTTATGTATTTTTTTTTTTTTTTTGATAACTAACATAGCATTTTTCTCTCCTGAGGAGGAGTCTGATCAGCGTCTACACCGTTGTCCGTGTGCGTATTTCGGACCAATTACCCTAGTTAAATAATGTTTGTGCTGTAAGAATGTCAAAATTACTAATGCGCTAGAGCATGGCAAAAGCTTTTTGTAATGTCACATGGAGGTAATAAATTAGTATTTTGACAATAGAAAGAAATGCGTTGATTAACTATTCTCAAAATGCTCAGTTTCAATTCTTTTAGAGCTGTATTTTTCAACATACTCTCGCTTTCACCATCGATTACCGAATTTATTCAAGGCAGCAGCAATTACTTCCCTACATTAACATCAATATAACAAAGAAATCGGTATTTCGGTCCTTTAGAAATTATATTTCGAAGTCTCAAATCAGGAACTAGTTTTAAATTTGCAGGAATTATATGACCTACTGCTGGACAGAAATACGCTGAGTCTTTACAATCTCAGGTCTCAGGAGTAGGCAGTAGTATTAATATTGAGATCTGGAACAAGTTTATTAAAATTAAAACTAACAGATCCAACATGTTTATTAAGCAGGAGAAGGCCATATATATATCAGTTATAGAAAAAAGGAAGGGAAAATTCCAGGGAGTGCCACAATCACGTCGCAGCCCATCCGAGACACAAAATGTTAGAGGAGAAAACAAAAACGTACGTAAAGCACTATAATTAGCTCTCTTCTCCCCAAGCAAGGTAATTGAAATGCTTAAAGAACTGAAAACTACAAGAACAAAATAAATCGAGGTAAGACATAAAACAAATCACCCCGTAGAATAACTCACACAGCAACAAAGATTAAGCCTAAATCCGGGACTTCACCTTAGAACGATCAGAAAAATAAACCGACGGAAAGTTTAAAGCATTTTACGGTCAGTCAACTTCACCCTGGGTTCCGATGCTACTGTTAATACAGAAATAAATAAAATTTTTGTCCGCATAAAAGCTCAAAATTCAGTCAATGCATAAAAGCAAAAACCGCAAAAACATAAAATTCAAACTTATCACTATGATAAACAAAGACGAGTGCCAAAATAAACGAAAACGAATAGCTGAACCACGACAGACCAAGCCAAAGACACATCGTCAAGTCCCAGCCTACTGGTTTAAGTGGACGGCATTGAGTCTGAGGCCCGAACTACTGTCGTGCATTTAAAAAGTGAAGCATGACCATCAATAAACAATTAGGTTGATAACTAGGCATGCAGTCTGCCGCATATTACCCAGGTTATAGCCGTTTTTATAGCAGTTAGTTGGTTTTCTGAATTGCTCCGAAAGTTAGATTTTCACACAAATTTTCTAAAGCGTATGCTTAGTCACCATACAAGTTTGATTCCGATTTACCTTGTTTGCAGAAGTGTTTTCAGACCGACGTTATATTTTTCTAACTAGGCTCTGTGCCTGCAATAACATTTCGAAATTACCTTGCGAAGTTTCACATAGCGATAGCCCTGCCTAAGAAATTTCGCAGTAAGGGTTTTATTACGGCAGTTAAAGTAACTAAGATTTGAAGAAGCTCTGGCAAATATAGTTGGTTGAGACCTGTATACCTATATGAGATACGCCGGTTGGACATCGCCATACAGAAAAGGAAAATTGACTATATCAAAATAAAACCGTTTGTTTATCATAAATTCTGATAAATTTTGAAGACAATAGGCAATTCATTCTGGATTTTCCCCCTACCCCCTCCCGCCCAGCCCTTCCGGCCCCTTCTCTCTGGTTCATCAAAGGTTACATACTACTCTGAATTACAAGAATCACATAAATTTTATATGCAGACTATATCATGTTTCGTTTCTAACAAAACTCTCCAGATAAGTCGGTCTAGATACAAATATATTTCATTAAAAAAATGTACAGTAGGTCCATTTTGAGAAAAAACTTGCCATTTTACCATTAATGTGAGCAATATTTCTTTCATTTAAGAATTTACTTTTTAGTCGAGTAATAACACCTTCTAGGCTTAATTAATTATTTAGATTTTTTTTATAATTATTTAGATTTTTTGTAAATGTACTGCCTAGCAACTACCATAATATTGTTTAATAGTATATATATATATATATATATATATATATATATATATATATATATATATATATATATATATATATATATATATATATATATATATATATATATATATATATATATATATAATTTTCATCATTTTTCCTAATCTGTGCCAGATATACTTTGTCACAACAATATTTATTATATATATTCACATTGAAAGTTTTTAATTTTTCACTTATTTAAGTTCTGTTATAACAGAACTGTAGTGTACTATTTCATACCTTGATGACTCACCTAAACCCTTTACCCATTTATTTTAGTCACTATTTCTGAGGCATTTATCAGAACATCGTAAGTATCCTGCTGCCATTTTTCGTCTTTAAGAATAGGTTTGTCTGTAAGAACAGGAAGGGCTGCGGTTTGTGATTGTGGCACTCCCTGGACTGTTCTCTTTCCTTTGTTATGTCATATAGATTACAAAAGACATTTAACCGATTTCAAATACGGAATCTGTTATTAGCTATCCATTCTATCCAATCATTTTTTTATAATCTCTGGTATTCTAAAATAAATTCCCTCAAAATGTTCCTTTAAAATCATAACACTGTACAATATTTCCGTACTCATTAATTAGGCAGGCTATTCACAATACTCCTTAATTAACCAATTTTATATTAAAACATTACAGCTATTAAAATTGTTTTTTTTACCACCCACAAAGGAGAGTCTAAAACCTGTGTATTCTCTATATCCAATATATCGCAAAAAAAGCCAATATTGTAAAGTATCTCCCATAAATAGATTTTAAAGAGATGTTATTATATGAACACCATGTCCTTGACCAAAACTGAAAACATTATTAAAATCAATATTTGACAGTAAATTCCACAAGGTACTCTTTCGGTTTTATGATTACTCTACGGAGCCACGATACTATTAATGTCCTTACAAAGTGAAGAATATTAATCATTCTAAGCCTACATGCATTAATGTTTGTATAATTATAACCGTTTTATTCTGTCTGCTCCATTGTTTCATAAAATTCTCATCACGAAACATACCTGTATAATTTTGACCCGCTAAACCCCACTTAATATAGTAAAGGGTTTATATGGGTATACATTATTTTCTTATTTCTGCTCAAAAACATAAATTGTGGGTTCTCGTAAGAACCGCCTTACTTTTCTGTGTAAAACATAGATTGTGGGTACTGACAAAGGCGATTCCAACGGGTACCCGAATCTATGTTTTAGAGCAAAAATATGAAAATTATCAGAATTTATTTGAAAACGTTTATTTTTTTTTTTTTTTTTTTTTGTGGTTAAACTTTCAATATATTTGAATATGCGTGTTTTCAAAATGATACCATTTTTTCTAATCGTTTCAAGAATTCATTAGGCAGGTGGATTTGGCAAGGAGATTAAGAAATAAGCAAACTTAAATATTGCAAGAAGTTTAATTATTGTTGTTCAGCCTTATAGCGTAAAGTTTCTTCTTGCCCATTATCTGAGTAAATTTTCAAATTTATAGAGAATACCATGATAACATAGTTTCTATTTGTTGTATACTTATGTACTAAATGTAAAGCCAAATATTTTAAATGGACCTTGTGGTCAGTCAAAATTTATATTACCACACAGGCGAGTCTACAGTTACTCATTGAGTCAGCATTTGTTTTCTCTACATACCTTTCAAACCTGACATGTTATAGAAAGTAGTCAATGTATCAAGGTCATGTGTTTTATATTCCATCCATGAAAATCTGAGTAACATCGGCATATTAGCTTAAAAGAAAACTTTCATGATTTATAGATTACGTTGATGTTTTTTGTTTTTTCTTAACATTTTTCTCAAGACTTTTACCGCCAAAATAAAAAAGGTAAAATAAGATTGGGTCGGTTCTAATAGGTGATATTTTGTATTACACAAGATTCAGATCCTGTCTCGTACATTTTAACTTCGTAATACATTAACCTATAGATAATGTGCTATTCTATTCTGTTATTCACCCCCTCCACAGAAAAACGACCTTTCAGTCGTGATAAATTCTTAATTCAGAAGGTCCCTTTAAACAGTTACCTGTATGACGTAGGTCCTCCCGCTACATTGATCACGTGTCAGTTTCTTTTCTGTGGACTGTGAATTGTTCAAGGATTATTATCTGTGTTAGAAAATTGGATTAAAATTAATTCTACACGGTTAAAAGTTTTATATCCTTGCTTTCCACTGGTTCTATATTCACTCCTTCTACTATCCATGTACTTATTTTTGAAATATCGATTTTAGATTTCTTGTTCTCTCAATGATAAATTTCTTCCTTTGTTTCCGCGTCAGTCGATGCATTTCGCCCGCGGCAACTGTGGTCATTTAAAAGCGAAATGGGATACACATCCATCTTGTTTATCTTGTAATTCTTGCACACGTATCTCTCCTTGCTCTATTTGCAGTTCCTGGACAGCCAAAGTTTGGAATCTAGCTGAAAAGAGACGGCTTTATGCCACTAGAAAGTCAGTAATGACGAAGAGAAGAAAACAGAAGAAATCAAAGAAAACCAAAAAGTCCCAGTCAGACATGTCTGACAGCGAGACAGTTGATGGGAATACCGCCCCAAATAGCTATACTGCTCGGGGCAGGACCCATCAAGGTGGCAGCCCGGCGGACAGAGTCTGACCGGGCATCAAGCCCACCAGTCACCAGTCACCAGTCACCGGTCAACCAGTCACCGGTCAACCAGTCACCGGTCAACCAGTCACCAGTCAACCGGTCATCAGTCATCCGGTCACCGGGCAACTTATCACCGGTCAATCTTTCACCGGTCATCCAGTCACTGGTCATCCAGTCACCGTTCATCCAGTCACTGGTCATCCAGTCACTGGTCAACCAGTCACCAGTCAACCAGGCACCAGTCAACTAGGCTCCAGTCAACCAGACATTGGTTTACAGTCATTCGCATATGACCCACAAACACAAATTCCGCCTGGTTACATACCTATTAATGTGCCTATACAAAGCTACGCTCCGTCCATAAGTAGCCATATTTCACATGGTAGTGTCCGCATACTATCCAATGTTTTAATTCCTGGATATGTACGTTCTGAAAGATTAGAACTTCCTAATCCAGCTTCTTCCTCTAGACATATAATTCCACTCGAACCTGTTTTTCGCAGATCTCAGATCCGAGTGTAATGATTGAGCCTCTTAATTCAACTGATTTATCTATCTCCAGACCTTCAAGGAAGGATCAGTCAAAAAGAGAGCATAAATCTAAAAAGAGAAGAAGACATCGATCGTCCTCTTCTTCTATTTCTACTTCTAGATCAGGCTCTTTGAGTTCTTCTCGGCGAAAGAAAAATTCAAAGAGATCTACGCCTCTCACAAAAAGAGAAGAAAACGATCGATGACGCCTTCTTCTTCATCAGATACTTCCCAATCTCAACTTGACATTGGTAGATATACAAGGGCTCATAAATCTCCCCACGTTGTTCAAACGCCAACTCCAATATAACCTGAGGAGACTAATTTTAGTCCAGTCACTAATCAACTTATTAATTATGATCAGTTTCAACCGAATCTCACTCAACAGAACAAGGAGTCAGATTCGGAAACTGAATCCGAAGTCTGGTCCTTCGATCGTGTGATTAACGAGGTCTTCCGGCTTCTTCCTCCTGAGTTATGCCCCAAAACTCAGCAGGATCAAGCACCATTAAAACCTCTCTCTGGGATCGAACAATTAATAGAGTCTCGTTCCCACTCCATTACTTGTCCTTCCACAATCCAAATTAGTAGAAAATACAACAAAATACATTCAAAATAGACTAGACTCGGACAAATGTTTAAGAGACTGGATATGCCCGCAAAGCTTGGTTTCGACTCTTGCTCCGACTAAATTCTACAAGAGCCAAAACCAATATTTGCCAACTGACAATATTCCTCAGTTAAAAGCGGATGCGTCTCTCCTAGACATTTCTAATAAAGGAAGAGCTTCCATTCCGCTGAAGAATCTTGAAGCATGGGAAAGGAAGGCTAGAAAACTAGTCTCCATTAATTCTCATGCTGATCTATTTTCTTCAGCTGCCTTCCTTTCATTACAACAGGAATCGATGTCGGTTGCGGCCCTGTCCAGACTTCTGGAGGCCGTAGCCAAATCGATTAAATATGCTACTGCCATGTCTAAACTTTTAACTACTGAATTATTCCAAGCTAGGAGGGACGCAGCCCTAGCTTCGTCTAAACTACTTCTCGACAATTCCACATACGAGTTAAGGAACGCTCCTATTAACTCGAAATCCTTATTTGACGGCAGGATAAAAGAAATAGCTAAATCAAATTTTGAAGCTCAACAGCAAAGGTTTCTAGCTTCTACATCCATTCAATCACAATCTCATTCTTTTAAGCCTCCTTCTCAGAGTAGAGCTTTCAAGATACCTATATATCCTGCTAAACAAACAACATCCAATTTTAAACCTACGCAATCGTATAGGTCCAAAAATATTCCTCAAAGCTCATCTTCTCACACTACAAAAGATAATATCAAGAGGATTGGTAACATCCGTCAGTTCCCCTCCTCTAAACCTGCCTCTTCCTCCGCAAGATTATGAAGGCCCGCCCTTTCCACTGCCTGCTCCTCCGCTCGCGGACATTCCAGTGGGAGGACAATTGGCCCATTTTGCGGTAAAATGGGAGGAAATAACAGACAACAAATGGGTCCATTCTATCGTACGAAACGGATTCAGGATACCATTCATCAAAATTCCTCCTTTGTCATCTGTTCCGATCAGAATGAGTCAATCTTCCTCCCCGTTTCCCAGAGAAGAGATCGAAAACCTTCTCAACAAACGGGCAGTGGAAAGGGTACAGAATCCGGGAACTCCCGGATTTTATTCCCGGATATTCCTTGTTCCAAACAAAAACGGAAAGTTGCGTTTGATAATAGACCTTTCTTTATTAAACCGATACATAAAGAAACAAGCATTCAAAATGGAAACAGTCAAATCGGTGAGACAAGCGATGAGACTCAACGATTGGGTTGTCTCCATAGACTTAACAGATGCATACCTACACGTTCCGATACATCATCAATCCAGGAAGTATCTTCGCTTCGTACACGAAGATCAAGTATATCACTTCTCGGCCCTACAGTTCGGAATGTCCCTAAGCCCGTTAATGTTTTCGAAACTGATAGACGTTATTGCAGCGTTTCTACGCCAACGTGCCATATCAGTTTTTCCATACCTAGACGATTGGCTGATCAAAAATTTGATTCGCAACCGACTGATTACTCAGACAAGCTTTTGCATTCAAACTATTCAAAACCTAGGTTTTCTGCCAAATCTCAAAAAGTCAGATCTCTTTCCTGCTCAGAAATTCACTTTCATAGGTATGGAATTTCTGAAGCAACAAAATTTAGTCAGGGTTCCAACGGATCGTGTACAGAACCTAATTCTGACAATTAAGAAAATAATGTCAGCCAAACATGTATCGGCACGAACTTTCCTTTCCGTTTTGGGCAAACTCAGTGCTGCAGCAGACCTTTTTCTCATAGGCAGACTGCACTTACGTCATCTTCAGATGTGCCTGCTGTCTGTCTGGAAACCACATATTCTTCTCGATCACCCAATCTCGATAAACGGTATGATTCGATCTCACTTACAATGGTAGTTAAACCCCATTCGATTCGAGACAGGGACTTCTATCCATCCTCCAGATCCCGAATTCTTCTTTTATACGGATGCCAGTCATTACGGATGGGGAGCTCATTTAGAGCCGACAACACTGTCCTTTCATGGTCGCTGGACAGAAAACCAATCCCAGCTCCATATCAATATGTTAGAAATGATGGCCATACGATTAGCACTGAAATAAGCCAAAACATTTATTCACCATTCTTGCATCATAATATCCACAGACAACACAACGGTGGTCTCATATATCAACAAACAGGGTGGCACTCATTCCCCCAATCTTTGCGTAGAAGTTTGGAAAATACTCAAGTGGTGCCTTCAACAAGACATAGTTATCAGAGTTCGTCACATTCCAGGCAAATTCAACATTCTTGCAGACCGCCTCTCAAGACTAGACAAACCTATCAAGACAGAATGGGCTCTGGATCAAACAGTTGCGAATTTAGTATTTCAGATGCTCAACTTCCCAAATGTAGATCTGTCTGCGACAAGATTCAACCACAGACTCCCATTATATGTCTCTCCAGTACAAGACTACAAAGCACTAGCGATAGATGCCCTGTCCATGGACTTGAATCATCTTCATGCAAATGCTTTTTCTCCTTTTATTCTGATACCTGCTCTTGTACAGAAAATCCGACAACATCAATGCAGAATAGTTCTCATAGCTCCGTTCTGGCCACAACAACAGTGGTTCTCAGAACTTCTCCTTCTATTAGTGTCAGCCCCAATTCGTCTGCCACTAATTCCAAGACTACTGACTCAATTCAAAGGAAGATTTGTCCATCAAAACCTCCCAATTCTCGACCTTCACGCTTGGGAGTTATCAAACAATCAATCAGAGATAAGAAATTTTCACAAAACGTTACAGATTTTGTCTCCAGATCAAGAAGAGCATCTACACAAAAAGTCTACGATGCAAAATGGACCATCTTCTCTAATTGGTGTCATACAAGAAAGGTTAATCCGATCTCGGCCCCTATTACAGTTAAAGCCGATTTCTTAATCTTTCTTTTTTCGGAAAAGAAATGTCAGATTAGTACTATGAAAGGTTTTAGATCTATGATCTCTAACACTTTAAAATTCAAAACTGGTAATAGAATCGGATCTAATCCAGTCTTATCTGAACTTATCAGATCTTTTGAACTTCAACGACCAGTACAAAGATCTCTTACACCTAAATTGGACTTATCGTGGGTTTTAGTATGTCTAAAAAAACCACCCTTTGAACCTCTTGATAAGGCTTCTAAATTTCACGTTACTATTAAGACAGCCTTTCTCTTTGCTCTTGCCACTGCTAAAAGGTGTAGTGAAATACATGCTCTGGCTATGGATTCACAACATTTAAGATTTAATCAATCTGATGGTTCAGTTTCCTTGATACTTAAAAGTGGCTGTTTAGCAAAAGAAAAAAAAAAAAAAAAAAAAAAAAAAAACAGCTTCCTTCTGTTAAACCAGATCCTATTGTTGTTCCTAGTCTTGCTCGAATATGTAAACGGGAACATACTGAAAGACTTCTTTGCCCCGTTAGGTCTCTGAAATTCTATCTCAAAATGACTAGCTCTTATCGCCAGAACAGAACTAGACTCTTTCTTCCCATTAAAGGCAATAAGGATATTTCTAAGACACTATCTCGAGATGGATATCTTACAATGTTAAACTTGCCTATAGGTTACTCACTAAACGAGAAGTCTCTTTCCTTAAAATCAAAAAGTCTTAATTCAGAAATTGGGATTAACTTTTTAGGAGAAATCCTCCCTCCTACTCTGCAAATTCTAGCACATTATCTATAGGTTAATGTATAACGAAGTTAAAATGAAGTTTTTTAAAAGTAAACATATTTTAACGAGTAATACTTAACCTATAGATAAGTATTTATCGTCCCACCTCCCTTCCCTCGCTCTTTTCACCTAATTGTGTATTGTTTTACACATAAAAGAAACTGACACGTGATCATTTGAGCGGGAGGAACTACGTCATACAGGTAACTGTTTAAAAGGACCTTCTGAATTAAGAATTTATCACGACTGAAATGTCATTTTTCTGTGGAGGGGGTGAATAACAGAAAAGAATAGTACATTATCTATAGGTTAAGTATTACTCGTTAAAATATGTTTTACTTTTAAAAACCTTCATTTATACCCAATTTTAACGGAAGATCTAAAATTATAATATTTTAAATCAAGGCGATTCCAAGAAATTATGTCAAATGCCTTTTCAAACCCAATAGACAAAATCATACCTGGTATTTCTTGTTTTTAGCTTCAAACAGAATGTCGAATATTAAACGAACATTTTCTCTGATCCATCTTTCAGACAGAAATTTTTTTACACTTTTGTGAGTCAGTTTATACAATTCTTGCTTATCCTATTAGCAATAAATAATTAAATAAATAAATATACAATTTAGGACACCGGTTTTTTAGCTATGCCTACAGTTATAAGGGATTGGGCAAACATATGATTATTCCTTTTATTACACTCAACTATATTCTATATTGATATATCTTTATTTATCAGAATGTATATCTTAGACTATTTACAGCTTCAGCTGCATCAAATATCAGCAATAACTAATCATGTTACATAAGAAACCAAGAGTGTGTGCAATGTGCCAGTGCAGTGGCTGATAATCTTTCTTAAGTCATAAGTGTAGTCTCAGGTATGACTAGCAGTATTGTCTGAAAACATTTACGCCACTGTAGCGTGAGGTCTATCAGACCACGAGATCTGTTGGACTGGAAGTATGAAACTTGAAATGCCGCTGTAACTCACGCTGCATACATGATACCTTTCAGGTCATGGGGAAATATCAGAAAGTCATACGACTTGAAATAACTAATAAACAGTTAAATAATAATTGAGGCTTACCGTTTTTGTGAAAAAAAAAAAAAAAATATGTTACTCAGTATGGAATCCTAACCACCGCAACTGAATTACACACAAAGTAAACACACATAAGTTCGGCACTGTTATTACTTGCTTTATTCAAGATTCGTAACAAAACTAATCATAAAACGGTCCTTTCTGTTCGTACATGACATACAGATTTTGCTGAATGCTAGATCAACTAGAAAAGCAAATGTTGTCTGTTGGTGTATTTCAACGAAAAGCCGAATGACTGACGGGTTCAACAGCTGCAGAATAGTGAGCTTTTAAAGGCGTTTTAAAAAAAAAAAGAATAAAAAGGATAAAAAGTAGTATATTATGCTTTATTTTTATCTGTTTTTTTTTATTTTGTTTAGTTGACAGTTTATTTTTGTTTACCAGACAGCAAGCTCCAGGGGCACAGTACATTCAAAGTCACCAAATGCATCTCTTTTTTTCAAGCGTTTTTGCCGCAAAACTGAAACAAAATAGCAGAAATCTACGATTGCATTAGTGTAGTCTTATTAATAATAAATATTTTGATTGACCGATGCATCATTATTTCTTTAAGACATCCAAAAGTATATCAGAGTGTCAATCCAAAGCAACCGATGTAATGTGTGCACGGATTTATTTCCGCTTATATTTGTTTTGTAAAGATGCACCAATATAAACGGCAATCGACGGATAACATGCCAATGCAGTAATAAAATAGCTTTACGCAGTCATAAACATTTGTGTGTCGATATAAAGTTGTTATGGTTATGTTACCCAAGCCATAAATCAATCTCATAAATCCGTAAACGAATGACGAATCAGAATGTTCAGGCCAACAGATATGGACCCCAGAATAAAGGGTATAATCAGGCGTCCGCGGATAGTAAGCATTACTTGGTAAGCCAGCTTCGCCCACAGGCCTGAACGAAGGAAATTTAGGTAGAAGCGTATGTCCGGGATTTCGGAAGTCTACTGCTGGTTTGTCATTGGAAATAAAAACATCAGAAACAATTCTGGAAACTGCCACATTGTACGGATTAACAAGATCATGATGTCTCCCACAGAACTTTTTAAGAGTTGCTAGCAGTTTGGTTTTTTGATACCACTGGCTCAAAAGCTCTGTAGTGAGCACTTTTCCACGCTCGATGACGCGTGATAATTTGAACAGGCTCTGGCATAACGCATTAACTGCAATACGTAAACGCCGTATGCTGGTACAGAAGGGATATTACTGCTCCGGGATGGAAAGTTAACAATGGGAAAATTGAAAAATAGAAAGGAAGGCAATTATCAGGAATCGATATAATTATTCCACACCTCCCATCAGAGACATCAAAGGGAAAGAAACACAAACACGAAATAACTGGACCTAATGGAAACAGCACTATCGGAAAGCCAAACGGACAGTTACTTTCCCACAAAAGGGCCAAATGGCTACCCAAAACAAAAAGATGTAGCAACACACACGTTCAAAGACGAACTATAACAAAAATAAACCATGACAAAAGGACCGCCTTGGAAAGGTCAGTGAAAAGTATTTCACTGGGGGGCTTTAATCGATTTTACGTGACCACAATCCTCGCCCTTACTTCTGGCGCGGTCATCCCACAATTATTGAAGTCATCTTGTTTGTCGTAAAGGCTAGTAGTAAGTTTTCCATTGTCAATGTAGAGAGCAATCCAAATATGAGGAGGAGGCTGCAGTCTCCGTTGTTTCCTTTCTTTCAAGCTTACGTGCATTGATAAATTCCAAATACTCTGCAAATTTGTGTTTTTCAGAGCCAATACATCATCTATATATCTGTAGGTGAAATTAAACTGTTGTGCAAAGTATTTCTTGACTGCATTGAGGAGACTGTGTACAAATTCCGCCTCATACGAGTATAAAAACAAGTCGGCAAGCAAAAGTGCACAGCTAGTACCCATCGTTATACCGTTATTTTGCTGAAATATCCGTCCGCCGAACTCCACAAAAATAATGTTGTCGATTTGATATTCCAGCGTCTTTATAACATCTGTATCTGAGTATATTTGTAGTGCATCAGTGTGATCCCGAACGAAGTATATGTAACAACCAAAAAACAAACTGTAACAGAAATATTACCTTGACAGCCAATTGTAAAACTGTTGTATATGGATGGTAATGACTCCACCCTGGATTTTATACTATTCAGTCCTCATATTTATACAAAATATGTCAACAATTTATGGCAATGAGCGACAAAAAAAGCAAGTGGGCAACGACTGAAAGTGTGAAAGGCACTTAATGATAACTTAGTAATATTCTTTCATTTCACGACGATCACAATTAATGTAAAACGAACGTCAAAAAGATTGCCTTTTAAAAGTAAGCATGGCATATTCAAAAGGTCCACTTTGCAGAAAATTTCTGCACAACAGAATATGACCTTGGTTTAAAATTCTCTCTGTTTAAGACGATAGCCCATAGTGGACAAATAAAACCAGGAAAGCTAGTATAGCTACTCGAATAGTCTGAACACTTGTGGCTATATTGTTAGCTCACTTGAGCACAAGGAGCTTAAGGTATGCTATTGTAACAGCTCTCCGTCCGTCCGTCCTCAACAATTTCTTCTAATGGCATCTCCTAAACAAGTAAGCCAGTTTCAGAATTATTTCAGGTAAAAAAAATGTTTCTATTATAGTCCTTATCAAATTGCAAAAATGGTTCCGCTTTATTAAACAAAATGGCTAAAAATAATGAATAAAAATATTTAAACGACATCTCTCTGTATGCGTGCGTGCATGAGTGCATATTTGTGTTTTCGTGCGTGCGCGCGCGCCTGTGGTTGTGTGTGTGTGTGTGTGTGTGTGTGTGTGTGTATTCATTGTTCCCAGTGTTCATTCTATTTTAAAAATCTATTTGCAGGTAATGACTAGTGATCTCCCGTGTACCTTGTTATTGCGGTTGCTAATGTTATACATGTAGTTGTCTGTTTCATTACACATATGTCCCGAAGTCTTACTATCCAATGATGTATTATTGGTCCAGGGTTAAACACCTTAGCGAATAAAAAGTATGAACCTGTCGTTAAAGTTTTGGTCCTCATTGTCCATTAAATACGAATATACGTGAGACATATAGTCTTGACAAGCTATGAATATATTATGAAATGTTTCTGTACGTATTTAAAAGGTTATGAAAATCTTTATGAAATTTAATTACAAATTGACAATATTGTCCATTTCAGATATACGATAACGATCGGACTTATGGAAGATACTGCGAGCATACTGATATTCCAACGATAACTAGCTTATCAAGCCTTCTTCTTGTAGAATTTGTTTCCGATTTTTTTGGTGAGACGACTACTACAGGCTTCAACGCAGACTACACATTTGTGGACGGTAAGCGTCACATACGTGTGCTAAAATTCTTTCAAATGATTATATTTAAACCAAATAGTGAATGCACCATATGCAGATTCGCTTGCAAAATAGAACCCCGAGGGAACTTGTTATGTACTTCTTATGTCATGTACTTATTAGAAATTTCAGCCAGTTCTACAGGAAAAGGGGTGGGGAGTGACTTTCGTGATTTCAGGTTTTCTTTTCCGTACATCAAGCTCCTTCTAATGGTATAAGCTCATGAATAGTTTCAATAAAACTTGTCTGCTTCATTTTCTTGAATTGTACTTGTGACTTAGTATAATTTCTCGTGCATTCAATGCCTTAAGGTACTTTATGTAAGTAACTGCCACACAAGACTCCAGCAAACCGAAGTCAATAAAGTATTCTTCTCAGCAACTTGCTGTCATAAAAGACTGTCATCCTTACATAACAGAAAACAGAATCCTCTAATTTGTATTCAGCGAGGTACAGCCAAACCAGATCCTTATCCTAATATAACAGGAAAAAAGAAACCAACAAATCATTATACTCAGCAACGCTCCACCAAACGAGTCCCACGTAAACTCAGCAAGTTACTGACATACTAACCTTTCAGTCTGATATAACTGGAAACAGAACCTAACAAAGTATAATAATCAGGAAGGTATTTCCAGACTAGCTCTCAGTCAGATTTAACTGGAAAAAAGTAAGAAAAAGTCCAGGGAGTGCCACAATCACAAACCGCAGCCCTTCCCAGACACCAAGAGGAAGAAGAAACCGACAAATCCAAACAAGCACAAATCGAACAAACGTACGAAAAGCACTTAAATTAGCTCTCTCAGAGGTTTTGTCTGTTTCCTCTGCCTCTCGGTGTTTGGGAATGGCTGCGGCTTGTGATTGTGGCACTCTCTAGACTTTTCTGTTACCTTGTTTTTGAGGAGAATAAACAAAAAAAAAGGTAAGAGAAAAATCCAGGGAATGCCACAATCACAAACCGCAGCCCTTCCCAGACACCAAAAGGAAGAGGAAACCGACAAATCCAAACAAGCACAAATCGAACAAACGTACGAAAAGCACTAAGATTAGCTCTCTCTTCCCCAAGCGAGGTAATCGCAAAGCTAAAATGCCTGAATAAACATAAGAACGAAATGACACAAGGTAAGACATAAAACAAATCGCCTCGTAGAATAAACCACAAAGCAACAAAGAGTGAGACTAACACCGGGACCACCGCCCTAGAACGGTCAGCAGAGTAAACCACCGTCGTGTTTAAAGCACTTTTACAGCTAGCCAACTTCACCCTAGGTCCCGATGCTACTCTTAATACAGAAATACATTAAAAATTTGGTTCGCATAAAGGCTCCCAACTCAGTCAATGCATCAAAGCGAAATCATAAAATCAAATTAATGACTATAATAAACAAAGATGAATACTCATGGCTAATTCTATTGTATGCCAGAGTGAATGAAAATTAATAGTTGAACTACTGCTAGCCAAGCCAAAGACATATCGTCATGCTCCAACCCACTGGTTAAAGTTTTACGAAAAGGTCGCCACTGAGTCTGAGGCCCGAACTGCCGTTGTGCAATTAAAGAGTGAACCGTAGCCATCAACAATGATTGGATTGACAACAACTAGGCATGCAGTCTGCAGCATAATATCCAGACTGTAGCCAATTGTTTTATAACGGTTAATAAGTTTTCTGAATTGCTCCGAAAAGTTAGATTTTCCTACAATGTTTCTAAATCTGTACACTAAGTCACCGTAAAAGTCTGGTTCGTATATACCTTGTTGCAGAAGTGTTTGCAGACTGACGCTATATTTTTTCTACCAAGGCACTGTGTCTGCGATAAAAACTCGAAAACGCCTTACGAAGTTTAAAATAAAGATATCCCTGCCTAAGAAGTTTGGCAGTAAGAGCTTTATTACGGTAGTTGAAGTAACTAAGATTTGAAGAAGCTCTGGCGAATCTAATAAGTTGAGATATGTTTACCCCATATGAGATACGCCGGGGGACATCGCTATCCAGAAAAAGGAAATTAATTATATCAAAATCAAAACTGTCCCGTTTATCATAAATTTTGTGGAAACTATACCATTAGAAATACATAGATTCAAATCCAAAAAAAAGATGCCTCGGTATCGGAGGAATTTGCTCTATTCAATTGTAGTTTTTTAGGGTATATGCGGCCCACCAAACGGTCAAAGTAAATATTGTCAATATTTAATAAATCATCAAGGCATCTTGAAGTTGAATTAAAAGCCTCAGTATTATCAATAATGTTAGCCTGGTTTTCACATGAGAGAGACGTTATGAAATCTCTCTCATAACAAAAAAAAAAAAAAAAAAAAAAAAAAAATCTGCGACAAGAGGAGCATAATAAGTTCCCATCGGAATACCAATAGTTTGCCTATAAAGTTTAGTTCCAAATCTAATAAAAATATTATCCAAAAGATAAACAAGGGGATCATAGACTTTTGACACGACCATAAATTGTGATTATTGTATACATGAGAAGTGAAAAAAAAATACATTCTTCGTTGCAAGCCAAATATTGGGTATTCTCCCGAATAAACGTTCGGTTAATTAAATCAATAAGTTTATCTTTTATAAGATGATGAAGTAACGTAGAATACAGTGTAGAAAAATCATATGTAGACAATTTAGAAGCCTGAGAGTTGTCAGATTTAAATTTATTGAGAACATCATTGGAATTTTTAATTGACCAAACATAATTAATTCCGTCCCTTTCGTAAAAAGTATCATAGTATCTAATCCAATACTTTGTAACAGCAGTAAGACACAAAATTAGCAGTTTGGATAAAACAGTAGTCGTGCATGAACTAGAATTAGCAATGAAACGTGCTTTATAAGGTCGTTTATGAAGTTTCTGTAACCAATATAACGTAGGAATTCTGTCTTGCTATTCCTGAACTCTCATTGCAAATTTAGCAATAATATCGGTAGAATGGGTATTAACAATAGATCTCTCGTCAGTAGTAATCCGTTCATATGTTTTAGAAGCAGAACCCAAATCAGATTTCTAAGCTAGGTACTGCTAAAACAAAAAGAAACAGAACCCAACAGTGTTTCACAGCCTCCGCCTGAAAAAACACACATACAGAAAAAAAAAAAAAAAAAAAAAAAAAAAAAAAAACAGAACCCACAACACCATAAACTGAGCAAGGTACTGCCACACAAGACTCTCAGTTTGGTATAACAGAAGTAGCACCCACAAAAAGTTATCCTGAAAAAAAAAATCAGGATCTGTCAAAAATAATGTAAAACAGTATCAAATAGAATCAATCAAAACATTATCCCAGACTCAAATATAATCATTGCGAAAGCTGATAAAATACGACAATTCGACATAATTGGCACTGATTGCTATACATATAGTAAATGAATGCACAGAGGATGTCTTTTACTATGAATAATTCCTGACGCGAAGGAATTGTCTAAACTGCATTACAATGATCCAAAAATATATATCTGCCCGAGAAAAAAATGCTCATTTAAATTAAAATGGAAATTAAAATAGAAGGTGAGATTTTTAAGGACTAACGGAAGGTCTAAAGAGTATACAGATATTATATCGGAAATATGCAAAATCATTAATTCGACTTATATTTAGCCTGAATAAGTAAACGTTTGAAGTGGTAACAACATATCGAATGCGCAGACTCAGCAATTCGATGCTTATTTTTTATTTTTATTTTTTTTTAAACTATACATTTTAATGATTAACTATCAATATGTAGGTTAGCCTGCATTATTTTAGCATCCTTTCTGCATCAAAGGCTTGCTTCCAAAAAAGATTTATATATAATCATAAAACAAGACAATAGGATTGCATAGTTTTTGTATTGATTTTAATTCTTAACGCGTTTCACACCTACTGTAGATCATCAGAAAACGAGTTCTTCAAAGTTACGCACATATATCCCGTTGTGTACATCAAGTCAGTACAGGGCGTATATTTATCCTATTTTACCTTTAAGTTATACGAAATAATTAGTTAGCAGAAAACAGTGAGAGACATATTTCAAACGGAAATATATTAGTGAATATGCTTTTAGAATGCAAAAAGATACGATACATGTCATTAACCCGTAGTTAATAGCGTCCATTCCTTTTTAGAAATGTCGGACAAAAATATAAGTGAAATAACAGGAAATGCCTCAACTATGGATAATAGTCTTCCAAAGACACCCAAAGAAGAAGAGTTGAGGAACATACAATGACAGAACAAACAAAATATTTGAAACCATGTCAAAAGATAAAACTGCAACAGAGGAATGGCCTTGGAAATGTCAGCAGAAAAAACAAAAACAAAAACAAAACAAAAAAAAAAAAAAACTAACTAGGCGAGCGAGGTTTGGGACTTGAAACAATTTCACTCGGGCAATCCTCTCCAGCCCTTCAGTCCTTAAATCTTATGCAGCTTCGAATATATATATATTATATATATATATACACGAGTATTTATATATGAACCGTCACGCGAAAAGGGACCATCTTGGACTCTTTGGTGAAAATGAGTTATTATTGTTTATAAATATGTTGATATTTTAGAAACAAATTTACACCAAAATGAATAAACTACTCCTAAAGGTTACATATTTACACTATTTTAAACATAATAACGTCATAGAATACTAATTCGACATCATAAGTTACGTCAACAAACTTTTACAGGTAAAGTAACAGATAGTTATGCAAGAAAACATCTGAAAGAGTTTAAAACAATAACAGATTTATTTCCTTAAATTTAAATCATTAATAGGCATATAGTTGAGAAATCTGGCATGCTGTCGGCGTCTGCAGCTGTGAAATTAAACGATTATTAGCCTCGTTGCAAGAAAACCTGCAAATAGAATGTGTGAAGAACAAAGGCGCAGTTTGATCAGCCTACGCATCCGCACACTGATCAGCGCCTTTGTTCTTCGCTTTTCTGGTAATATGATTACTTAGGCGACTATATGCAAAACCAGTTCATACCACCTAAAGGCTTCTAAGGCTGAGCAGGATGTTCATTTTTATTTTATTTGTTTCGCGCCTAGTCGTAAAACGCACAGACCGGTTTTCTCGCTATTGAGGTCGTATGATATACAAACATTTTAAAGGACTCACTATTGTGTCTCAAAAATCTGTATAAAGACAAAAAAAAAGGGTTCTTACTGACTATTTCCCACATTATTCAAAGTAGTTTTACGAGATTGATACAAGTGTAGAAATCTTGAAAATGGGACAGATGAATTGATAGCGTCACAAACCGTAATACATGTTCAGCATCTCAAATATGTTTCAACGGTGCGCAAATGATAAATAATTGACTATTATGCGAATACATCAAGGCTCTGTGAACCAATGATATTATATTTAATAACCTATATGCAATATAACATTCTTTCGCTGCAAAATTGAAGTTATGTATGTGGAACGATGTTATTTTTTTCCTACAAGTTTCAGACGAAATGTTCACTTTGGAAACTCTTAAGAACCGCGGCGCCGAGGCGGTGCCAACGAGTGCCATCAACCTATGCTTCAGATCAGAAATAATAATCGTAACATCACTGTTGTAAATCTACGACATGTCATACTCTAAATAATTACTATATGTGTAAGGTAATATGTGGCTACCTGGACATATATAAATATCGCACTGTGAATAATTCCGAAAAGGGCGAACTAACAGGACACTGCTACGCGTCAGAGGACCGCAGTCCTAAGAGGAGTCGTTTCGGGGAGTGTTATTTTATATTTTCGTAATTGTCATCAATTTGTAGGTTTTCTGTGTGAAGTCTAAAAGGCGACAAATGAGTCGAGTCTGAAAACAGATTGTTGATTCGTGCGTCTGTATAGTGGATGCAGGATGATCCAACTCTGCATTTTCTTACATAGGATTTTCATGTAAACTAGACCGGCTGCGCTATTTCTTTTTTTTTTTTTTTTTTCATTATAGTGGGAATTTTCGTAATCTGGCTGCATGAGTTGAGCAGGAAGAACGCTGAGCAGACTGCGCAGCATGTTCAGTCTGATCAGGGCCTCTTTTTAGAAAGCACTAATTCGGTCTTGCAGGTATCTCCAGTTTGCGTGAAAGGAATGGCTAGGAAAGACGCTGAGCGGACAGTCTGATCGGGGTCTCTTTATAGCAGGCGCAAAGTGAAAGTAAGGGATATGAGAATAGTGCAGGACCGAACTTGCCGATGTGCACATCGGAGCAATTGCGACATTCATTAGATTACACATGATATATATATATATATATATATATATATATATATATATATATATATATATATATATATATATATATATATATATATATATATTGTACGCTCTTTCGTTGATACAAGGGCAGGGCAGTCATTTTCGGCGAAAGACTGCACACAATTCAAATAAATAGCCGCCTGTTCAGTGGAAGTGTGTTTAGGAAAACGGACAGCGGCGTTCAACATGATCCCATTGAAGCGATTAGGCCATAAAACCTCAACACAACATAATTTGCAAGCACTCACGTTTACACAGAAACGGACATATTTTTGTTTAGGTGATATTATTAATTCTGTGAATACAGGTGCCCAGATTTTAGCAGAATTTAAATAAGTATTATACGTTAAGATCACATCGATATTCATTTTATTTCAAGTGTATTATGGGTTGGCATTTATTATGAAGTGGCATTTATGGGCTGACAATATTTCAGATGTCAGGCCCTGATATTCGAGGTTGTCATGTCCTGATTGCGGAGGGGGGTCGGTGATTGGACGTTGTCAGCGAACATTCAAAATGTCATTGCCCTAATATATATGGTGTAAAGAGAGACAGGGCTGACAATCTGAATGTCATGGCCCTTTGTTAATCAAAAGAGTTGTAAAATTCTAACATTGTTAGAGTTTCTGTGTAGAGGTACAGTTAGGCAAACCCAACCCGAAGCGCAGTTAAAATGGGAGTCACCCTTGGTGCATCTTGGCCGCCTTGTGCGTAAGTCCTCGTGACTAGGTCTAAAGCAGTAGCTAGAACAATTACACATTCACAGAAAACAACAACAAACAAACAAAAAAACAACGATTAATACCCCTGCATCCCACACTTTTCTATGAGAAAGCGTGTTTACCGGGATGTTCATCGCGTAGGCCCGTTTTCTTGATGCTTTATCTTGATAAATCTATATACGTCGTTTCATTTATTCGTTGCCAGTCAGCAAATAAACGCTTTGTTTACCCCTGACGAGTCAGATAATCGTCTTCAAAATATTTAAGCAGGCAAGATCACGTTTCAGAAAGCTATAAAAAGAACACAAAATTTCCTTTCCTCCGATATCCCGTTAACAAATTTAAATCTGTCCTCCGACATCCCGCATCATACCTCCGACATCTAGTTACCACTAAATTTGGCAATAACCCTAACGAATTGTTAAAATCCGCCACGTCTGCTACTTCTTGCATAATTTATAGAAAGGTTCGTATTTTATCAGCTTTCGCAATGACTATATTGAGTCTGGGATAATGTTTTGATTGATTCTATTTGATACTGTTTTACATTATTTTTGACAGACATACATACGCAATGGAAATGATTTACCTGGCAAAAGCTATAAACAACTGAAAGTGGAATTTGGGTGAAAAACAATGAAATTTCCTTTTCAAACGTGATTTTGAATAAATAGGAGGACACTTTATACTAAAATGTCATTTTCATATATTTAATCATTCAGTTCAGAAAAAAATATGTTACGTTGCTTATCTTCCAGGTGCATTCTTTTTATCAATAATAGAGGATAAACACATACCCTATCGCTGCATGACTTCTTTTGTTTACCTCCGAAATCTAGCAACCTCCGATATCCGGATATCCGGATATTCATTTTCCCTTGGTGTTATCGGTGCAATGCATGTTGAAAATACAACAATAAGAAAGCGTTACATTACCATCGTCAAGACGACACCCACACCCTCTGTCTGCGAACTGTTTGACCTCATCCTCTTGTAATTTATCCTCCGGTCGAATGTCGAAGGGAATAAATCTACTGGGCCCGGCACTTGACTGACATTCCCCAGATGAGAAATCGCTACCCTAGATCGCCGTCGGAATCAGAAAATTCCTCATTTTCTACCGCTCAACCTGTAAACGTTGCCACTAAATTGAGAGTCACTTCATGGTCGCCGTCAATGTTCAGAAAACGATTTTCAGGCAACAGATTTTTCACGGATGCGGAAAACAACTGCAACATTTCTACTATTTATTTTATTTTTTAAATTCCGCCGCGCATGTAAAACAAAGAAGGAGAAAAACTCGAATATTAACATTATGAAAAATCAAAACAGTTCAATGGTTTTGAAAAAAAAGAAGACCATTTCGCCCTATATAAGTAAATAATGTCTAATAAAGACACAACGTAATCCAATAATCTATATAAGACGTTAGCGCGAACATTATTTTCGAACGTCATTTACGTTGAATGATGTAACTCCCCAGAAGGGAAGTTAACTTCCCAGATTCCATAATGGTTAACCATCCGAGCAAAGAAAAAATCCCCAGTTGAACCATGGTGACCCAAGAAAGAGACATGGAAAATTTTGACCCAGATCATCTAATGAATATTTTTTAACTCGAGAACCATCATTGAATCTGAACCCTGACCCACATTAAAGAGGTAAGCAAAGTGGTCAATCGTGGTTATACCCCTTTCGTTTATAACATATGACAATTTTAATAAAATAATCAGAAAAAGAAGGTTTTGCTTTTTTTCCCTTATACCAATTGGCAGTCGTAGGACTTAATTTTTATTTGCACTTATTGTATATTTCTAGTATTTTTTCCCATTGCTCTTTATTTAATTTTATTTTATTATTTATTTAATATTTATTTTCTTTTTTTTTTCTTGTATTTGAAATTCACATTTACAAATTAAGATCCATATTGCTTAACAAATTTGTGTCACTATTATGAACATCTGAGATTGTCAAGGCGAAGATGTAAATAAGTAATCATACTTTCGTTCGGATACTTTTTCTTAAGTATTACAATGTATATTGTCATGGAATATATGGAAATAAAATACGTTTACACTACAATTAGGATAAGGGTCCGTTTCTGGCGAAAGAAAATACAGAAGTACTGGTTATTTGCTTACAGACTACGCCTGTCAAGGTAAAGTTTGGCTAGGAAAACTGACCGACTCGACCTGATCTTGATAGTGTTGACTGTGCCGTAAACTCCAATCCAACCAATCAAGCACATTACGAAAACACGCCTATTCAAATATATGGAAAATTTCATCTCCAAAAAAACTGAATTTTTTGAGATAAAAAAAAACTCTGATATTTTTCATATTTCTATCCAAAACATAGATTGTGGGTACTCGTTAGAACCGCCTCGGCGAGGCGGTTCTAACGAATACCTACAATTTATGTTTTGAGCAGAAATCTAAAAAATAATGTATACCCCTGTAAACCCCAGTTTTACTATATAAAAGTGGGGTTCAAGGGGGTCAAAATTATATGGGCATGTTTTCGTGATGACAATTACGAAGCACAGCCATCCCGAGGCACCAAACGAAGGGGAGATATGAACAAAGATGAACTGCAAGAGAGTGAAAATAATCTTTAACGTAATTTGACGTCAAAATATAATACCGTTAGCAACACCACCATTGTAACCGCTTGAAAACGTTGCACTTCGGAGCCGGGGGGAATAATTAAAATATAGCAGAGACTGGTATGTCTTTCCTTTTTACATATTACTACCTGTATTACTACCTGTATTGCGACCTCCTTGTTTAGCATAATACAATTGTCATTTATTTACTCAGAGTTAACGAGAACCATTTCGAAAACACTGGAATCCTATTATAGATTATTACAATAATACATCGCACTGCGTATCAAATAAAGCTACTTTCAACTGATGGAACTCGTTTGCTCCAGTATTCCAGTGATGCTGTTTGACACACCAGGGATATTCGGATATCTAACACATGTTGCTTGTGTTCAGTACCCATGTTTGTTCCATTATAGGCTTTATCTGTGACTGTTTTGTTGCCCTTTATGATTCGCGGATGAGTTGATCTCCACGCGGACCGAACAAACGTATGCTTTTACCACAATGGAAGCTGTGGTCAAGGGTAAACCTAGCTCATGCCCACCTCCCCCTCCCCAAGTATTTTATTACTAACCAATGAACTGTGGTACTTCATTGTTGTACGTTTTTGTTAAAATAAAAAAAGAATGTGCGTAGTCCTTTCTTTATCTCAGGAAAATGAATTAAATTTCACGGCACAATGCACACCAAAAAAAAAAAAAAAAAAAAAAAAAAAAAATTGTGGACACTATTCCTTGTGTTTTAAGTCATATCTAATATATCTTGGATACATTAACGTATCAGTCGCTTCGCGTGTATTCCTGTACTGCCTAAAATGTAATGTTTCTTGTCTTTTCTTTTTGTTTCTTGAAGGATCATGTAGGAGCACTCTAGTTGAAAGACAGGGAGGGTTTGGTCTTGACGACAGGAACTATGTACATGCTTATAATAAAACGTTAGACTGTTGGTGGACTATTCTGGCTAATGACAGCAAACAAATACAATTACATATATCATGTCTAGATATAGGGAGAAACGTCAAGTACAGTCTGGGATTTATAAAAGTAAGTTTTGTATTCCTATCCATGACAGCACAGACAAAAATAAATGGAATTTGGCGTCAACATTACACGAATCGTAAATACAGGTAAAGAGATGCAGAGCTCAGCTGAGATACGTACCTAGATGCTAAACTTTCAGCTAATAGGTCCCTGGTTCATGGTTTAAGTTCTTAGAATATATATATTTATATATATATATATATATATATATATATATATATATATATAGGTATCACTTTATTGGATTTTCTTCTTCTTTGACTTCTTCTTCTTCTAGCTTGTTTTCTTTCTCTCTCTCTCTCTCTCTGCAGACATAACTAATTATCATCTTTGCTATGAATAATTTTACTTATCTATCATTCAAACTCAACTGGATAAGTCTTGAAACTATTTCTCGCACATACATTTCTAACATTAGCTATCTAACCTATGTTTTCAACGTAAACATTAACGGGTTGAACCATAAAAATTGAATTTGATTTTAGTATTTTTCTTGATGTTTAACGCAAACGAATCATTCACAAATTTTATAACGTAAAGCTCATATGGCTTTAGTTTGTTTATGATGAATATCTGACGTGTACACATCGAATAAAATTCACATAAAAATAAAACAAGTAACTATAATAAAATAAACATATATGAAATTCATTCCTTTGATAAATGTAGCAAAGTACATTAAGCATACACACGTTTTTCAAGGATTGTGGCGACCGTAATATAAAGCATTCCCCAATTTCATTATAGCGTAGTTTATATTTTCTGGTCTTTTGTGATCACTCAGCCAATGCCGGGATTTTAGAAGCGTTTTGAGAGTCAGTGACAAGGTCTAATTGTCCGAAACTACCAGCTATGTCCCAAAAACTTTACACTTCAGGTTAATCTTATTTTTTTGTAATGTGTTCATTACTCTAAAATACCATTCCTTTGGTAGTATATTTATTTTTATAACAGCCGTGTTAGTGCTGTGTGGCGGCCGTAACACGTCTCACCGTTCTTCAATACAGTGTAATGTATATTTTCTGGACTTTTGACCATTTAGTCCTTTCCAGATTTTTGAGAAATTATGAAGATTACTGATGAGGCCTAATAGCTCGCAACTAGTTAGTCTGGCCGAGACATTTGACACTTTAGGGTATTTTTATGTTGTTTATGTGTTCATTGCTCTCAAGGTTAGTCCTTTTAGAATCTATTAATATTCACTGTAACTTGTGTAGGTGTCGTTTGGCTATTTTAATTGTGTTTATATGTTTATTGTTTGTCTCAATATATCATTGTCGTATAGCCTGGTAGTCAGGACAGACAAAGAAAACGAAGACTCTTTACAAATCTCGGTTTTTAAAGGTGTCCTACAAATAAAATACACAAACACATAGAACAAGACCTTACACAATATACAAATGTACAGATACAAATACATAGGACATAACTTGCACATCTTGACAGACATGTAATTAAATTTGGTTCTAGCGACCTTAATAGTTAGACATATGGATGGAGGTCATGAATATTTATAGATTATGCAGGTATCTTTGTGCATAAATTAAGTGATGAAACTGTGCAGAATTACTCTATCACTGTAATACTAACACCGATGCGTATCAATACTATGACCTGACACAGGAAAGCGCATTTCTTCACAAGACGAGGTTTGTTTACATTCAGCACGAAGACGGACATGTATGACAAAGGTGTGTAAAATAATCAATACTGACGGAACATAAACAAACAACCCTTATCAACATACCTGGCTGTACAATAAATTCATTCTGTGAATATCAGTGAAGATATAAACTTCAGAAGGTGAATTTTATAAATAATTTCTCCGTTGAATGGAGGATGACCTTCTGCCACTTAGATGGCCACCGGCTGAATGAAAAGAGCGCGCATAAAAATACAGGTGCGTAAACAACAGGTACATGCATTGGTTATTTGTGTTAGTAATCACCCTGACGTCACACACACTAAGAATAGAAGGAATTATAGAGTAAGGAAAGTTATCATTGGACTGCGCTATTTACATAGATCTACATACGAGTTAAAATACTACATAGAGGAATCCCGGGTTTCCCTTATGTAGGTGAAGGTTACTTTCACTTTACATTTTAAGGTAGCGTATCACAGATTGTAAAATAGAAACTACCTAAATTTAAGTAAAATAATTATTTGTCATGAAATGACCTGTGTGACATCATTATGTCCCCTAACCTACGGGAATGGAGGTTTCGGACATATTGATTTTAGTGCGGATCCAGTTGGTGTCGGCATTGGCGTTGACACCATGAAACATTGAAATCAATACAGAGAATCCAATGAAATCCCCATCAGTTAATTTGCATGTAATTGCAGGGATTACAAACTGTGAGAAAAGTCAACTGGACCGCGCCATGCGAAAAAGGTGCCTTCTGGAATATGCGGATAGCAAAGACCTAAAAAAAAAAAAAAAAAAACAAGCAAGGTATCACAGCCATAGTGGACAGTGTTTTGCTTTCTGTGTCGTAAAATATCAATAATAATAAGGGAAATTTTACGGCATATTTCAAAACTAACAAACTTTTCGAGAACTTGGAATTAGTTTTTGACTAATATCACAATCAAGATGCAATTTGTTCTAAGGACAATTTTGAACGTTTCTAACAAAATAATGGCTAGAAACTGTAAAAAGTGATCGCATGTAACAGATGTATGCTGACAGCATCGTGTTACTAAGCTTATTTGAGCCAGAATGTGAGAAAACGTACCTTTTGACATGTACACCGAATGCAGATTTACCTTAGACTGTGTATCTGTCCAATTTTATCAGTTTTCTTTGTCTGCATGAAAAAACGTTGCGTCTTTGGCTATCTAGAATGTGTCTTTCTGCTGGCCGTTCTAGCCGGTTCCTCTGTCGAGTTTATTTTTCTTCTTGTGTGGCGTTTGTTTTGCCGTTGCTTGTGCCACACCTCTCCTTCTTTTGGCACTTCGGTAAAGCTTTGCTTCGTATTTGTGTCATTTCCTGGGTATATTTACATATATTTGAGCCAGCGCTAGACAGAACCTACAATGAGACCTGTGTGACCAGCAAACACTTAGATCAGCCTGTATATCTTTCTAGTATGGCATAGTTTATCGCGTTTTGGACAGTCACTAGGCTGAAGAGGCCTACTCGGCTGATCTGAGTCTTCACTGGTCGCACAAGTCTAATTGTAGTATTGTCGTGCGCTAGTTCATTTTTTGACGGCCTACGTGAGCCTGTGCATCCGCTTTCTGCTTACAATTATGTTTGTTTTGTAGGTTGTGCTTATCGTTTGTTCAGTGTTTTCTGTTTTCTTTATTTCTTCGTTACTTTTAGATTTATGAATGGACAATAAATGACGACACACTGTGGAACAGTTCCTGTGAGAACAACCCTGTAGCTACATTTCTTTCATCTAAAAACATTCTTCATGTCAATTTACGCTACAATGGCACCGGTTCTGGTATATATTTCAATGTATCATACAACACAGGAGGTAAACTGACATCATTGATTGGGCCAGGTCAAGCGAAAACATCTCTTCGTTAGCGGACAGCGGAGGCACTGATCAGGCAACACTGATGCGCAAGCTTATCTAGGTCTTTGCTATCCGCATATTCCAGAAGGCACCTTTTTCGCATGGCGCGGTCCAATTGACTTTTCTCACAGTTTTTAGTCCCTGCAATTGCATGCCTTTACTATATACAAGAGTATAGTGGCAAACTGGAGGATGAAACGCGTTTGTGAACAAATGCAGCATTTCATACAAGTAATATAGCAAAACCTTTTGCTTATCAGATCGTCCGTTGCAAAGAACTACCCTCATCTGAGCAAGTACATAAGGCAGGTCCCTAATTAGAAAGCTGAATATACATGAGATCAATTTTCCTATCAAAGCGGACCGACGGCGTTGATGTAATAACTTCACCATAGCCCAATTAGTTGGACAGAATCATTGTTTATTTTGACATCACTGAATATTCATGTTACGTTGCATACGTCAATGTATTTAGTTGAGTTTGAACAACATAACATTTCAATAATCAGTTAAAAGGTTTTATTTATTTATTTTGTTTCATTTCTTTATTTTTATTATTATTTTTTTGTTCTGTAAATGCACTTAGAATATTAATATTCTTAAACGTATTTCACGTCTTTTATTGAGTCACAACGTTTGAATACGTACCTTCAGACATGTGTGATCAACGAAGATTCAGATCAGCCTGCGCATTCTTTCTCAGAATCTTTTTTTTTTATTATTATTATTATTATTATTATTCAACTGACAATCTCAATTAAATACATGTACAGACAGAATATTTGTTACATAAGTATATGTCTTTATAGTGCGCATTTTGGATTACCAATTCTCTTTTTTATGCGGACAACGAAGACTGATCTGGGATTGGCGCACATCTCAGAAGGTAGGAAGGTTTGCGACTTATTTATATTGTAGATATTGTTACAGGAAAGTAAAATATGATATTTATATTTTCTGTGACATTTGCAGAATTCTTCAGAGGGTATGGAAAAGTAATAACCGCTATGCAAGGAAGTATCTATTCCAGACTTATCCCTACAGACAGTGAATATTACTATCGTCCAGGTTCGACACACCTATACTATGAAAATGATCTCGATTGTTTATGGACAATAATAGGAAAGAAAAACAACATAATATTGTTAAAGTTTATGAGAATGAACATCGAATATGCCTATGACTGCAAGCATGATTATATATACGTAAGTGGAACCTCAGACTACCGTATTTACGCTATATATATTAAGACACCTTAAGTCATTAATATACTTGCTCTAACATTTTAACTGAGTCCATTTTATTACGCTGGCTTATTCAATCAGGGCACTGAAAATACTAATGGGGCGGTTGCCTGAAATTCTACAAAAAAGGTAAGAGAAAAGTCCAGGGAGTGCCACAATCACAAACCGCAGCCCTTCCCAGACCCCAAGAGGAAGAGGAAACCGACAAATCTAAACAAGCACAAACCGAACAAACGCACGAAAAGCACCATGACTAGCCCTCTCTTCCCCAAGCGAGGTAATCGCAATACTAAAAGGACTGAAAAACACAAGAACAAAATGACACACGGAAAGACATACAACAAATCGCCTCGTAGAATAAACCACAAAGCAACAAAGAGTAACACTAACACCCGGACCTCTACAAGTCTCTTAGATTATAATGTGCGCTGAAATTATAAAAAAAAAAAGTCACATATAAAACGTACACAAATTCATTTGTAAAATGAATCTGAGAGCAGAAAGTCAAACATGTGGCCGTGACCTCTTTAACGTTTTCAAAATTTGTTGATTTTGTATAGATATGGCTGAAAAGGGGATTGCGGGTAATGGCATTACAGAATACATGGCCAGTATAATATATGCTCTAATTTCATTCTCTCACATGTTTCCCCAAACGAGTTAAAAATGAAACTTATGGAAATAAAAACAATTTAAATGCTAAAACGCGCAAAAATGGGATTATCGGTTACCGTAAAAGACTTTCTGTCTTTTTGTGTGGACGAAAGTAGGGAAAATTTTATTCATATTAGAACTTTATATTTGTTTAAATTATATAATTAAATCATATTAATGCGACCGTATTCGGTATAGTCCAGTTGCTGAGCCCTATTTTTGAGACGAAAACTCTCCCCTATCATTCGAAAGGATAATTTTAGTATAAAATTAAAGCTAAACATCTCTGCTATTGTCTGCAGGGTGTTGTCGCGTCCGCTAGTAGATGCGTCATATTGTAACATGGGGAGATAACTCTGTACCCTGTTAGCCTGAGATTGAAGACGTAGGTATTTAAATAAAATAATGAACATAATAAATCCTTTCGAATTCTACCAGCTACAATGTTTTATAAATATACAATTAACATGCTACAGGTACATAGTTTTTAACAACTTGTTGAATGTCGTCTGATGTTAACGTAAGTAACAAAACAAGACCTCTGTTTTTAGTCCAATTATATTTTATTAATACGTTTGAATTTCCAGAAAAGAGTTTTTTTGTTGTTGTTTTTTTTTAACCTCAGATTACTAAACGACTTTGTATTATTTTTTTTTTTCTACCTTGACCATTATGTCGATAGTTTTTCACGCGAAAAAAAAAAGATGGGCATATTAGTTTGGAGATATCAGTGTCTCTGTTTTGCTGACAAGAAGGTTATTATGCATGCAATATAGTTTGAGCTACGCACTGAGAGTAATTGAATAAATCAGGAGTGATTGTCTTTTGCTGTATTATTGAACGGAATAGAATTTGGTTGCAGTAAACCTAACCTTACTTTTAACGTCAGTGTTGAATGTTCTTTCCAGTTTTACGTTTGCAGTTTTAAGACAAGAGAAATGAGTTGTTGTCAAACTAGGAGTGGGATTTAAATGTGTTACACATTATTGGTCTTTCTGCTTTTATAAGATACGAGCGTTTCCAAGCTTACTTTAGTCGTTTGTGTCTAATCGTATGTATTGTCGTAAGATTGTGATATGTGATACACGCTTCAGGTTAGCATTAATATCAGAACATTTACCTATACGATGTTTAACAGAAAGCATTGCTGGTTTATTGTTGTATTAATTCTATAATATTTGTTCTTGCCATAAATTCATTCACATTTATGATACATGCATTTCACTACTCATATCAAGATACTTCTTATGCAACACAGATGAATTAAGTACAAAGCTTCTTAATTCAACAGCGTTCGGCTAAATATTTAAAGTTCATATGAAAGTCATGCCTAGGGTAACGTAAATAACATTTCTGAAGATGAAAATATAATGAACAACCTATGAAAAATTCGATATTAAATCATTTTATAGACATCATGTTTATAACGTGAAAATATGTCGTATAGTAACATCAAACATATAATGAGTGTTAGTGCCTTGTCCTTTATATCCGTAAGACTTCTTGTGATACAAATATTAGTTTACAGTCAGGTTAACAAAATGGTAAGACAAAAGTCCAGGGAATGCCAAAATTACAAACCGCAGCCCTTCCCAGACCTCAAGAGGAAGAGGAAACCGACAAATCTATACAAGCACAAACCGAACAAACGTACGAAAAGCACTAAGATTAGCTCTCTCTTCCCCAAGCGAGGTAATCGAAATACTAAAAGGACTGAAAAACACAAGAACAAAATGACACACGGAAAGACATACAACAAATTGCCTTGTAGAATAAACCACAAAGCAACAAAGAGTAAGACTAACACCGGGACCACCGCCTTAGAACGGTCGGTAGAGCAAACCACCGGGGAGTTAAAGCACTTTTACAGCTAGCCAACTTCACCCTGGGTCCCGATACTACTCTTAATCACAATAATTAAAACAGAAAGCAAAATGGGCAGCTGTTGATGGTGACCAAAATGCTAACATTACAAAACAACTGGTAAAACAGAAAGCAAAGTGGGCAGCTATTGAAGACGGTGACCACAATGCTAGCATCACAACACATACAGAAAAACAAACAAACAAAAGAGCTACAACGAATAAGAACAACACCAGGACCACCGGGGGGTTTAAAGCACTTTTACAGCTAGCTAACTTCACCCTGGGTCCCGATGCTACTCTTAATACAGAAATACATAAGAATTCGGCTCCCGACTCAGCCAATGCATCAAAGCGAAAACATAAAAATCAAATTAATCACTATAATAAACAAAGACGAATACTCATGGCTAATTCTACTGTATGCCAGAGTAAATAAAAACCAATAGTTGAACCACGGCGGGCCAAGCCAAAGACATATTGTCAAGGCCTTACCCACTGGTTAAAGTTTTACGAAGAGGCCGTCATTGAGTCTGAGGCCTGAACCGCCGTCATGCAATTAAAGAGTGAAGCATAGCCATCAACAATGATTGGGTTGACAACTAGGCATGCAGTCTGCTGCATAATATCCAAGCTATAGCCAATTCTTTTATTACGGTTAATAAGTTTTCTGAATTGCTCCGAAAAGTTAGATTTACCTACAATTTTTCTACATCTGTACACTAAGTCACCGTAAAATTCGGGTTCCGATATACCTTGTTGCAGAAGAGTTTTCAGAGTGACGCTATATTTTTTCTAACAAGGCACTGTGTCTGCGATAAAATTTTGAAAACGCCTTACGAAGTTTAAAATAACGATAGCCCTGCCTAAGAAGTTTGGCAGTAAGGGTTTTATTACCGTAGTTAAAGTCATTAAGATTTGAAGAAGCTCTGGAGAATCTAATAAGTTGAGATATGTATACCCTATACGAGGTACGCCGGGGGACATCGCCATACAGAAAAGGGAAATTGACTATATCAAAATCAAAATCGTCCCGTTTATCATAAATTTTGGTGGAAACTTTACCATTAGATATACATAGATTCAAATCCAAAAAAGGTTACTCGGTATCGGAAGAATTTGCTCTATTTTATTGGAGTTCAGTAGGGTATATCCGGTCCACCATTTGGTCGAAGTAAATATTGTCAATATTTAATAAATCGTCAAGGTATCTTGAAGTTGAATTGAAAGCCTCAATTATGTCAGCCTGATTTTCACGTGAGAGAGACTTCATGAAATCTCTCTCAAAACAAAAAAAGAAACAAATCTGCAACAAGAGGAGCACAATTAGTTCCAATCGGAATACCAAAAGTTTGTCTATAAAGTTTAGTTCCAAATCTAATGAAAATATTATCCAAAAGATGCACAAGGGCAGCACAGACTTTTTGACACGACCATAAATTGTAATAATTATATACATCAGAAGTGAAAAAAGCACTTTCTTCGTTGCAAGCCAAATATTGGGTATTCTCCCGAATAAACGTTCGGTTAATTAAATCAATAAGTTTATCTTTTATAAGATAATGATGTAACGTAAAGTAAAGTGTAGAAAAATCGTATGTAGACAATTTAGAAGCCTGAAAGTTTTTAGATTTAAATTTATTGAGAACATCGTTAGAATTTTTAATTGACCAAAAATAGTTAATTCCATCCCTTTCGTAAACAGTATCATAGTATCTAATCCAATGCTTTTAAACAGCAGTAAGGCATGCAGTTAGCAGTTTGGACAAAACAGTAGTCGTACATGAACTAGAATTAGCAATGAAACGTGATTTATAAGGTCGTTTATGAAGTTTCGGTAACCAATATAACGTAGGAGGTCTGTCTTGCTTTTCTTTAATACTCACTGCAAACTTAGCAGTAATATCGATAGAATGGGTATTGACAGTAGATCTCCGTCAGTAGAAATCCGTTCATATGTTTTGGTACTACCAAGCTTTTGTTTTAGAGTATTGATATAATAAAGTCGTCACACAACAACAACATTATTAGCAGCTTTATCATTGGAGCCAAAACATACTTCCTATGAAATTCTTGGATACCTTGTTTCAAATATCGAAAAGATAGTTTAGGCTTAGTAGGGAGAAGATCAAGGTTATTAGAGTAAAATAACACGCGTTCATCAATGATCTTAAAAATATTTAATTTTCAATTATTTAAAGCATTAGACTCAACATGCTCTCGTTTACATCAACGCGTACAATAATCATTTAAAACACTGGCAATTGTTTCCCGACATTTATTGAAATCAATGTGGGCTAGGAATCTATATTTAGGACCTTTTGAAATAACTGAACGGATTCGTGAATCAGTTATAATCTTCAAGCTACAAGTGACAATATGACCCGCTGGTTGGTAACAAAATTTAGAATCTTTACAATCTGAAATATCAGGGGAACTAGTTTCAATATCAAGATGATAAACTAATTTATTGAAAATAAGTATAGTTTTACGGATAGGTTTGTTATATTTATAACAAATAATAGATAGGAGATTCAATGTTTTCGAAATATGAAGGTATAGATGATATAACATTATTATCCCGAAATAAGCTAGGTAAATCTATGAATTCAATACCTTTATTAATGAATGGAATTTTGATGAAGTGTCTAATGTGGTTAATTTCAGAATCAATGTAAGGACGAAGAGCATGTTGAGTATAACATCTAGTAAGGAGAGCTGCTTCATACAAATCATGTTTTCTATCATAAAATTTATTCGGACATAAATACGGACAGTTATTTTTTTTTCAGTCTATATTTATGTGTTCAAATGCATGAATTACTATCGTATTTTATTCATATAGTTTGTAATTCCATTTTAATTGATCTTCAAAGCCGTAAAAGAAGCCAGCAGTTGAGGAATCTAGAGACAGTTTATAAGTAAGGCCCTGCGATGATTATGCCGACAGTGGTAGAAATATCAAGTAGCTACGTAAAAAACAAAAACAAAAAAACACAATACATTTCAGTTGTGTTTCTTCTATTCTTCGTCCTGTATTCTCATATTCTCATTCAAATTAATATAACTTCATTTCGTCTCCCAAGAGAATTTACATGTGCCGTGGATTATCAAGTGAGATTTACACGTTTTTGAAGTATACAACAATGTACACTGTACAGTTGTGTATGTGATTTCCTGTTAAAATACTTTTTGCCATCGTTACTTTTACTTTCTAGTAACTTTCTAACTTTCGATTATACAAAATTAAATAAAACCATTTCATCAATAGAACTTGAACAGCCTGTCATTGTTCTCGCCTTTCGACAAAGCTTTTTTGAAAATCACAATACCGATATTAACTTTAGTAAAGTAAAACACTTATGGGAACGTTGCAAAGATTATGGGACAACATACTTTAAATAAACACAGAAAAAAAAAAAATCAAATATAAAGTCGGATATCTATGTCATGTGTAAGATCAATTCGATAATAAGTTATTGATGCGATTTAAACAGGTCTATTGTAGCAAGTTGTAGCGATTAACTAAAATCAAACGATGATTTAGTAAACTGGCCTTCCGGTGTTCATAAATATCGCGAGCTATTTTAGTTTATAATTATTATGTATAGTGTCAGAGTTGTTGAAATGTACTAGCCTCAATAATAAGTCCTGTAACGAAATGCATATTTAAATGCTATAAACAAAATAAGTTATCGATACTTCATCTTTGCATACTAAAACCTCTGTATAGAATATTTAGAATACTGCACTTTTAGGCACGTAAGGATTTCAGAATAAAGTCAGCATTTTGTTTGTAATGTATGACTTTAATAGAAAATTTAGATATAATGCTATATCAGTCCGGATCAGTTGAATGTTAGCTGTTCTACTTTCTACCATTATTAGGATATAAAATACTGTAATGACTTCTGTAATTTTAGTAACAGAGACGGCGAACGATTATACCAGTTTTAAAGTAGATTTCGTTTTTCAGTCAAACTATATCCTGCATAAAGGAACTATGAACTTTATTACTGTAAGAGGAGTCTTAATAGTGTAGGAGCTGAGAAATTAAAAGTATATTTCCCATGCATAAACTTACACATTCATAGTTTATGAGAAACAATAAATGGTAAAATAATTGCGGTTTTATTTCTTTTAGTATTATTAATAAGTATATGGGCCATATTACCTAGTTTTGGCCTCTGAAGCCTTATCAGTGATATTTGTATTCTGAAGATAAGAAAAACTAGATCGGGCAGTCGATGGCACGCCATCGCAAATCCCCACGCTTCTGGCAGAAATTGCCCTTGTACCACACAACATAGTTTTAAGCAACCAGGCAAAATTCTACTTGTATGTTATTCTACTCATCATTCCCTTCAATTTGATATGCCACATGACCATGTTGTGAGAAACTTAATTTTTGACCCTGTCCCACCCCTCAAGTCCCACCCCAAAGGGTGTTCCTGAGGTCACAAATTAAATCCCGTTCAATATGTTTATATCTATCACTACTGAGTATATGTGCACATTTTCGCATAAAAATCTTTAAAATTGACTTTGAAATTGGAAATTGTTAATATTTGACCTTTTGACCCCTCCCCAGGGCCCCTGGGGGCGGGGCCAACAATAAACGTGCTCTTGCACGCCCCACTTGTGTAAACAAGCCACTCACCAAATTTGGTTGGATTCTGTCCAGTGGTTTGGGAGGAGATAACATAACAGACGGACGGACGGACAGACGGACTGACGGACAGACAGACGGAGATCATAACAATATCCCGACGCTTTTTCTAAAAAGCGTGGGGATAACAAATCAAGTGTTCACTTTATAAGTAGGGACCAGCTTAGGCAAAAAGCAGGTTTAAGTAGCATCGGGACGCAGGGTAAAGGTGGCTAGCTGTAAAAGTGCTTTAAATTCCTACCCATCCCCTCCCACCCCCGGTGGTTTGTTCTACTGACCGTTCTAAGGCGGTGGTCCCGGTGTTGTTCTTACTCTTTTTACTTTTTTATTTTCTTTTTATTTGTGTTGTGATGCTAGCATTGCGATCTACGTCTTCAATAGCTGCCCCCCACTGTGCTTTCTGTTTTACAAGTTGTGTTGTGATGCTAGCATTTTGGTCACCTTCAACAGCTGCTCATTTTGCTTTCTGTCTACTAGTAGTGATAAAGAGTAGCATCGGGTGAAGTTGGATAGCTGTGAAAGTGCTTTAACCCCGCCCCTCCCCCCCCCCCCCCGACTCTCCTGCCCGTTCTAAGGCGGTGGTCTCGCTGTTAGTCTTACTCTTTGTTGCTTTGTGGTTTATTCTTCGAGGCGATTTGTTTTATGGCTTACCTTGTGTCATTTTGTTCTTGTGTTTTTCAATTCTTTTAGCATTTCGGTTACCTCGCTTGGGGAAGAGAGAACTAATCTCAGTGTTTTTCGTACGTTTGTTTGATTTGTGCTTGTTTGGATTTGTTGGTTTCCTCTTCCTCTTGGTGTCTTGGAAGAGCTGCGGTGTTTGATTGTTACTCTCCCTGGACTTTTCTCTTACCTTTTTATGAGGATGAGTTCTCGTCTTTGTTTAAAATAGTGATTAATAAGATTTTTATGGTTTTGCTTTGATGCCTTGACTGAGTTGGGAGCCTTTATGCGAACCGAATGTTTATGCATTTCTGTATTAAGAGTAGCATCGGGACCCAAGATGAAGTTGGCTAGCTGTAAAGGTACTTAAATCCCCGCCCCCTCCCCGGTAGTTTACTCTACTGACCGTTCTAAGGCGGTGGTCCCGGTGTTAGTTTTACCATTTATTGCTTTGTGATTTATTCTACGAGGCGATTTGCTTACAGTTGAATTTGTTTATTATAGTGATTAATTTGATTTTTATGTTTTTGCTTTGATGCATCGTCAGAGTTGGGAGCCATTATGCGAACCGAATTTTATGTATTTCTTTATTAAGAGTAGCATCGGGACCCAGGGTGAAGCTGGCTAGCTTTAAATGTGCTTTAAACCCCTCGGTAGTTGAAAATGAAGTTAAGCTCATGTATACGCTAAAAGGCATAGGCAGTGTTGCAACCTTCATTACTGCTTATGACGAGTCTCAATAAAACTGGTACTCCCCCGGTGGTTTAATCTACTGACCGTTCTAAGGCGGTGGTCCCGGTGTTAGTCTTACTCTTTGTTGCTTTGTGGTTTATTCTACGGGGCGATTTGTTGTACGTCTTACCTTGTGTCATTTAGTTCTTCTGTTTCAACGCTGTGTGTTCACTAGGACGTTATTCGTCTGTGGTCGGGCTAACCGTTGTACTTGTAGTGTATATATATTCAGACAGTACCACAAGACCAGATTTCGGAAAAAAACACAGCATTCTGAAATGTCCTAGTAGTTTATTATTTTAACCCTGACATGTCAACAGTAATTGTTTTCTTGCATTTTAAACTGCTAATGTGGTAGATAAATTATTTTATAATACACTCTCTCTGAGCCTAGTTGGTTTATACTAACTTATTGTGTACTTGCTGGCAGATTGAAGGAATATTTGCATGGAAGAAAAAGAACCCAGGGTTCATAGAACTTACTTTATTTTGTTTTAGCATTCTACAATGATAATAATAGAATAAACAAATAAGCAACACTGTTGGACATGATTGCAAATTTAATACTGGCATATCGTGAGAGAGACCATCGTATTTATCCCAAATAGTTGGACACCTTTACTTCTTTACCATACATAACCTAAAATTATAACAAGTACAATTTACTACCTGTTGATGGGTCTAAAAACTGCTGGAGTAGCAAACAGTGTAACCTTGATCAGATGCCGTGTAATGCTGCATCTGATCTGGGTCAACACTGTTTGTTCAAGCCTTTCTTTCCAAAATCTTAGGGTAAGCGTCTCGCAGCATAGATTCAGAATAGTCTGTGCATCCATTTTGCTGTATACGCTGATCATAGGATCTGACCAAGGACAACCAGCACTATTTTTTATTTAAACACTATTTTATTTGTATAAACCTTTACAGAAAATACATAACAGAATGATTGGATTCCGATCGGTACAAGTTTAGCTATTTTTGATCTACAAGTTGCCCCCATACTTCCTACTAAGTTTCAAGTCAGTTGTCATTTCCGTTCAGGAGAGACTTTCATGATGGTAGCCATAATGGCCAGCTTGGATTTCCGATCGAAAAAATATTTTAGCTATTTTTAGCTCACCTGTCACATAGTGACAAGGTGAGTTTTTGTGAGCACATTTTGTCCATCGTGCGTGCGTGCCTGCATCCGACCACCGCTCTGACGAATGTTTACTTGTGTGTTTTAAAATAATGGACACTTCAGTGTATTTCAATGGGATTTATTCCGTAGACATGGGATTCATTCCGTAGACACAAACTGACTGCGTGCGTCCGTCCGTAAACAATTTCTTCAAACGACATTTCCTCCTAAACCACTGATTGGCTTTTGACCAAACTTAACAGGAATGATCCTTGGTTGGTCCTCTTTCAAAGTTGTTGAAACGGTTCTGATCCATTGCATATCTAGATCACAGGAACTAAAATAGATTTGTTTAACTGAAAACTGAAAAAAATCTCCTTATCTGAAACCAGAAGGCCCAGGTCTTTGATATTTGGTATATAGCTTCATCTAATGGACCTCTACCAAAGTTGTTAATTATAGCCCTGGGTTCAAAATTGGCTCCGCGTCGGGGGTCACTTGTTTTACATAGACCCATACAGGGAAAAACTTTAAAAATCTTGTCTGAAAACATAAAGCTCAGGCCTCTGATATAGCTTCAGCTAGTGGACCTCTACCAAGATCATTCAAAACATCACCCTCCCGCCCTGGGGCCGACATGTTTTACACAGACTTATATAGAGACAACCTCAAAAAATCTTATCTGAAACCAGAAGGCCTGGGTCTTTGATATTTGGTACATAGCTTCACCTAGTAGACCACTGCCAAATTTGTTCAAATTATAGCGTTGAGGCCGAAAATGGCTTATACAGGAAAAAAACTTAAAAAGTCGTCTTGTCTGAAAGTGCCTTTGATATTTGGTATGTAGCATTGCCTAAAGGTCTTCTAATAAGAGTGTTCCAATTATGACCCTGGGGTGAAAAGAGGCCCCACCCAGGAGTGGGGGTGGGGATGGGGGCTAAGGTCACTTGTTTTGCATAGAGCAAAAGGCCATTGGCAATGATTAAGCCTAGGGCTACCAAACAAATAGGGAGGATGGGCCTGAAGAGTAGGTGACCTTTAAGTCAAAGGTCAAGGTCACTTGACCTTTAGTATCAAAAAGGCTTATAATTCTGCAATGCTTATGGTTAGGACCCTCAAACTTAGTAGACATGTTGGTCCCCACCAGTAGATGATCCTGAGGGCAAAATTCAATGTCACCAGGACCTTTAGTACTTAAAAGCTTGATAACTTGATGCTTGGGGCTAGGACCCACAAACTTAGAAGGGATGTTGGTCCTCACCAGTTGATGACACCGAGGACAAGGTTATGGTCATGGTCACCATGACCTTTAATACTAAAAAGTTAATAATTCAGCAGTGCTAGAGGCTAGAACCCTTGAACAGATGGGATGTTGGTCCTGACCAGTAGATGACCCTAATGGCAAAGGTCAAGATCACAGTAACCTCTAGTACTAAACAAGCTTATAACTCAGCAGTGCTTTGGGATAGGACCCTCAATCCTAGTAGGGATGTTTATTCTTACCAGAAGATGACCCTGAGGGCAAAAGTCATGGACAGGGTCACCATGACCTTCAGAACCGCATCCCTGTTAGCAGTGCTATGTATAACATGATTCAGGTCAGAGATATAGGGCCATGATGGCCCTCTTGTTGATCTACAAGTCACCAAGATGCTTCCTACAAAATTTCGAGTCAGCTGCCCTTTCTGTTCAGGAGAAGAAGCCCAAACTAGATTTGCAAGATGACCGTGAGGGAAAATGTCATGGTCAGGGTCACCATGACCTTAAGAACCGCATCCCTGTTAGCACTGCTAGCTATGTATAACATGATTCAGGTCAGGGATATAGAACCTCTTGTTGATCTTCGAGTCACCCAGATGCTTCCTACCCAATTTCGAGTCAAATGGCCTTTCTGTTCAGGAGAAGAAGCGAAAAATATATTTTCAAATGGTGGTCATGACATGATGGAGGCCATCTTTGGTTTCCGATCAGAACAATTTTAACTATTTTTTGTTCTACAGTTTCACCCAGATACTTCCTACCAAGTGTCTGGTCGATTGGCCGAGGGGTGAAGGCAATCTTTTTGACGTTTATTTCAAAACAAATTGTTGATGACGCGCGACGGACATTGACTGACCACAGTAGCTTACACTGATCACTGGTGAGCTAAAACGCGTATGTACGAGGGGTGATCCAAAATAATTGCTCACTGTGTCATTGCTGGATATCGACGTTCAACTTGAAACAAATCAATGCATACTTCGTATAGCGCTATTTAATACCTACACAATAAATCTAATTGAAAGATAAACAGTTTGCCATTTCAATACACGCAATTTTCGACTACTATAGCAAAAAATGGTTGGTAAAAGTGTTGCCAAGAAGGAGGAAATACAGGCCTTTATAAAAGCTTGCTCTAAAATAGGTTGTTCATTGACACAAATATTTGCTGAAATTTCTGTTGTTTATGGATCTACTATTGTGTCTCATGATACAGTTCGTAGATGGAAAAAGAAATTAAATTCTGGGTTAGAGTTGATCGAAAATGCTCCCAAATCAGAAATGCCAAAGTTTACATCTTGTGATGAAATTGTATCTAAAGTAAAAGAAATTGTTAAAAGATAAGCTAGGTATACATTACGTGATAAACCAACTTGAATGTTTTTGGTATCTCGCCATCAAGAGTCCACTACATTCTTAAGAATATCTTGAATTTTAGAAAGATTTCTGCTAGGTGGGTGCCTCATTTGTTGACTGACGGGTCAAACAAAGCAGAGAAATAATATAGCCAAACAAATGCTCAAAATATTACTAAACTTTGATGAAAAGAAGTTTGCAAATGTTGTCACTGGCGGTGAAATTTTGGTTCATTATTCTGAACCTGTTAGGAAGGTAAGCAATAAAATATGTGCCACCAACAGCTAAAGACTAGTAATTGCTAAATGCAAATTAAGTCCAAAGAATGTTTTGTACTCAATCTTCTTCTCTGGTGAATGTGATGTATTATTTATAGGCGCCAGTGAAAAAGGGTAATAGCATTACTGGAAAATACTAAAAAGCTGTGGTATTGAAGAAATTGAAACAATACTATCGGATATGGTGCAAGTCAAGAGTTCCAAAGATGTCCGACTTCAACATGATAATGCACCGTCTTCATTTTTTTTGTCCCCCGCCTTTTCGAAGAAAAGCGGAGGGACACTGTTTTTGGTTTTCCGTGGGGTGTGGTGCGTGGTGCCGAATTTTCAGTAGGTACTTTGTCCCCTTAACTCCTCCCACAGTTTTTGTCCGATCCTTTTGAAACTTTACAGGTGTTTTAAGGATGGTCTGAAGATATGCATGTGGTTTTTTCAGAATCATGAAATTATTTTTATCACTTTTTACACATTTTGAACTTAGACATTTTTTTAGTTCTAATATTACAGAAGTCTATAGGGAGTAGGTACCTTGTCCCCTTAACTCCTCCCACAGTTTTTGTCCGATCCTTTTGAAACTTTTCATGGGCTTTTAAGATGGCCTGGAGATATGCATGTGGTTTTTTTCAGAATCCTGAAGTAATAATTTTTATCACTTTTTCCGCATTTTGAACAGACATTTTTTAAGACTACAGAAGTATATAGGGAGCAGGTACCTTGACCCCATAACTCCTACCACAGTTTTAAGCCGATCCTTTTGAAACTTTACAGGTGCTTTAAGGATGGTCTGAAGATATGCATGTGGTTTTTTCAGAATCTTGAAATTATTTTGTATCACTGGTTTCCTGCTTCAATACTTAGGTAAGTGATACAGGACCAATGGTCCTCTGGTTAACCTTACCATTTTTAACACTTCAAATAAAAATAAGGCGGGGGACATAAATTCCCCATGGAATTCGCTTGTTTGTTTGTTTTTTTTTTTTTTTTTTTTTTTTTTTCGCTAAAAAAGTAGGTAACAGTTTTACCACACAAGGAATGTGTTTTTCTTATTCACCTGATCTTGCCCCTTGTTACTTTTTTCTTTTTTCCGAAGCTGAAATCAGGGTATGCATCACCGTTAAGCCAGTGCTAGGGGGCATACGCAAATTTTGCAAACAACAGTGCTGTATAGTCTTGATAAAACCGAGTTTCTGATTTTCATTCTTTTATGTGTTCTTTGTTTTCTAAAGGCAACATTTTATTTTATTCAAGGCAGGAAACTAGATATCTAATATGAACTAAGGTCTTGTAGGGTATAAAAATCCCTTCCTGCAGTCACAATCAGAATAAGCAGAAAAACACTCACTAGAAATGACAATTAATTTTATTACTATTATTATTATTATTATTATAAATGATTCCTCTTTCTTCTATTGCGTCTTCTTATTTCTAATACTATTATTATCCATATTTGTTAAAGCAATGCCACAAGAAAAGGGTTTTGTCATATAATTATGTGAAATCAAGGCCCAGACCACCTTGAACTTCTGCACAGTCTGATCTGGGCCATACACTGATCCACTTGTAGAATTGTTGAGACTGTAGAATATACCAACAAAACGAGATTGTCCTGATGAGTATGTACTGATCCTTTGCTGTTCGCATATATGAAAAAAATAATGTTTTCATTGCCTAGCTACTTTCTTATTGTGATAATAATTATCAGCATTAATAAATGAAATATAGTTAGGCCTAAAATAAACAAGAGGCAGGCCCATGGGCCATGATTCGCTCATCTGAGCAAATCGGCCATTGCATATCTGCAGATGCCATGCAAAATTCTTCCAGTATTGCCACAGCAAGAGGACAGGAATTTGACTGTGCCCTTAAAAGGTTGAAAGTCATCCTAGGATCATCATTTGAATATTTGGTAGACCTTGCGTCCCCGATGCTATATCCCAAGACTCAGCCTCATAGCTTTCTTGATTCTGGAGAACAGGATTTTTAAGAAATGACATCATGGTGCCCATCTTGTTTAATAGTGCAGAACTATTTGAACAAAATTGCCATACCCCTTTGACAGAAAGCCAATGTGAAGTCTGGTGAAAATTGGTCAGAGGAAAAGACATTTAAAGATCACATGAGTTTATGCATGTATATACTAGCCCAGAGGCAAGGCAGATAACTGCCCCAACCCCCATGGTAAGTTCCAGCCGTTAGTCTTAAATACGTTTTGAAACAATGATGTTTCAAAAATCTGCTTGGAGATACAAATTAGACCTTGTCAGAAAAAAGTCATCCAAAGATCACCATCTGATCAAATTTGGTAGACCTAGTCCCTGATGCTGTATCCAAAGATTCAGCCTTGAAGCGTTCTTACTTCTGGAGAGAAAAAAGTTTTTTTTACCATATATGGGCATGATGGCCATCTTGTATAATGATGGAACTATTGAACAAATTGACAAGAGCTCTTCAACAGAAGGCCCCATGTGAAATTGGTAAAAATTGGGCAAGTAGTTTCAGAGAAGAAGACCTTTAAAGAGTACAGAATTTTATACTTGGATATAGCCCAGTGGCAAGGGGAGATAATTCACGGGGGATGAAATTTTGATCGTTACAAAAAAGTTTTACTTTATTGAAAATTTCAGCCAATAGTCTTTAATACATTTTGAGAAGACGATTTTTCAACATTTTCCCCGTACAAAAGTATGGGAACACAAATTTGACCTTACAAAGGTCAAAGATAATACTAGGATCATCATTGAACAAACTTGGTAGACCTTGAGTCCCTGATGCTATATGATGATTCAGCCTCAAAGCTTGCTTGATTCTGTAGAAGAAGTTTTTTAAGTGTTTTTTACCTTATATGGGTATGGCGGACATCTTACTTAACGGACCGTGACCATTTGTATAAATTTTCAATTCCCTTTTAACACAAGGGTCCGCATATAGTTTGAAAAAAATGCAAAATGGTTTCTTGAGGGAAGACGTTTAAAGATTATATAATTTTATGCATGTATATAGCCCAGGGACAAGGGCAAATAGTCCTGGGGGACAACAGTTTCATTATAACTACAAGGATTTGCTACTTTGATCATACATTGTAAGTTTCAGCCATTAGCCATTAAAACATTTTTGTTTCAATATTTTCCCACAGGGACGCAATTTTTACCTGGCTATAGAAAGATCAAAGGTCAACCTAGGGTCATTATTAGAACACATTTGGTAGCCATTGAGTCCTCAATGCAACATACTGAAATTCAGCTTCAAAGTTTTCATGGTTCTAGAAAAGAAGAGTTTTAAGTGTTTTGCTCATATATGGGCATGGCGACCATCTTACTTAACTGATCATGACCATTTGCATAAATTTTCAAACCCCTTTCAAGACAAGACTCTACATAAAGGTTGAGGAAAATTGGCCCAGCAGTTTTAGAGAAGAAGACATTTCAAGATTAAACGATTTTGTACATGTATATAGCCCAGGGGAAAGGGCAGATAATCCTGCGGTGTGTGTGTGTGTGGGGGGGGGGGGGGGGGTAGGCAAAACTTTTTTTATTGTAACTGAAAGGGTTTACTACTTTGATTATAAAGTGTAAGTTTCAGCCATTAGTCTTCAACAGATTTTGAGAAAATCATGTTTCAATATTTTAACCATACAAATTAATGCACAGGTAGGCAAATTTGATCTTGCCGTAAAAAGGTCAATAGTCAGCCTAGGGTCATCATTTGAACAAACTTGATAAACCTTGAGTTCCCGATGCTATACTCCAAGATTTTTAAGTGTTTTACCATATATGGGCATGGTGGCCATCTTACTTAATGGACCATGACAATTTATACAAATTTTCAATCCCCCCTTAATTTAAGGCTCCGCATGAAGTGTGAAGAAATTTGGCCCAGGGGTTTCAGAGGAGAAGTCGTTCAAAGATGTGGACGGACAGACGGACGGACAGATCACGGACAGAGAGTAATCACAATAGCTCACCCTGAGCCTTAGGCTCAGGTGAACTAAAAAGTGTGTATTTCAGGTAACCCAACTGTGCCTAATTTTCCGACCCTAAAATTTTTAGATTTTGGGGGTGGATTTCCCTGTTCGGTCATATTGTTTTCCTATAAACTTCATATAAAAACTTTTAACAAAATAAAACTACAATATATTTTCCAACCTACTGTCCCTATTTTAAAATTCCATGTAACCTGAAACACACATTTTTTTATTAGGCTTAATATAATGATAATAATAAACAAGAGGCCCACGGGCCACGGGTCGGTCACCTGAGTGAAATAGCCACTGCAGATATGCAGATGTTATGCAACATTTTTCCAATCCTGTCATCGCAACTAATGAAAAGATCATCATTTAAGCAGTTCTTTATTTTTAAGAAGAAGATATATGACATGCCAGTCAACTGAGCGTGATCATTTGAACAAACTCTATATGGCAGCCAGCTTGGATTTACAAATGGCACGATTTTAGCTATTTTTGATCTATGAGTCACCCCAATGCTTCCTACCAAGTTTCGAGTCAACTGGCCTTTCAGTCCAGGAGAAGAGGCGAAAAATAGATTTTCAACATGGTCGCCATGGCAGCCATCTTCGATATCCGATTGGCACGATTTCAGCTATTTTTGATCTACAAGTCACCCCAATGTCTCCTACGAAGTTTGGAGTCAATTGGCCTTTCGGTGCAGGAGAAGAAGCTAAATATAGATTTTCAAGTTGGCGGCCATGATGGCCATCTGGGATTTCTGATCAGAACGATTTTAGCTACATTTGGTCTACAAGTCACCCTGATGCTTCCTACTAAGTTTCGAGTCAAGTGACTTTTGGGTTTAGGAGAAGAAGCGAAAAATAGATTTTCAAGATAGCCACCATGGCGGCCATCTTGGATTTACGATCGGCATGATTTTAGCTATTTTTGATCTACAAGTCACCCAAATGCTTCCTACCAAGTTTGGAGTCAACTGGTCTTTTGGTTCAGGAGAAGAAGCGAAAAATAGATTTTCAAGATGGCTGCCATGGCGGCCATCTTGGATTTCCGATAGGCACGATTTTAGCTATTTTTGATCTATAAGTCACCACAATGCCTCCTACCTAGTTTGGAGTCAATTGGCTTTTGGGTTTAGGAGTAGAAGCGAAAAATAGATTTTCAAGATGGCGGCCATGGCGGCCATCTTGGATTTCCGATCGGCACGATTTTAGCTATTTTTGATCTACAAGTCACCCTGATGCTTCCTAGCAAGTTTGGAGTCAACTGGCCTTTCGGTTCAGGAGAAGAAGCGAAAAATAGATTTTCAAGATGGCGGCCATGGCGGCCATCTTGGATTTCCAATCTGCACGATTTTAGCTACATTTCCTGATGCTTTCTTACTAAGTTTCAAGTCAAGTGACTTTTGGGTTTAGGAGAAGAAGCGAAAAATAGATTTTCGAGATAGCCGCCACGGCGGCCATCTTGGATTTACGATCGGCATGATTTTAGCTATTTTTGATCTACAAGTCATCCTCATGCTTCCTAGCAAGTTTGGAATCAATTGGCCTTTCGTTTCAGGAGAAGAAGCGAAAAATAGATTTTCAAGATGACGGCCATGGCGGCCATCTTGGATTTCTGATCGGCACGATTTTAGCTATTTTTGATCTACGTCACCCTGATGCTTCCTAGCAAGTTTGGAGTCAATTGACCTTTCGGTTCAGGAGAAGAAGCGAAAAATAGATTTTCAAGATAGCGGCCATGGCGGCCATCTTGGATTCCCGATCGAAACGATTTTAGCTATTTTTGATCTACGAGTCACCCCGCTGCTTCCTATCAAGCATCAAGTCAATTGGCCTAGGGGTGTAGGAGGAGTAGGCTTTTAAAGCAATTGTTGACGCCGCACGCCGCACGACGGACGACGCACGACGGACGACGGACGACGGACATTGACTGATCCCAATAGCTTACCATGCTCACCATGAGCACTACGTGCTCAGGTGAGCTAAAAAGACTTTACTATTACTATTATTATTATTATTAGTTTAATTGTTTTAAAATATTTTTTATTATTATTAGTAGTAGTAGTTGTTGCTGTAGTAGTGTTGGTGTCATCATGTGCTGCCAAATTCATTAAAAATAAATTGTGCAGACATCATGTTTTCTTTTCTATTTTTTTTCCCTTTCCACTTACTTGGTTCAAATCACAAAATCACAAGTGAGAAAAAAACAACAACAACAACAACAACAACAACAAAAAAAAAAAAAAAAAAAAAAAAAAACACACACAATAAGAAGAAATTGGAATAAATTAATTATAAACTCTGTACACCATGAAAATATTTTCTTTACCAGCAAGTATATACAGCTCCTTATAGAATTGAGGGGAAAGTTGACATTTGATATAGCTTGATGAGAGATTTAATGGTTTTTAGCAGAGCCTTTTGTTTTGATTTAATTATCAAAGGTGATAAGGCATCAAGAGACGCTTGTGCAGAAATTTCACCATTTTTGGTCTTGTGGGAAGGACTGTATTAGATTTTCTGTAACGATCCAGTTCTTCGGTTACTCGTCTGTGGTCGGGCTAACCGTTGTACTTCTAGTATATATATATATTGCTCATTCCGACATTCCGAGGTGGTATTTCTGATGCAGCTCAACTGCGTTGTTTATTGCGTTGTCAATGAACCATTGTTTTTTTTTTTTTTTTGTTTTTGTTTTTTTTGTTTTTGTTTTTTTTTTCATTACATGTCAACATAATTTATCCGTTGCTTTCGAGGGACTATGTGACCTTTCTTGTCTATCTGTATCTTGTTTTTTTTGTATCTTGTTTTGTTTAAAATATCTAATATGAATTTCAATCAGTGACTACAATAGTGATGCTGATTATTGTCATATTACCAGTAATAGTAGTGGTTGTTGTTGTTTTAGTTGTTCGTATCTCCTGACTGCCCATGGCAACTAACTAAACAATGCAAGAAAAAGGCTGTTGTGAGGGACAGATGTGCATATCATCGATGCGAAGAGTCCTGCTTATTCTTCTCAAATCAGATCTACTTTAAAAATCATTTGACTGAAGTAACTTGTTATAGGTGTCGATTTAACTGCTGTTCTCAGGTATTTGATGGGATGGCTGACAATCAACAAATCCTAGGAAGGTTTTGTGGTTACAATTCACCTTCAAGACAATTATCATCCAGAAACATTATGGCAATCCAGTTTGTTACCGACACCGACGGCGTTGACGATGGATTTGAAGCATTATTTTTCCAAGGTACCGTATGAACCCTTAATATTCGAAAAAACTGGGACACACCATGTAAAAACGTGTCTTCTGGTATATGCGGATAGCGAAGTCCCAGATCAACGTGCGCATACTCGCAGTCTGATCGGAGCATTCATTGTCCATTAACGTAATCATAGGTTACTATAAAATATATGAAAGGAGAGCAAATGCCCGGATGATACTTAGCACATGCGCATGCGCAAGATGATCTGCATCTGCGCATGCTGCGTATGTTTGAAGGCACTTTTTTTGTTTGACGCGGCCTGACATGTGTAATAGCCAATAGCATGAAGACGTTAACAAACAACTCAATAGTTATTTGCCTTTCATCCAGTCACGTGATCAAGTAGAGATATCAGCAAGTAGTCAAATTGACATTCAACCTTCAGTAAATTGACAAGTAAGAATGGCATCAAGTGAATGTTCTACCCGTCAAAAACAAACACTTGTATTCAGAGACCAAACGCAAAGACTGGCTACAAGGTATATATAAGATATAAATTCGAATACGCTTATTGTTGGGAGTGATAAAGCATGGCATCAAGGTATTAGCTAGTCTAATGAATGCCCTTTCCTGATAGTATGTGTTAACGGCATAGTATTGCAAAATTATGGGTATTTGCTGTATGCCGTCTAAGACATGTGTTATGCGCCCTTGAATGTAACAAATTGATGGCATGGAATTGCAAAATTATGGGTATTGTGTTGTATGCCGTCTGATACATCATTTATGCGTTCTTGAATGTAGCACACGGATACCAGTAAAATGAGAGAGAGAGAGAGAGAGAGAGAGAGAGGTTTAATTGAAGTGCTGAATTGTGCCAGATAAAAAAATATATATTTTACAACAAATGGGTTTGTCTAGGAAAAGATATAGCTGCATTGCTAAAATGTAAACAAGAGGACCATGATGTTCCTATAGAGCTAACATATGCTAACAGATTAATATATTTATTATTGAAGTTTTACACAAGTAGATTAGTTTAAGTGTTTTGGATAAAATTTATGTTCCAGAGTGACGTGATTGTCATATACAAATAACCCTTCGGATGGGGCCTAATTTGATCCATGGGCTATAATTCAAATGATCATGCAGGTGCACACGATAAATGGAAAAAAAAATATATAATTATATATCAACTATCAAAGGCTGGGCAGCAGTTCCGTTTTCGACCCAAGGACATTAATTTAAACATTCTTCGTTAAGGTCTTTTAGATGAAATTGCCAAATATCCAAGGCCTGAACATTACAGCTTCATATGAAGATTTAAAAAGGTTCTCCTTTGTGAGTCTATCTAAAACGAGCGATTCCCTCGGGCGGGGCCATTCTCGACCATAGGGCTATAATTTGATCAATCTTGTAGAATAGAAACAGAAATAAGCATCATTTCATGATAGCAGATGTTGATGTCATGGTATTGCAAAATGATGGGTGTTTTAGCATGTGCCATCTGAGATATTATTCAAAAATACATCCTTTGAATAAAGTTTAAGATTCCACAATTTCAAATCCCTTAATTCAGATTATAATTCTATTATGAATAAAATATTAAAGTAATTCAGTGTTGAATTATTTCTGATGAAATTACACACAGATGCCCATATGAAAATCTTTTCTCCTTGTATAATATCAAAGAACATTCTAGAAATTCTAGAAAAGGATTTACAAGAAGCACCATCATTTTCCACTTTTAGTCAAGAACACGCTTAACGTTTTATGACATGCCGAAATATACTAATCTAGAATATTTCCTTTTAACAAATTCTAAAACGAACATAAACAGCTTGTTATTAAAAATATGTTTTCCAGAAAGTTTTATTTATATATAGAAACTATAAGCTGAATTCTGGTGTATTTAACTCATAAGTGTGACAGTATATTGGTATAAAAATGTCAGAACAATGCTTAACCTATGCGGTAATAGACAATATTAACCTAAACAAATTAGAATAATAAACAATCAAGTTTCAGCAAGCGAAATATTACACCAGCTGAACACAGATTAGAAAAATAACAGGATTTATTAAGAAACCAATGAATGTTTAATAGCAATAGCATCAAAATGAAGAGCTTTTAATGCCACGTTTGATAGACAACTCTTTCCTAAATAGTATCAAACATTAAAACAACCAGTCTACAATAGACAGAGCATGGTACCAACTGAATACAAATGGGTAAGTATCTTTTAAAAATACTTAAAATATTGTGATCACTCACTGTCCATCGTCCTCTTCGTTGACCGTTTTATTTGTCCTTCCACAAATTCTTATAACATCTCCTCCAAAAATTACTGAGCCAGTTTTAACCAAATTTCACAGAATTATTCCATGGATGAGACTGACTGACAATTGTTCAAATTTGGAATCCATGCCAGATTATGGTCGGCATAGCAACCATATAAAAACACGTTGAAATCTTCTTGTTAGAAAATACAAGTTGCTCCAGGTGTTGGTCTTACTCTTTGTTGTTTTGTGGTTTATTCTACGAGGCGATTTGTTTTATGTCTTACCTTGTGTTATTTTGTTATAATTGTGTTTTTCAGTCCTTTTAGCATTGCAATTACCTCGCTTAGGGACTACAGAGCTAATCAAAGTACTTTTCGGGATTTGAGCTTTTTTTGGTTTAGTTAGTTTCCTCTTCCTCTTGGTGTCTGGGAGGGGCTGCGGTTTGTGATTTTGGCACTCTTTGGACTTTTCATTTTTTTTTTCAATATTTAGCAGAAGTGTTCCTATGGTGACCTTTTAAAAGATTGCTTAAGCTGTTATGATTCATTTTAGAAACATGACCGGCAGGGGCGCGGCTTATTGTACTTATATATCAATGTAGAAAGCTTTAAAACTCTTCTTGTTAGAAATTAATAGACCGATTTTAATATATCATGGCAGAAATGCTTCTTTGGTAACCATCTACCAAGATTAATTTATCTGTTGTAATCCGTCAAAAGAGAGTCGCCATGGGGCGGGGCTTAATTTCCCTCATATATATCTGTATTCTACTTTACTTTACTGTAGCTGGAGTTGTGCCGTGTGGCGGCCATTAACAAGTCTCTCCGTATCTCATCATGGGACAAGTTTATATTATACCTCCATTGGAATTATTTAGATCATTCTTGTTATTTTGAAAATTGAAAAACCGCTTAAGCCTGCGCTGGAGGGCTTGTCAGAAACAGCTAGACAAATCTTAATATAATTTGGCAGGCATGTTCCTTTAGTGATATTATTGAACGATTGTTGAAAAATATGTTAAGCCTTTTACCTCTTGTGAGGGTGTTTGGATTTTTACATAGAATCATATAGGCAAAATTACAAATAAATAAATGAATAAATAAATAAATAAATAAATTAAATAAATAAATAAATAAATAAAATCTTTCTGAAACTCGAAAACTCAGGCTTTTGGTCTTTGGCATGTAGCTTTATCTTGTGTACCGCTACTAAGAATGTTCATATTATAGCCCTACTGTTGAAAAAAGGCCGAACCCGAAAAAATCACCTTTTTTACATATACATACAGAGAAAACCTTTTAAAACCTTCTTGTCTGAATCTGTAAGATCCCGGCCTTGAATATTTGGCATGTAACTTCATCGTATGGGCCTTTAGCAAGAGTTTCCATATTATAGTCCTAGGGTTAACAGTGGCACTGCCCAATGAGTCACTTATTTTACAATCACTAATACAGAGAAAAAAACTTTAAAGTCAACTCTTTGTGTCTGTAACTAAAAGACCAATGCCTTTGATATTTGATGCGTAGCTTCATCTTGTTGACCTACAAGATTATTTGAACTATAGCCAAGGGTCAAATTAGGCTCCTTCTTAGAGGATCATTTGTATCACTCTTGAACATAAAATGTATACAAAAATCTTAAAGCAGTCTACTTGTGTGCAACTTCAAAACTAAGTTTATAAATCTGTTATATAGCACCATTATGGTCCTCTTATTATTTTTATTGTAATGCAGCTTAATACTCAAAGACTGCCTATTCGTAAAACTTGAACAAGTGGATTGCGGCTTGACATTTGGCCTGCCGTTGTTCAACTATTGGTTTTCATTTTCTCTAGCACACAGTGGAATTAGCCATGAGTACTCGTCTCTGTTTATCGCAGTGATTATTATTATTATTTTATTTTATTTTATTCTATTCTATTTTTTGGCTTTGACGCATCGACTGAGTTGGGAGCCTTTATGCCAACCAAATTTTTATGTATGTCTGTATTAAGAGCAGTTTCGTGACTCAAGGAGAAGTTGGCCGGTTGCAAAATAGCTGTAAACTCCCGGTGTTTTATTCTACTGACTGTTCTAAGTCGGTGGTCCCGGTGTTAGTATTTCCCATTGTTGTTGTGAGGTTTATTCTACGAGGCGATTTATTTAAAGTCTTGTCTTGTCTTATTTTGTTCTTTTTTTTTTCAGTCCTTTGAGCATTGCGGTTACCTCGCTTCGACAAGTGAGAGAGCTAGAGCTTTTATTACGTTTGTTTGATTTGCGCTTGTTTGGTTTTGTCTGTTTCTTCTTCAGACGTGTCTGGGAAAGGGCTACGGCTTGTGCATGTGGCCCTCCCTTGCCCTTTGTATTTTGTTCACCTTTACAAACCTAATTATGTGCAAAATAAATATTAAGCACAATGAAATGCTGCAATTAAACCTCAGCATTTTTTGCTCGTTTTACTGGTGTCTATTTTCTACATTCAAGGGCATACAACTCATGCCTCAGATAGAATATAGCAAAAAAAACAAAAAAAAAAAAAATACCGTGCTATCAACACCTGCTATAATAACAAGACGTTCATTTCCGTCAGTTTCTAGAAATTTGTGGGTTCTGGCAAAGATGGTAGATGCAAAATTTATTAAAATCTATGAAGTGGAAATAACGCATCGAGTTTTGGCAAAGCAAGCCCACAGAAGAAACTGCTACATGCCACTTAATAAGTTTTTAATAATGTTTAAATCTAAAAACTCGCAGGCTTCTAAACTGTCTACAAATGCTTTTTCTACACTGTATACTAAGATACCTCATCATCTTATAAAAGATAAACTTATTGATTTAATTAACCGAACGTTTACTCGGGAGAATACCCAATATTTGACTTGCAACTCAGAAAGTGCTTTTTTCACTTCTAATGTATACAATAATTACAATTTATGGTCATGTCAAAAAGTCTGTGTTGCCCTTGTTCATTTTTGGACAATATGTTTTATTAGATTTGGAACTAAACTTTATAGGCAAACTATTGTAGTTACGACGGGAACTAACTGTGTTCCTCTTGTTGCAGATTTGTTTCATTTTTGTTATGAGAGAGATATCATGAAGTCTCTCTCACGTGAAAATCAGTCTGACATTATTCACGCTTTCAATTCAACTTACCAAACGTACGAAAAGCACTAAGATTAGCTTTCTCTTCCCCAAGCGAGGTAATCGCAATACAAAAAGGACTGAAAAACACAATAACAAAATGACACACGGAAAGACATACAACAAATCGCCTCATAGAATAAACCACAAAGCAACAAAGAGTAAGACTAACACCGGGACTACCGCCTTAGTACGGTCTGTAGAGCAAACCACCGGGGATGGGGGTTAAAGCACTTTTACAGCTAGTTAACTTCACCCTGGGTCCCGATGCTACTCTTAATAAAGAAATACATAAAAATTCGGTTCGCATAAAGGCTCCCAACTCAGTCAATGCATCAAAGCGAAAACATAACAATCAAATTAATCACTATAATAAACAAAGACGAGTACTCATGGCTAATTCTACTGTATGCCATGATAGTAAATGAAAATCAATAGTTGAACCACGCGGGCCAAGCCAAAGACATATCGTCAATCCCCAACCCACTGATTAAAGTTTTACGAAGAGGCCGTCATTGAGTCTGAGGCCCAAACCGCCGTCGTGCAATTAAAGAGTGAAGCATAGCCATCAACAATGGTTGGGTTGATAACTAGGCATGCAGTCTGCCGCATAATATCCAGGCTATAGCCAATTCTTTTATAACGGTTAATAAGTTTTCTGAATTGCTCCGAAAAGTTAGATTTACCTACATTTTTTCTAAATCCGTACACTAAGTCACCGTAAAATTCGGGTTCCGATATATCTTGTTGCAGAAGTGTTTTCAGACTGACGCTATATTTTTCTAACAAGGCACTGTGTCTGCGATAAAATTTCGAAAACGCCTTACGAAGTTTGAAATAACGATAGCCCTGACTAAGAAGTTTGGCAGTAAGGGCTTTATTACGGTAGTTAAAGTCATTAAGATTTGAAGAAGCTCTGACGAATCTTATAAGTTATCAGCCTACTCTCTTTTCGGCATCTTACTGAAAACGTTGGTTGCCAGACACTTTACACAGATGAAGTAATTTTGCAAACGTGTGCCATTGTTTAATAAAAAACGATTTGTCGTAACTTTACTATATATGCACAAACAGTTTTATTCTAGTCATGTTTTTACAAAATCTAATATTTTCTTTTCTCTTTTCTTTTTCCTATAATGAAAATGACTGCAAACTAGCTCTAATTGTTCGTTTTTTTTTTGTTTTTTTTTTTTTTTGTTTTTTTTTTTTTTTTTTGTTTTTTTTTTTTCTGTATTTTTTATATATATATATATTTTCTTTTTCAATATTGTCATTAAATATTATTTATTAATAAAAATTCAAAGCTAAATCACTTTACCGAAATATTTAAATTTGTGGTAAATTCTTGAGAACAAGACAGAGAAACATAGAAGACAAATGATTCTGGCTATTTATGGTGAATCAGAACAAACATTTTCATTTGAAATAAAATGCTAATCTAAAAACGTCCTTCCGAGTGATGTCGACAGGACAGTAGGATCTTTTTCTAGCTAAACATAACCGATAAGAATCAGAAAATTATTTCCTTCTATCCCCTTTATAATATTTTAATTGGATACTTATTAGAAGCGTCTCGATGCTCATGACTACCAACAAAACTTTTTATAGAAAAATAAGAAACTATTGACATTTTTGAGTCGATAAAAAGCACATTATCTGAAACTATGTAAACTGTTGCATTATGGTTTTGCTTGACTCGGTTTATTTCTTCCAGTAAACTGCGGTGGACTTCTAAACAACACGCAAGGCACGATTTCCGCTGCGGATGAAGACAGGGATGGACTGTATGATGACAACCAGTACTGCATTTGGAAATTTACCGATGAAACGTATAACTTTATCCATCTCAATATTTTCAACTTTTACATACAAGAACAAAATGACTCATGTATGCTCGATCACTTAGAGGTAGGTATAAATCCATGCCTGTTGTTACGCGCCAGGCGTAACGAGAAAGAAACGAAAGTGAAACCAGCAACAAGCTTTAAATTATTAACAATATTTATTCACAAAAAATAAGATAAGATTCAAAACAAAAGAATGTAAGTGAACAGTACCTTTCAAGTTTATGTCACAAAGTCCCTCAAAAATAATCCACAAGAATTTATAAAACAAATTCTTTGAATATCAGTTTCTGATCCCACAATTTAAAGTTCCTGAATTCAGAATTTAAGTCCAGAATGAATAAAATATTAAAGTAATCCAGTATAGAATAATTTCCAGTGAAAGTATACAAAGATGCCCAGATGAAAATCTTTTCTCCTTATATAATATCAAAGAAGGTTCTAGAAAAAGAATTTACTACAAGCATCTCTTATTTTCTAGTTCCAATCAAGAAACTTCTAAATCTTCCATGACATGCCAAAAATAACTCAGTCCAGAATCAAGGACGTAAACATCATGTTATTGTAAACATGCTGTTCTAGAAAGTTATTTTTGGAAACGTAGTAAATAAAGCTATTTACGGAAACATGGTAAACATGATGCTTAAGATAATTGAACACCCTGTTATATAACACTGTTAACTTACTATGTTTAGCATGGATTTCTTATGTTTAGCATTTGTATATCAGTATTCCCCGAATGACGTACTGATCAGTAAGCATACACCTGTTAATATCTTTAAAATAATACAATACAGGTATAAGCCGACCGAATTGACCTGTCGCTTTGAATTTTGTTTTTATAATATGTATAAGTATATGTTTACTGTTGATTGATTGTGTTAGATTTAACGACACGTCAACCCTTGAGAGTCACTTTGTGTAGTCTCCCAGAGAAAGGGAGAGGAGAGATAGTAGTAGAGAAAGGGAGAAGAGAGATAGAAGAGATAGTAGACGAAATGAAAGAGTACGACAGGGAAGAAAAGGAAAATGAATGAAAGTGAAGAATAAAAGGGAGAAGAGAGATAGATTGAATGGTAGACGAGATGAAAGAGCAATTTGGAGAAAAAAGAAAAAATAAATGAAAGAAAAGAAACATAACAAATAAAAACATTCCCCACTCTACACATACCTGCAGAAAGGACAGAAGACATTTCCCACCTGTAAGCCAATATCAGTTGGATGCCCTGGTGACGCAAGATACAAGACACTTTTGCCTCACCTTAACACCCACATATGCTTACTGCGTTAACATATATAGGTGTGCAAATGCCTGTCTTACGTCGAATGCAGGATTTTCGGACTGCAAGGTCTGCATTTAATAGTGAACGTATCCTGATGAAAAGGTCAAACCGACAGGTCGATTTGGTCTGTCTATAAAATTATAACCTTATCCAGTGACTTTTGGCTTCAATTTTTTTTTTGAAATAGTACATCTGGGAGCAAGAAGCCTCAGGTCTCAGCACAAGGTAATATTTTTATCTGTAGGCAAGTATAGATCAAATCATGTTTCCTGTCGTGTCAGTGTATATTTAATATTAGACTAGCCCAGGGTTAAGGTAAAGCAGGTTCTTACGAGAATGCATTTCGACAGTTTTTGGTTTTAATGTACAGACTCCATACCAATTATTTACTTACATCTTTTTCTGAAAGTGTGATGGGTACCTAAGCCTCATGAAAAATATATACTAGCGGAAAAAAGAAACGCAAGTATTAATTCTGGGGTTGTATTTTTAAAGTAAATTGTGGATTTCATTTGATTGTTTAATTTTTTTAATTCTTTATTTCATTTTCCGTTAAATGCTATTGGTTTAGTGTCGTATAGCAGACGACGTTTGCAATAAATAGCGTTAAACACAGACACCCAACGTTATTGAATAAAGGGTACATATAGCGCGTGTGTCCACCACGGGCTGCTGTCGCGGCTCTCACTCTTCTAACCATAGACACGACTAAGTTGTCAATGGTCCTTTGAGGGATATTATTCAACTCTTGAATAAGAGCTAGCTGGAGCTGTGCGACGTTGTTCGGTACGTTGACGCGCTTCCTGACCCTCCTGTCCAACGCATCCCAAAGGTGCTCGATTGGGTTTAAATCTGGACTGTATGAGGGCCAATCGAGCACTTGGACATAATTCTGGTTGAGGAAGTCGCGACAAACCCTGGCAACATGCGGTCTCGCGTTGTCATGCTGAAACGTGAGATTATGAGCATTGACAAGCAGGAGGACGTGAGGCATAAGCACCTGATCCCGATAGCGTACGTCTGAAATATTACCCTGAATAAACACTAGGGGCGTTTTCACCCCATGAGAAATCCCACCCCAAACCATTACGGACACCCCTCCCCCAAATCTGTCGACTACTCGTACGCAAGCGTCAGAATATCGCTCACCAAGACGTCGATACTCTCGTTGTTGCCTATCTGACCGCTGAAGCGAATATCGCGACTCATCGCTGAACATTACACGCCGCCAGTCAGCCAGTCGAAACCGATTTGGTGCATGGGCACGCAGCCATTGCATGCGGCGTTCACGTCGCCTGGGCGTAAGGTTCGGGCCCACGTAAGGACGGCGTGGACGTAAATCGAACTCTCGCAAGCGATTTCTGACTGTCCTTGGACACACACGACGGCCATGTGTTCCGATAACTTCTCTTGCGGTCTCTGTCGCCGTCCTTAACCTGTTACGAAGGTGTACAAGACGTATACGTCTATCTTGACGTTGCGTCGTAACGCGCGGACGTCCGCTCCTAGGACGGTCAGTTAACCTACCGGTAGCTCTAAGACGCTGAACTAAGCGCGATATCGTCGACTCGTGCACCCCAAATTGCTGCGCGACGTCAATTTGCGACCGACCATGCAATATTAGAGCAATAGCTCTACCCCTATCCAGTTGCGATAAGCGTACCATTTCTCTCAACAAACTCAAACAACAGACGTTTCGTGCAACCGATACGAAAGGAACGAAAGTTCGATTTGGTAATGTGTTAAAGTCTCTACCACGCGACACTGCAGCACGGATATAACGAAATTCAGTACAACGATATTGTGTAGCCTGTGTTCACGCTTCAGTGATTTTGTGTGATCCATACACGGGGAAGTACACTAATGTCACCAAATACAGAAAACTAGATCAGTTTGTTCACAAACAAACTTTCAGTATTTAAAAATTTGAACTTGCGTTTCTTTTTTCCCCAAGTATATAAAGCAAGTTTCATCGCTAATTCAAGCTCTTTTACCAGTACTGAACATACGATTTTTCTACGCTTTATACAACTTGACCCATGATTTAGCCAAACGGAAACTTGCAAACTTAATTGAGAGTAGATTTCAAACGGAATGCTCCTCTTTCTTGCTTGTAATGACCAGATGACCAGAAGCAGTTTAACCGTTGGTATTTTTCAAAACGTTTATGATACGTTATCATACTTTTTAGACACTATTTGTATTAGATTTTGGCATTCAGTGGCACAAATTGTTGGAATTCATATGGGTACTAACTGTGCCTCTCTTGTAGAAAATTTGTTTTTGTTTTATTATGAAAGATATTTTAGGTTATCTCTCTCTGATGATACACAATATGACATAATTGAAGCTTTTAACGCAGCTTCTAGATCTTTGGGCGACAGCTATTTAATAGTGATGATCTATACTTTGAAGGAATTTCACTCAAATTTATCCTAATTAATTGCAGTTGAACAAGGCTAATTCTACTGATACTGACGCTGCATTTTGGATTTGCATTTATTAATTTCTCAAGGTTTTGTTTCGTCTAAAATTTATGACAAAAGTGATGATTTTGACATTGTTAATTTTCCATTTTGGATGGCAACATTCCTCATGTCACCTTATGGTGTTTACATTTCTCAACTTATTCGGTTTGCTAGAGTATCTAGTAATTTGTCTGACTTAAATGCTCGTAACAAAACTTTGATTTTAAAACTTCTCCAGTACGGTTATCGGTATCATGACCTTAGGAAAGCTATTTCTTAGTTTTATCGTCGACACTACGAATTGATCTCTAATTACTATACCATACTAAAACAATTTTGTTACAAGGCCTATTGGAACCTAAATTGTAATGGAGACGTAATGTGTAAGTTTATAAAATTTCTAGAAAAACCTTGATTTTCATGATCATTTTAGTAAAATTCTCATATGTTAAAAACAATAGGGTTATGCCACTGATGTCATTAAACAGTCTGCTTATTCAGTGATCAATCCAACCACGGTTGACCACTTTGCTTACCTCTTTAATTTCATGCCTGTGGGTCGAGAATCAGACTCGATGATGGCCCCTACTTAAAATCTATTCATTATATGGTCTGAGCCCGTCTATCCCTCGGCTAATAGGAGTTTAACTGGTGGTTTTCATTTGCTCCAGGAAAACGTAATTTTTCGGAGCAATTCAGAACCGTTTTTTTTTTTTTTTTTTTTTTTTTTTTTTTTTTTTTTAAATAAAAACTGGCTATAGCCTGGATATTATGCGGCAGACAACAGGCCTAGTTGTCACCCCAATCATTTTTGATGGCTATGCTTTTACCTTTAATTGCAAGACGGCTGTTCGGGCCTCAGGTTCAATGACGGCCTCTTCGTAAAACTTTAACCAGAGGGCTTGGGCTTGACGATTTGTGTTTAGCTTGGTCCGCCTTGTTCAAACTATTGGTTTTCATTTACTCTAGCATAGAGTAGAATAAGAGTACACGTCTTTGTTTATTAATGTGATTCATTTGATTTTTTTTTATATGTTTTCGCTTTGATGCATTGACTGAGTTTGGAGCCTTAATGCAAACCGAATTTTTATTTATTTCTGTATAAAGAGTTGCATCGGGGCCCAGGGTGAAATTGGTGCTTCAAAAAAGGTAAGAGAGAAGTCCAGGGAGTGCCACAATCACAAACCGCAGCCCCTCCCAGACCCAAAGAGGAAGAGGAAACCGACAAATCCAAACAAGCACAAACCGAACAAACGCACGAAAAGCACCAAGACCATCCGCAACCCCTCCCCCCACCCCCCACCCCCCCGCCACAAGCGAGGAAACCGCAACAGCAAAAGGACCGAAAAACACAAGAACAAAACTACGCACGGAAAGATACACAACAAACCGCTCCGCAGAATAAACCACAAAGCAAGAAAGAGTAAGACTATCAACACCTCCCCCCACCCACCAACCCCAGTGGTTTACTCTAATGATGAGTCTGAGCCGGTGTTGGTCTTTATCTTTGTTGCTTTGTTGTTTATTCAACGAGGCGATTTGTTTTATGTATTTCCTTGTGTTATTTTGTTCTTGTGTTTTCAGTCCTTTAAGCAATGCGATTATCTCGCTTGGGGATGAGAGATCTAATGTTAGTGTTTTTTGTACGTCTGCTCGATTTGCGCTTGTTTGGTTTTGTCTGTTTCCTCTTTATCTTGGTGTCTGGGAAGGTCTGCGTTTGTGATCAGGCACTCCAAGGACTTTTCTCTTACTTTTATTTTCTCCAGTAATGTAGTTTGACAGCCAAGGGCTCTCCAAATGTCTCAACACGTTGTTTCTGTTCAGTCTTCAGCTTTGCTTCGATATAGCCACGAGTACTCGTCTTTGTTTATCATAGTGATTAATTTGATTTTTATATTTTCGCTTTGACGCATTAACTGAGCTGGGAGTCTTAATGCGAACCGATTTTTGTTTTTTATGTAGTTCTGTATTAAGAGTAGCATCGGGACTCAAGGTAAAGCTTGTTAGCTGTAAAACTGCTTTAAACATCCTCAACCCCCAACCCCAAATGGTTTATTTTGCTGCCGTTCAAAGGTGGTGGTCCCGGTTTTAGCCTTACTCTTTGTTGCTTTGTGGTTTACTCTACGAGACAATTTGTTTTCAGTCTTGCCTAGCGTTATTTTGTTCTAGTGGTTTTCAGTCCTTTAAGCATTGCGATTACCTCGTTTCGGGAAAAGAGAGCTAATCTTAGTGATTTTTGTGCGTTTGTTCGATTTGTGCTAGTTTTGGTTTTGTCTGTTTCATCTTCCTCTTGGCGTCTGGGAAGGGTTTCAGCTTATGACTGTGGCATTCCCTGATCTTTTTTTATCTGTGAATTACTTATTGCCCGCAAAGAATGATGGATGAGTTTGAAGACCTCCACACGGACCGAACATGTTTCTCCGTACTTCTCCATAGTGCAGATTATATTTCATTTCCTTTGGGAGCACTGGGCCTGTGAATGTATCTTTAATATTGGATTTCTTCCCATGTATACGCTAGAGGGCGGAAAAAAGTGTTGCAAACTTCATTACTGCTTATGAAGAGTGTCAATAAAACCGAGATTTCCATTTTTAGTGTTTTGTTTGCTTCCAAAGGCTATTTTTGACGTTTGATTTACCACTTTCAAAACTGAGGGCGATGTTTGAGATCCCGTAAAGCTAACTAATGCTCCCAGTAACTCATAACTGGCTGTTCCAAGATGGTGTTTCCTTGTGGTACTTTTTGTTATTTTTTATTAATTATATAAGTTGGTAATATATTTAGTTAAGATAACAGAGTTCCCACCTATTTGGAGTTGCCAACACTATTTGCAGTCTTTTTCCTTTTTTTTTTTTTTTTTTTATGTTTTTGTTGATGCTTTATTGTATTTATATTGTATTTGTCTGTCTTCCTCTTTGGTGTCTGGTGGGGGAGAGGGTGGGAGGCGCTTGGTGTGGATCTTATTGTATCATTTCCTGAATTTTCTTATTTATTTCACAGATTAAAAGGTAAATTGTAAGAATGTACTGAATTTAATGCTTTTCAGGTTCGTACTACGAAAGCTCGAAAAACAAATATTATTTTTAGACGTTTCCCCATCATTCTTTTGAGTGTCATTTATAAGTTTATTTATGCATATATATATATGTATATATATATATATATATATATATATATATATATATATATATATATATATATAAATATATATATATATATATATATATATATATATATATATATATATATAACCTATGGACCCTCTTTGAAATCTCTATGAAACACATCATATAGATGTAAAGAGTTTAAAATAGCACAGTCTGCAATGGTGTGTGCTGTTAGCAGCATGATATTAACAAGAAGAACATTATATAGCAGTTTGTAAACATAAAGTAACGTTTTTGTTTCACACTGTTGAAAACGTTATACACATTCAATTATAACGAAAGATTAAAAAGTATTTTAAAACATTAACTTGAACTTAAATGGATTAAGCGTTTACAAACCACTTTTCCACGTGGATTTAAAGGTAACATTTACCATGAAGGAAATTTATCTAAAATGCGAATTTTTTCGTTCCCTTTAGATTTAAAAACAAAGATGATCAAAAACGATCCCATTGTAAGTGCAAAAGTAAGAATTTTAAACAAAAACATAAAACTACCTTAACTCTTTTCGATTTCAATATCTTCTGAAATTCTAGACGTCATCGAATGCTTTCTAAACTAGCTTCATTGTCTATTTCTTCATTTCGTAAGAAAGATGATGAGGCAAATACATTTTATGATAGAAAACATGATCTGTATGAAGCAGCTCTCCTTATCAGATGTTATACTCAACATGGTCTTCGTCCTTACATTGATCCTTAAAATAACCACAATAGACACTTCATCAAAATACCATTTATTAATAAAGGTATTTGATTCATAGATTTACCAAGAGTATTTCGAGAAAAAAATATTACATCATCGTATACTCGTCGTATTTTAGTATCAGAAGCAGCATATTAGTGGCAGTGGATCACACATTAATGCGGGTTTTTGTTGGTGCGGTCTGTAAGACATGCAGACAATGGTGTCTGCCTTCACTTTTGAATTGGAAAGCGCATTTATTTTTATAACTGTCACTGTCTCTGTCTCTGCATCAGGGCTAGACATATATTATTATTATTATTATTATTATTATTATTATTATTATTATTATTTCTGAAATTTCTGTCACAAAGTCAGCTCTTGAAGTTTTTGGAAATACATTCAAAACAATTTCTGCGAGACCTTATAAACTCTCGGATATGTAACCGAGGGACTGGGTTAGCATTGTCATCATATATAATCATCTGCTGGCTTGCGAACCGATTTTTTATGTATTTCTGTATTAAGGGTAGCATCGGGACCCAGGGTGAATTTGGCTAGCCGTAAAAGTGCTTTAACCCCTTCCCTCCCTCTGGTTCACTCTACTGACCGTTCTAAGACGGTGCTCCCGGTGTTAGTCTTACTCTTTGTTGCATTGTAGTTTATTCTACGAGGCGATTTGTTTTATGTCTTACCTTGTGCCATTTTGTTCTTGTGTTTTTCTGTCCTTTTAGCACTGCGATTACTTCACTTTGGGAAAAGAGAGCTAATCTTAGTGTCTTTCGCACGCTTGTTCGATTTGTGCTTTTTTGGATTTGTCGATTATCGCTTCCTCTCGGTGTCTGTGAAGGGCTGCGGTTTGTGATTGTGGAACTCTCTGGACTTTTCTCTTACCGTTTTTGGTCACTGGTTTGCCACTAGCCTCTAAAGCCTACAACAGCTTTGCTTTGTCAGTTACTGTAAGTTGCCATCAGGTGTGGCCAGAGAAAAGGGAATTGGACCAAGAGCATATGAAAAAGTGACCAGCAAATCTATATTGTGTTTGACAGGCAGTAGCATTAGCAGAACGTAAATGTTTCGCTCTTCTTTAATTTGCATTACTCTATTGTTTGTGCTTTCGATTTTTATCATAGTTGTAAGCTGAAACCATTTTAACAGTCTCGGAGTGGATTTTTTTTATTGACAAGTCTGCTCTTTATGAAGTCATCCATTGCCTGCTGTCATAGTTCATAGGCTTGCAGCAGATCCTCCTTAACATTCTGAGTTGCTAGTCAACCTGATGATAAATATAATAGTTTTTTTCTTATTGTTCAATTCAAATGGAGTTGTAAAACCAACAACAGCGTTTTGTATTTGACGTGTGGCTGTTTCGTTGCTGTTTATTATTTGAGCAGACAGCCATTCTTTATGCACACTTAACCTTTTGTCTGTGAATAGTGTATGATACATAAATTGTTGGCAGTACTGATAGATTGACTGCACATTTAATTTTTGATTTGTCCTTTTGCACTTTCAGAGTGACTGGTTTCCCTAATTATGCCCCCGCCTATTCGAAGAATAGCGGAATGGCATTAAGTGTTACCCCTGTCCGTCCCGTACGTACATACGTACGTCCCGATTCGTGTCCGGACCTTAACTCCTAAACCGTATGGAATATATTTATGAAACTGCACAGATGCATGCATGACATTGAGACAATGTATCATGAAGAAGTAAGACAACTCTTCTTGTTTGGTTTTTGAATTATCTGCCCTTGACTTGTTCCATATAGTAAACCGTGTCTAGGCCATAACTCCTAAACCGTATGGAATATATTTAAGAAACTATACAGGTGCATGCATGACATAAAGACAATGTGTAATGAACAAGGAAGATAACTCTTGCTTGTTTGGTGTTTGATTTATCTGCCTTGACTTAAATTGAATTTGAATTATCTGCCTTGTGTTTTCGCTTTGATGAGAGCCTTTATGCGAACCGCATTTTTATGTATTTCTGTATTAAGAGTAGCATCGGGACCCAGGGTGAGGTTAGCTAGCTGTAAAAGTGCTTTAAACCCCCGGTTGTTTGCTCAACCGACCGTTCTAATGCGGTGGTCCCGGTGTTAGTCTTACTCTTTGTTGCTTTGTGGTTTATTCTACGAGGCGATTTGTTGTATGTCTTTCCGTGTGTCATTTTGTTCTTGTGTTTTTCAGTCCTTTTAGTATTGCGATTACCTCGCTTGGGGAAGAGAGAGCTAATCTTAGTGCTTTTCGTACGTTTGTTTGGTTTGTGCTTGTTTAGATTTGTCGGTTTCCTCCTTCTCTTGGGGTCTGGGAAGGGCTGCGGTTTATGATTGTGGCACTCCCTGGACTTTTCTCTTACCTTTTTTAGTTCCATATAGTAAACCGTATCCGGGCCATAACTACTGATCCATATGGAATATATAATTATAAAACTTTACAGGTGCATGCATGACATTGAGACGATGTGTCACGAACAAGGAAAACAACACTTACTTGTTTGGTGTTTTAATTATCTGCCCTTGACTTAGTTCCATATAGTAAACCGTGTCCGGGCCATAACTCCTAAACCGTATGGAATATATTTGTGAATCTTTACAGGTGCATGCATGACATTGAGACGATGTGTCATAAACAAGGAAGACAACTCTTGCTTGTTTAGTTTTTGAATTATCTGTCCTTGACTTAGTTCCATATATTAAACCATGACCGGGCCATAACTCCTAAACCATATGGAATATATTTAAGAAACTTTACAGGTGCATGCATGACATTGAGACAATGTGTTATGAACAAGGAAGCAGCTCTTGCTTTTTTAATTATCTGCCCTTGACTTAATTCCCTATAGTAAACCGTGTCCGGGGCATAACTCCTTAACCGTATGGAATATATTTATGAAACTTTACAGGTGCATGCATGACGCTGAGACGATATGTCATGAACAAGGAAGGCAACTCTTGCTTGCTTGGTTTTAGAATTATCAGCCCTTGACTAAGTTCCATATAGTAAGCTGTGTCAGGGCCATAACTTCTTAACCGTATGTAATATATTTATGAAACTTTACAGGTGCATGCATGACATTGCGATGATGTGTCATGAAAAAGGAAGACAACTCTTGCTTGTTTGATTTTTGAATTATCTGTCCTTGTCTTAGTTCCATAAAGTAAACCGTGTGTGGGCCATAACTCCTAAACCATATTGAATATATTTATGAAAATTTACAGATGTAGCATGACATTGAGGCAATGTGTAATGTATATAGAAGACAACTCTTGCTTATTTGGTTTATAAATTATCTGCACTTGACTAAGTTCCATATAGTAAACCGTGTGTGGGCCATATCAACTTTAATAATACCTTCATGTTGTACCTGTCACAATTACATATGTAACCTTTTTCTGAATGGCATTTTGGCGGGGGCATCCGTGTCCTATGGACACTTTTTCTAGTTTTAGACACAGACGATACTATCTATGCCACAAGATTTTAAACAGAAGAAAAACAACGTATATATAAAATGACCGGTAGAAAGAACAGTTATTGTTCGACTTCTACATCATGAGAAACGATGTATATGCCAAGCAAAAAGTCAAAGAGTAGAATACAAAATAACAAAACACTGTTTTCTGCTGACAGTTAAAGGATTAAATATTTCAGTCGGTCAGCAAACATACAATAAAATTATACGATAGAAATGATCTTAACCCTTGTCCTGCTGAATAAATAAAGATGCCACATCCATTTCTAATTTTCAGCCAATCAGATTACTTGATCCAGATTGTTTAAATAAATTCACATACTTAATGGCAAACATTCACATACTTAATGGCATTCACATACTTAATGGCAAACATTCACATACTTAATGGCAAACAGTGCAGATCCAGATCAGTTGGCTTCTGAAGAAGCCAACTGATCTGGATCTACACTGTTTGCAAAGGCAGAGTATATCCGGGTTCAGCAGGACAAGAGTTAAAAGCAATTTCAAAGTTGCATTATGAGTTCACGATCGGCTATATAAACAAGTCCTGTCACAAAGACTATGACAAAGCTAATTGGCCGATTTCACAGACGTATACAAATATATTCTGTGAGCCTATCAGATTTCGATAACTGACTCCAGCAAGCAAAACACGTTTTGTCGCTTGACAATACACTTGTGCGAGAGGACTGCAATAAAAATATGGACAGTTGTTAAACCCTTGGCGCGAGAAGAGTCACTAGTAACCTGGTGAAAGCATGTAACACTTGTCAAACCATTGGTGTGGGGGAGTCAATATTTGCATATAAAAGTATTGGCAGTAGACAAGCAAAATGCCTATGGTTTAGCTCGTTTGTTACCAGAATAATCCTTCAAGCAATGAGTCGTAGAAGCTAAATCAAGGAAAAAAGGTCTTTAGTTATTCATTTATGTGAAGTTTTGCTGTTCCGAGAGATTAGGGGTCTGAATTCTTTCAGGAAAATTTGATCAGACGCATGCGCATGCTCGCATCAACCTGTAATAGTCACATACGCAGTAAGATGCTTTTTCGCTGTGTGCGGACCATATGATGATAACGTGGTTAATAGATTTATCAATTATTTAAATTAGATTAATAATACCTTTTTTTGAAATCCTTACACTCTGAGATAGTTCTAGATAAATAAAATAGTATGCCACATTGATTACTTGAGAGTAATTTAATCTCCTGTTACATCAACAACTGCACAGTGATAATTCATCCTATCAAATGGTTTGAAGCCAAGCTTTTTGATAAGTTTATTTCTTATTGGCAGCTTAACAGTTCTATCAAGTTTTTGTTATGCGTGTTGCCCTGAATTTTTCAAATAAGCTAACAAATCCTATAACAGTTAATTGTTTACAGATTTATAAATTATATAATTGTATGCATGTTAGCATTTCAGATAGACAGATATATATATATATATATATATATATATATATATATATATATATATATATATATATATATATATATATATATATATATATATGCAAACCAATGTGTTTTCATTACAACAAAACTGTTTCTTTTCGATAATTTTAACTTTTTTAACCATTTTTGTTACGTATGTTACCTACAACTGCTCAGCTAAACCAAACATAACCAAGGTTTACTTTTTGAAGCTTCTCCTACCTTACTCCACCAGGTGCAACGCGCAAACAACTCTTATTAGATGCTGAAAAAAAACTAATCTTTGAGATGGACTGCGTCTGCGAAATTCTCTAGAGTTCGTTGAGCAGGGTCAAATTTGCACAAAAGTCTGAATATGAGTAATTTCTCCTATCACTTATACGTGTGATTATTAAGTACTTTCATCCATATAAGTACCAATTCCCCCACACTTAACACATTGGCAGATTCAGAAGACGACAAACTGATGGCATTTATTTATTTATTTATTTATTTTTTGTTCTAGAAAATAGGATCTGATTTTTCATGCAAATTGTCTCCTTAGGAGACATTTGCATGAAATGTCAAATCCTAATTTCTATGAAAAATATAAAACAAATCAAAATATCTTCTGCTAAAATGTACCCAGCATGCAAGTTGTCAGAGCTCATAAATGTCCTTAAACCTTGAAATGGTGGTCATTTATATAGTACAGAGATGAGATTTAATTGTTTTCCTCATCCTTTTGTTCACCTCGAGGCTGTGCAACAATAACCAGCCTGCGCACCCGCATACAGACATTTTTTTTTATTCATAAACGTATGCTATAATATCAATATTAATTATTTACTAAACGGACAATTTAGGTCTTCAGAAGACTCTAGGAACGTGTAGGCTGATCATGACATTCCCCAGCGGGCACACGACGTTATGACAACTCATCAACGTCGATTCAATGTTCCATCGACATTAATACTGTGTTGTATAAACGTCATGTGTCCGTTAGGTCTTTTTCGTAAACATTACGAAAACACGCCTATTCCAATATATAGAAAATTTTACCTCCAAAAACTAAAACTTTTCAGGTAAAAAACTCTGATATTTTTCATATTACTGCTTGAAACATAGATTGTGGGTACTCGTTAGAACCGCCTCGCCGAGGCGGTTCTAACGAGTACCTACAATCTATGTTTTTGAGCAGACATAAGAAAAATATTGTATACCCCTGTAAAACCCCAGTTTTACTACATAAAAGTGGGGTTTAAGGGGGTCAAAACCACATAGGCGTGTTTTCATGATGAATGGGTTATGGGGGTATTTCTTGCGATGCCGATCATGTACAATGAAGCCTCTATAGTATTCTGGATAGACAAGGTAGCTTTTATTCCATTTTTTTTAAGAGAGAGATTCTTTGTGACTTACTGTTTGCTTTCTTGCACATTAAACCTGTTCTGAAACAGGGTCTATTTTAACCCTTAAACTGCCAATCACAACAATTGTCGTCTGCTTTGTCGTCTGCTTGAGATTTTAAAAGTCATTTCTGCAAACAGTGTGGACCCAGATCAAGCTGCTCCTTTAGGGGCAGTCTGATCTGTGTCCACACTGTTTGCCTGTATGAAAAATAGGTTTGAAAAGTTTGCAAGAATATTTAGCAGTCGACATAAACAGACGACATTTTCAGATGTAGGTTTTCTTGGTGCTTTAAGGGTTAAGTCGTTTGTTCGTTTGTTTTTTTTTTTTTTTTTTCTTTTTTTTTTTTTTTTTTTTTTTTCTTTTTTTTTTTTTTTTTTTTTTCTTTTGTCTTTTTTTATAGATCTCTTTTCAGAATGGAGTCTCCACAATATTGTGACAGCGCTGTCTCCCCTGAAAGTATATTAAGACCGCTTAAAATGGTTTAGTCGTCGTAGCATGGGTAATGTAGGCGGGCAGGTTTCCGTCCGTTCGTCCGTGTATATACGAGTACGTCCACCTGAGCGTTCACCCTAAATGACATCTACAAACTGTACAACTTTAATGTTACTTTCACTTCACTGATTGTGTTATTTCACTAAGCTAAACGAGGATCACTACTCCCACTTTTTCCTTTTTTTCACATTCTAGAACGCAGATATGACATAAACTTCTACGAAGTTCTTTATTCTTGTTCTAGGTAATTGTCAATGGACCTATTATCACGATATATTGTACTGATATCTCACATGTAAAGATGGTAGTGCCAGCTGTCCAACTGGAGATACACTTTCACTCTGATGGACAAGAAAATGCGCAGAACTTTTTGTTAACTTATACAGCAGTTGATGGTAGGTAGTTGCACGCCCTGTACGTATAGTGTCTCTTAAATTTTAACACTCTCTGGTCTAATTTCAACAGACGATGTATTGATGATATGTTGTTGTTTTTTTTCTCCTAGAAAACAGGTTTGGAAATTTTATGCTAATTGTCTCAGGTGATTCCAAGCAGCTTGTTTCCAGAATTTTCATAAGTCATTGCTGGAAATTTTCCCCAGACAACTAAGCATTTAATTTAAAGTTGACTTCTCATTTGTTTTTGTATTATAGATGGACAACTTGCATTCTAGTTTCAGTAAATTCGGACATGCCATATACAACCTTTCAGCGCGGCAGACCAAAACAAATACCTATACAGTGTAGATCCAGATGACGGCACTTAAAAGCTACACTGTTTGCAATTTTGTTTTTGATTTTACATTGAAACCCATTTTTGAGGAAGTGGCAGTGGACATGTCTATTTCAGAAATTCAGAGATAACAGGGTTAAACACTTAGTCCAACAGCATTATGAAAACATGCCTATTCAAATATACTGAAAACTTTCCCACCAAAAAATGAAAATTTCAAGATAAACAAATTCTGATATTTTTCACATTTTTGCTGAAAACATAGCTTGTGGGTTCAATGAGGCGGTTCTAAAGAGTACCCACAACCTATGATTTGAGCAGAAATAAGAAAAATAATGTATATAAAAGTGGGGTTTAAGGGGGTTAAAATTATATAGGCATGTTTTCGTGATGAGGTTGCCGCAGGTTTAAATTTTAACTACGCTTAACCTAATGGAAACGTCTTGTCTAGCGTTTGCGGGGACTTCCTCGAAGTAAAGCATCTCGGTCACCCAGGTACTTATGTCCTTTCGAAATCACTCGCAAAGACGTTTTTCGATTGGCGTTTATTTTCAATGAACATAATTTGTTCTGATTGACCATATCCTATCCTACCAGAAACAATTTGTCTTCTCCGTATCTGTGTTTAACTCTCAAATACTTACTCTAAAAATAAATTTACTGCCAAAAATTGGTCTTATCTTTACAAAAGCTATAGCAGTAAATATTTCATTTTCATTTTTTTTTTTTTTTTTTTTTTAGTAGTTTGTTTTTCTTTTATTTTTTTATAAAAGAGAGTATTTTTACATTTTCACACGTCATTTTACCTCTTTACATTCTAATCAAATATTTTTAAAGTAACTGTAACCACTATAGCCTAATGGTTCTAACAGAAGGCCTTAGCAATTAGTGTAGAACCCAATCAGATGCCGCACAACGTCGTCTTATCAAGGTTTGCGCACTTTGCCACTCAACAGGTTAATTATGACTACAAATACCGCTTGATGAGTCATGGTTGTTTGAATAATTAGGTGATTACACACAACATTTAGACTATACATCGAATATGTTTATTGTTTGTCATGTTTTTGTTTTTTTTTTTGTTGTTGTTGTTTTTTTTTTTTGTTTTTTTTTTTGTTGTTTTTTTTTTTTCTGCTCTTTTAACTCAAGTTTCTGAAAATAGACTCTTGTATCATTTACTTTGGACATGTCCATGATTGCGGTTAGTGATATCAGGAAATGATCAACAATAAATAGAATAGCAAACAGCGTAGATCCTGATGAAATGGCTCATCATGAGCCATCTCAACTATACATGAGCTATCTCGTCTTGATCTACACTGTTTGCAAAGGTATCAACTTTTGTCAGTATGGTTGAAATGTTACGCCCTGTATATCTTTAATGTTACGACCGAGCACTTCTACCTTCGATTATCTGCCTTGGCAGATTACGCATAGCTTCCAAGTATATATTCAAACTCTGACAACTGCATCAGGAAGTCGACTCTTTGGCTCAGTGGTTAGAGCATTGGAGTTTTGTCCGGCAGGACCGGTTTCGAATCCCTAGATAGGCGTGAGATATTTTTTCAGCTATCCTTCATCCTTTGTTACGACTTTCATGCCGTAAGATGGGGGCTCGTCCGGGATAGGACTTTATACTCCGAAAATGGCTTCAAGTCATCATAAATGATGACTTCCTTGAAAAAGAGGGTGGGGGGGGGGGGGGGGGGGGGGGCGGGGAACGATGTTACGACCGAGCACTCCTACATATCAGTATGGTCGAAATGTTACGCCCTGTGTTTCTTTAGTGTTACGACCGAGCACTCCTACCTTCGATTATCTGCCTTGGCAGATTACACATAGCTTCTAAGTATATATTCAAACTCTGACAACTGCGTCAGAGAGTCGACTCTTTGGCTCAGTGGTTACAGCATTGGATTTTTAGCCGGGGGGACCGGGTTCGAATCCACGATTTTTTTTCAGCTATGCTTCATTCCTTTGTTACGACTTCTATGTCTAAGATTAGGTTTAAGCCAGGGTTTGTATCTGTACAAGTACACACTGTCTAATATTGCAGAATTTGTTCAGCAATGTGGCGGAGAGATACACGACGAAAAAGGATGGTTGTATTCGATAGATAATGATCTAGATGGGTTTTACGATCATAATCACAATTGTTCCTGGACAATAATTGCCGATAGTCACCCAACGATACGATTCCACGTACTGTACATGGACATAGAATGTGGATATGACTATTTACAGGTACCATCTCTCTCTCTCTCTCTCTCTCTCTCTCTCTCTCTCTCTCTCTCTCTCTCTCTCTCTCAGCGATATTCCTAGCTAGAATACATTACCCAGCTAGCATTCTACGTAAATCTACATCGGGCCGTCATCGGCCCGTCAGCTACCCTGACGGGCCGATGACGGCCCGATATAGATTTACGTAGAATGCTGACTGGGTATATACTAAATTGTAATTGAATCTGATGGTAACAGTAACCTATAAGTCGCGCCATGTGATATGTATCTTCGCTGTATGATATGTGACTTCACTAAAAGAGCGAACAAGCAAACTGTAAAGGGTTTTCTGTACATTGATATTATCAATGGTAACAAATGTGCGACACTATGCGTTCAACGAAGACTCAAATTAGCCTGAGCACTTGCGAAGTCTGATCAGAATTTTCGCTCGCTGCATAAAGAAATTTTGTATCTTTGACTTTCAAAAATGCGTTCAGTGAAAATTTCGTCAGCGTAGGCTGATCTGAATCTTCGCTGGGAGCACATGTTCGCAGGTACGTTTTCTAAGGTTGCGGCATAGATGATTCTACGAGCCAATAACGAAGAGCCTGGTCAGACCGGGGACCTTCGCATTTCACATGCATGTATCTCCCGTAGTCATGATTTAACATAGCGCTATTCAGTTCTAATCACCACATAGCATATCCATGATAACGAAAAGGCAATAAAATAGAAAAATAAATAAATAAATATTTAATCGGAACGTAAATAGGTAATCTTCCAACTTGAGCGCCCATCCGTTCAGTATGGTCATAATTCTCGCTGTGCATCATGTGATCAGCCGGTGATCAAAGTTTTCTTTAAGCGGTGAATAAAAACTCTAATGGGCAGATCTGAATCTAGGCTGAGCGCACGTGACATAACGTACATTATCTCGTATTCCAACATAGAAACATTATCTCGTATTCCAACATAAAAGTTTTAACAGTCTTTCACTGTGATGTGGTTTTATGAACCACATCACTTATCTGACATTCAATAATATTCTGATTTGTGTTCGGAACAGTTTGTAAGAGTAACAATAAAGCATAAGCATCACGAAAACACACCTATATAATTCTGACCCCCTTAAACCCCACTTTTATATAGGAAAGCTGGGGTTTACAGGGGTATACATTATTTTTCTTATTTCTGCTCAAAAACATAGATTGTGGGTACTCGTTAGAACCGCCTCGCCGAGGCGGTTCTAACGAGTACCCACAATCTATGTGAGCAGAAATATGAAAAATATCAGAATTTTTTATCGGAAAATTTCCCTTTTTTGGTTGTAAAGTTTTCAGTATAATTGAATAGGCGTGTTTTCGTAATGTTTTCTACTGAGTGATGAGTGATGTTGATATTCTATTTAACTTTAATATTGGTGCACCTTAAATCCATGCCATACTTGTCCTAGAATTGGAACAAGATCCTTTTAAGACATGTTGATTCGTCCAATACAATGCTACATGGGTGCCAAACAGTGCTGACCCTGATCAGACACCGCATTCCGCGGCATCTGATCTGGGACTACATTGTTTGCCAGGTCTTTCTGTTCAAATTCGTAGGGTTATTACGGTAATGTGTTGACAATGGCCAGCTAGTGCTTCTTCACTGTGAAAATCAGCCAATGAGAAAATGCAGTAAAAAGCTGAATAAATATAGAAAACAATTATTTACAAAGTTAAAAAACATCACTTAGATTGTGCGAAATACAACTCAGACTATAGTTAACAGTAAATGTCTCATCACTTTTCAGATCGAGAGTGACAGATACTGCGGAACAACCCCTCCACCAATCATTACGCCCCAGTCTAACGTGTTACGAGTGCATTTCTACTCAGATGATACCATCAATGGTATAGGTTTCAATGCCACGTATTACGGTATGTTTCCTCACACAATCAAACCGACTGACTCACTGAAATAAATGGTGTAAGCTTAGTCTCTGATAAGTCGTTGTTTAATTTAGTTTTTCAATCAAAGTATATTTACATTTTCGTATTTCTCCATGAAAACCCATGCTGTGGCTACTCATTTGCAGCGCCCCGGCGAGCCCGGGCGTTTCTAGTGAGTTCCCACAACAAACGTTTTCGTGGAGAAATAAGAAACACATTTACCTGATACGCCCGCTATAATCCCGGCATAGATTTTCGCCCGTAGCCTGCATTATCTAGGCGAAAAGTGATGTGAAAATATGCACTGGGCATTTGCTACTCTTTGTAAATAAGGGATGAAACTATATGTTTGTCTCATTTGCATATTTTCCTGTTTAATCTAATCTTAGGATCACAAATATCTTCTTTATAGGGCCGACAAAGTATATCTAATAATTCTGAGGCTTTTTTCACACAGGCAAACTTCTATATTACCCCTTTTACCCCCTAGGATCTTCATTGTATTTGGAAATTGTCCATGAATGCAAATATGGGTTTCAGTCTAAAATCATAAAACAAAATGGCAAACACATCACGAAAACATACTTATATAATTTTGACCCCCTTAAACCCCACTTTTATATAGTAAAACTGGGGTTTACAGGGGTATACATTATTTTTCTTATTTCTGCTCAAAAAGATAGGTTGTGGATACTCGTTAGAACCGCCTGGCGAGGCGGTTCTAACGAGTACCCACAATCCATGTTTTTAAGCAGCATTATGAAAACATGCCTATTCAAATATATCGAAAATTTCACCACCAAAAACTGAAAGTTTTCAGATAAAAATTCTTATATTTTTCATATTTCTGCTCAAAACATAGATTGTGGGTACTCGTTAGAACCGCCTCGGCGAGGCGGTTCTAACGAGACCCACAATTTATGTTTTTCAGCAGAAATAAGAAAATAAATGTATACCCCTGTTTACCCCAGTTTTACTATATAAAAGTGGGGTTTACAGGGGTCAAAATTATATAGGCACGTTTTCGTGATGAGTGTAGATCCCGATGAAACGGCTTGTTACAATTAAATTCATCTGGAGCTACACTGTTAGCATTGTCTACCAGGTTGACAGGGCTACAGTAGGTTCGTGTCAGAAACTTAAGTCTGTGTGCATGAAAAAAACTATTGTATGTCATTCTTCACCAAAGGTTTAAAAGTTGTTTAATAATTATATTATATGTTACACTTAAACCTTTCCGGTGACCCGAGGCTTCTTTTTTCCAGCTATTACGTAAAAAAAATTGAAACCAATGGCCACAGGTTACCGGACAAGGTGATATTTGTACTTATAATATACTACTGCTAAGAAGAAGAAGACAAAGAATGCTCGGCTCACTCAGGTGCAAATAACGCGCAAAAAAATCACACGCACACAGACACACACACACACACACACACACAGGGAAAGAATCAGAAAGCAAAGTAGGCAGCTAGAAGAGGGGCAACCGCAATGCTATCAGCAGGATAAGAAACCACGACGTACGTAAACAGAATGGTATCCAGTTAAGTGGTTGACCACAATACTAGAATACAAACAAGACTTTATATGCAACTTCACAAAAATCCGTTCAACGTCAAATACCTGGAATCCAGTTGCCAGCGCGTGTATCATTTCTTGTTACGGACGTCCATACACAGTTTTGGGAATCGTTTCACAGTAACTCACAGGTTGGGGCAAAGTAAAGTAGAGCATGCTATGGTAGGGTTATTGGCGACCATATCGTACAGTAAGGCTTCCAGCCCTTGCTCTATCCTAAGAGATATTTCCTGCAAAAGGTATACCTGTCTCCGTTAAAATAACGGTACGGGTACTAGCAGCTGATTGTCAGTTATTTTATCATAAAACCTATAGCCAATTTTAACAATTAACCCAGCTGGCATTCTACATAAATCTATAGCGGGCCATTATTGACCCGTCAGCTACGCTGACGGATCTATAGCGGGCCGATAACGGCCCGCTATAGATTTATGTAGAATGCTTACTGAGAAGAGGCCAGGCATTCTAACAAAGATTGATCAGCACAAGAAGCACCGCCTGAGACTTAACAACCTTTCAGTAGGCAGTAATTACCGAATGTTCCTTTGCCTAATACATCATCGTGAACGCTGACAACAGGCGTATTTAGGGATGGGGTACCATCCTCAGTGACCTATCCACAGTGACATTTAGCGGTAACGTATAGCTTCGACCTCTTTTTTCGACAGTACCGTAGGGCTCGATCCGTGAAGTAAGTATTTCATACAATACTGGACGCGTCATGCGAAAACATGTCACGGGCAAATGCCTACAGCATCTGCGCAGGCTGATCAGGGCTTCACTGTCCATTAACAGAATCATTGTATACTATCAAATGTATCAATGGAGAGCAAAGGCCCGGGTGAGACCTACCGCATGCGCAGGTTGATGCCTATTTTGCGCATTTGCACATGCTTGAAGGCATCACATCGCAAGACACAGCACTTACAAGAACATAGCGCTAAACGTATTCATGTCTGTCTCACTCGTGTAATATATCTGTCAATGTTTATAGTTGCTGGTGAAGGTTGTGGGGGAGTACGACGTGACACCTCAGGTTGGTTTAGTCCAGTAGAAAGCTTTGGGGAGAGGTATGAACACAATATGGACTGTCAGTGGTTCATACAAGTAGACAGACACCTCAGGGTGCACTTGAATATTCTTCAAATGGATATACAAGCTGGTGAGACGTGTGAGTTTGATTTCTTACAGGTGAGTATACCAAATGGGCGCATGGAGTTTATACAACGCCGCATTAACGACGATGCGTTATCATTGTTGCATCGACATTAATGCGACGACGGCGTATAAACGCCATGTGCCCGCTGAGTAGGTTTAAACTTAATGTCATACTGTATGATAATACAGTTCACATCACGAAAACATACCTATATAATTTTGACCCCCTTAAACCCCACTCTTATATAGTAAAACTGGGGTTTACAAGGGTATACATTATTTTTCTTATTTCTGCTCAAAAAAAATAGATTGTGGGTACTCGTTAGAACCGCCTCGTCGAGGCGGTTTAACGAGTACCCACTATCTTTGTTTTGAGCAGACATATGAAAAATACCAGATTTTTTTTTCTGAAAAATTGCCTTTTTTTGGTGGTAAAATTTTCAGTGTATTTGAATAGGCATGTTTTTATAATGAAAAATGAGTGCGTCTACAATTCGCAACGAACTTTTGAAAATGGAATGGCTCGTTGTTCGACACAACAACAACAACAACAACAAAAATAATCTAGTTATTTATATATTTTTGTTGATGTTTTCGATAGTTCAACGTTAAATGCAGCAGGGAAAGTATCTCATGTTACCATAAAACTGTATTGCAAGGTTCTGGAAGTTAGAAAGTATGACAGAGATCGTATTCTGACTAATAAACCGATAGTTTGCATACGTCGTGTCAGGCAAAAACGTGTCTTTGGCTTATGCATATGCGTCCGCACAGTCTGAGCAGGGCCTTCGCTGTCCGCAAACAGAGTCATTGGATACTACAGAGAATTATGATGCAGAGCAAATGTCCAGATGAGACTTCGCGCATGCTCAGGATGATGTGAATCCTTACATTTTGCGCATGCTTGAAGACATTTTTTCGCTTGACGCGGCCCATATAAGACGTCACTTTGAAGGTTGATATCATTTTCTGTACCTGTAATACTATTTTATGTGAGCAAAATACAATTATTCTCAGTTTGATAGAGAGTCCTACTGAGACTGGCATGTCATAATATCATTGACGAAAATATTCTCTTTATCGGTAGTTTACTAACTAGGAAACGTAGGCAAATTAGACCAAAGGAAATAATTTCATTTCTAATTAAACAACTGAAACATAGTACAGATGATATTCAGGAATTGCCACAATCACAAGAGTATAAACTACTAATGATACAAAGAGAACACATATTTTCTGAATGTTTATTACAACGTTTGAACTGGATCTGCTCTGTAATCAGGCTGAATGATGCTATCTAAATGACAATAATATTCATTGTGCAACATATCCAGATATTGGATTCCATATACACAAGAGATGGTAGTCTATGAACTGAACACCTTTAAGCATATAGCAGACAATGGTAATAAGCATATCGCTGGTTTTAACCAGCGATATGCTTATTACCATTGTCTGCTATATGCTTAAATCTTTTACCACAAACTGACCGTCCTACATTCAGGCCTTTAACGAGTGTTTTGCAGTTGGACAAAATAATTGTCATCACTAGATGACTAAAACAACGAACTAGATCATAAAAAATCATGATAGCCCAGATATGCAGAGGTATGACGCATTTAGTTTGGCTATCTGATGGCAGACATTTGTTATATCGAGCCGCAATGGAATAAAACTATCCTCGGACATTTTCGCAGTCTGAAACGAACCTTCACTGGGCACATTTTGGACAGCCAAGGATGCAAAGTTTCTTTATTTGGATAACGAAGACTCAGATCATGCGTGTTGATTTTAGTTGATTTGAGTCTTTCTTTGGGCGCACACAGCACGAAAACATGCCTATATTATTTTGACCCCCTTAAACCCCACTTTTATATAGTAAAACCGGGGTTTACAGGGATATATATTATTTTTCTTATTTCTGCTCAAAAACATAGATTGTGGGTACTCGTTAGAACCGCCTCGTCGAGGCGGGTCTAACAAGTACCAACATTCTATGTTTTGAGCAGAAATATAAAAAATATCCGATTTTTCTATCTGAAAATTTTTATTTTTTGATGGTAAGATTTTCAGTGTATTTGAATAGGCATGTTTTCGTTATGCAAGTCAATAGGTACGTTTTCTCACAATGCGGTTCAAAAACTTTCAGATATACGAGCAGAGATACTGTGGATTTACTCCACCACCTATGATAGTATCCGACACCAATTCCATGTACGTCACTTTCTTCTCTGACGACAGTATTAGTGGAAGAGGCTTCAATGCAACCTACTTTGCAATTGAAGGTATAGAATAAATAGATCGCATCTCCGAATATGTGCAAAATGTGTAGATTAAGATCATCGTGCGCAGGCAAAAGTATCACCCGGACCTTTCATCACGAAAACATGCCTGTATAATTTTGACCCCATCAAACCCCACTTTTAGATAGTAAAACTGGGGTTTACAGGGGTATACATCATTTTTCTTATTTCTTCTCAAAAACATAGATTGTGGGTACTTATTAGAACCGCCTCGGCGAGGCGGTTCTAACGAGTACCACAATCTATGTTTTGAGCAGAAATATGAAAATATCAGAATTTTTATCTGAAAATTCTCAATTTTTGGAGATGAAATTTTCTATATACTTGGATAGGTGTGTTTTCGTAATGTCTCTCCATTTTTAAATTCTGTAGTATCCTATGATTCTGTTAGCGGACAGCGAAGGCGTATTCTGGTATGGATCCTTGATGTTCGCGCATGCCCGATGGTACATTTTCGCTTGGTGCGGCGCAAATTAACAACAAAGCGCTGCTTGTTGTATTTTTTCTTATATTTCAGAGAGACAAGCCTGAACACATCTTGTAGGCTCATATAAGACCCCGAGGCCGCGGCCTTTGATCTAGGTCTATATTTTTGCCCCTCATGCAGCAGTGTTTGGGCATAGGAACTGGTAGTAAAGTGGACTTGTTCAAATTTTGGAACAATTGTGTTGAGTAGATAAGTTGTCCGAATAGTTAGGCTAAATACGGCAGCAGAAATGGAAAATGTGCAGAATGGACTAATAAGGGTCTACACAAGTTGCATATGCGTTGTACAATAGACCACTTTTCCATTGTTGTGCGCATACGCCAAACTGTCCAGTTAAGTCTCGAATCGGCGTTATCAGCGAGATTACAATCGAGTGTGTGTGTGTGGGGGGAGGGGGGGTGCGGGGGGAGGGGGTGGGTGGGTGTGGGGGGGGAGGAGGATTGGGGCGAGCAATCTTCGATATGCGGTATATCAGAGCAGAGCGTAGAGGACATACGAGTCAATGTGAACTTATGAAAAATTACAATCACGTGCGCGCACGTGCGTGCGTGTGTTCGTGCTTGCGTTCGTGCGTCTGTACGTGCACGTGCGCGCGCTTGCGTTCGTACGTGCGTGCGTGTGTGTGTGTGTGAGAGAGAGAGAGAGAGAGGGATGGGGGAGCAATCTTCGATACGCGGTAGATCAGAATAGAGATCCTCGGAGATAATAGATGGGGACATATCAATGTAAACTTACGCAAAAAAAAAAAAAAAAAAAAAAAAGAACTGAAATCATCTTCCTTCATTAAAGTTGTAGTAAAAGTCAAAACACTGCTCAGAGACTTTTTAAAATAACACAAATATTTCGTTTACCGCAAGTAAAATTTCGTGTTCATGCATGCCACTTTCATTAATTCAACGAAAAAAAAGTTCCTTTCAAATACAAAACTAAATTCAGACATCAGATTAAAAGATTAAAATTTATTTTTTGTACTAACATACTAACATAAACCGTTAACTGAAATATGATTTGTATTTACTACCCGAAATATCATACTAAATAACTTTAGATACGATCGTCTTATAACCAGACTTTTTTCACTATTATATTTATAATCATCATGAAATAACTTCATTTTCATTTTCGTTTTCATTTAGAATTAGCCATGAGTATTCGTTTTTTATTTATCATAGTTATTAATTTGAATTTTATGTTTTCGCTTTGATGCATTGTCTGAGTAGGGAGCCGTTATACGAGCAGAATTTTTATGTATTTCTGTATTAAAAGAGTACATGTAGCATCGGGACCCAGGGAGAAGTTGGCTAGCTGTAAAAGTGCTTCAAACCCCGATGGTTTATTCTACTGACCGTTCTGAAGCGGTGGTCCCGGTGTTACTCACTCTTTGTTGCTTTGTGGTTTATTCTAAGAGGCAATTTGTTTTAAGTATTGCCGAGTGTTATTTTGTTCTTTTTTCAGTCATATGAGCATTGCGATTACCTCGCTTAGGGAAAAGAGAGCTAATCTTGGTGCTTTTCGTACGTTTGTTCGATTTGAGCTTTTTGATTTTGTCAGTTTCCTCTTTCTCTTGATGTCTGGAAAGGGCTGCGGTTTGTGATTGCAGCGCTCTCTAGACTTTTTTTTACCTTTTTTTCAACTGTTTCAGAAATTTGTGTCGCATTTTAATTTTCCGCTTTCTGTTTTTTTTTAATGGCTACTACCTTATTTCAGGTATTGGCTAACTTATTGTCTCTTTCATACACTCATTTTAATCATGCTCATCAAGCGAAGACTCAGATCAACATAATCATCTTTTCCGCATGTTCATAAATCGCTGTTCGCAAGAAAGCTGAACGAATGTTTTGGGTAAACACCATCCCCTCATCTTACAATGGAAACTCTGATAAGGCTGAACGGATACCCAAACTGATCTGAGTCATCGCTAGACACACGCCAGTTTGTCATTATTCTCATGCAGCACATTAAACATGCCGCATCCCGAGTTGAGCTTCATTAAGCCGCTTTGAAAAGCAAAAAATAAAATGCCGCCTAATGGGAAGTGGGGCCTCTAGAATCGACACTAGGCCAATTAAAACGACTTTATCTCACCGTAGCCTATTTTATCAGTTATATTTGTCCCATCGTGTAAGTGTACCTTATCGATTCTTTTTTTTCATTTGAAGAACGCCCGGTAAGGGAGATGACAATGTGAAAAGGGTCTATTTTTAGATCCATGGAGAATTAATGTAGTGGGCGACGTTGATTCTCATCTGACTTGGAATTGGCATGATAGTCCTCCTCTTTATGGCCCGCATAAGAAGTATCTTTGTATAGACATAAAGGCCTTTGCTTTGTTTAATCCTTCCAGTTTGAAAATGTTGGTATCAAATATCAGATCGACATGCGCATCCAAGTGGTTTCCTTTTATCTTTTGCGGACCGTCTTATGTCTTTTGCAGGCCGTACGTCCACCGGCAATTCTTATTGGAAACCGCTTTGCTGATTGTTACAGCTGACTTGAAAACAAAATAATAAGAAAAGAAAATAAGCAAATGCTAACATCACAAAGTCGGTCTTCCCGAGGCATTAAAAGAAAAAGAGATGGAGAACAAACAATGATCAAACAGAAGTGGCATTGCGGCCATTCTGACATTTCTGTGAAAGTTTGCTCTGACATTTCATTACACATATATGTATCTTTGAACATTTCAACCCATCGATCTAGATATGATGCTTTTTTAAACACATACATGTATGTTGCTAATGCTGATTAGAAACGCCGCACAGGGGCGCTACTAATGCATACATATATGTGAAGAAACACAGGAAATGTCACAGCCGCAAAGCACAACCCGTCCAAGGCACCTTAAGAAGGGGAGACAAGGAACAAATAAGAACAACACAAACGCCACATATGAGACTACAAACGCAAAAAACAAAGAAGGACTGAAACAGAAAAAAGCTGGTTTGCAAAGGTCTATAGGGAAATTACTGGAGGGCATACACCAGTTCTACTAGTGCTAAACTTCGCCCTCATCCTCTGATGCAGCTCTTAATATCAAAATAATACAAACAGAAATGGGACAGAAAGCAAATTGGGCAGCAGTGTAGCTGGTGATCATAATACCGAAAATGCAACATTGACGATCAGCATCAGAACAACGGTCTTGTAAAGTTAGTAGCATAAACCACTTGTTAGGACGGAGCGGGGCGGAGCTTAAGCCAGTTTTATTTATTCGCGCGAAATCTCATCCTTAAGTATGATGCAATTCCAAATTACAATATATGTTCGGTCCGCATAGAAGTCGTCTATCTCGCAACATATATTTCTTTGGAAAATAAGAACCTATTTGAGCTGCAACGTCAGAAAAATATACCTTCGGACATGTTTGCCCAGCAAAGATTGCTATCAGCCAGTCTATTGGCGCAGTCCAATGAGAAACTTCACTGAACGTATTTTAACCAATGATGCAAGTTTTCTTCACATGACGACGGATACGACGAATGCGCAAACTGATTTGAGTCTTGTTTGGGGCACATGTCAGAAGGTAGGTTTTCTGACGTTGAGGCTCATCCATTTGGCGTTTCATCTAAAGTTATGAAAGTCATGACACGCTCATTTTATATTATGTAAAAACAAAATGGAGAACATTTGCAGTACTAAGAAGATTAAGACACAGTTTTGCAGTTCAAATATTGATAGAAGTAATCAAATTTATAATGGGCTTCAAAACAGCAAAAGTCTGAAAAAAATGTATAATGCATATTCCTGCTTTCCCTTAATATTATGAGAATACGGTATATGCATTAAATAGAACTGTTACCTAATGAAACTGTTATGACTTAAAATGGTTTAAAATGTAAGTAATGATACTCGTAAACTGTCACAATTAGGTAGCACAACCTTCTAATGACACCAAAAGAAGTAGAGATGAGGAAATAATAATGACAAAACAAACGCCACATATGAAAACAACGGCACACAATCAAAAAAGAAGTACAGCGAAGGAACCGCCTTGAGATGGTCAATAGGAGAACTACAGGAGTGGGTACCGCGGGTTCAATCCCTCAGTTAGAAAATACTGACCAACAATTAAAAAATATCAATTAGTGGGCCAACCTTTAGCGGGTTTGTCTTCCTTGTTGTTGTTGGCTGTTTTTCAGACATTCGAACACTGTCCTTTGTTTCTTCTGATGGAGAGTACGGAAACTTCAAGTAGTTTATGGTTATATTCAAGTGTATTTTCTAAAAGCTACATCAGAGTGAAACATATTGACATAGATATATCATCAAAAAATACAATCACGAAGCATAGCCCTCCCAAGGCACCTAAGAACAAAAGGTAAGGGGGTAGGAAATATTTAGACATGAAGCAAAAGCATAAATCAGAACTGTGAAAACAAGAGATGCACTGAGTAGTCTGCTTCATCAGTATGAAAACAGTTACTACACAGCAGGTCATGCGATGATCTAGATCAGACAGCACATGTGCGAAGTTGATCAGGACCTGCGTTGTTCGCATTGAGAACACCTGGATAGGATAGAATAAACTGACTATTCGCGTTGAGAACACCTAGGCATCATAGAATATACTGACTGTTCACGTTGAGAACTGGATAATATGGAATATACTGGCTGTTCACATTGAGAATACCGGATAATAGACTGACTAACATCTGAAACATGACTAACATGACTGACGTCATGAAAACATACCTATATAATTTTGACCCCCTTAAACCCAACTTTTATATAGTAAAACTGGGGTTACAGGGGGTATACATTATTTTTCTTATTTCTGCTCATAACATAGATTGTGGGTACTCGTTAGAACCGCCTCACCGAGGCGGTTCTAAAGAGTACCCACAATCTACGTTTTGAGCAGAAATGTGAAAAATATTGGGATCTTTTTATATGAAAATTTTCCTTTTTTGGTCGTAAAATGTTCAATATATTTGAATTTGAGTGTTTTCGTAATGATTGAGAACACCTGGATAACACGCAATATACTGACTTTTTTACACTTAGAACACTTGGATATCATAGCATATACTGATCTATACTGACACATATGAGCTGCACCATGAGAAATGCACCTTCAGGGTCTACATCAACAAGCAAAGCCACACAATATAGTAAGTACATTTGATATACACCAATTAATTCTGCAGTGTTCAATAGTTCTGGAAATGGGTAGTGAGAGTATGGTCAGATTTCGCGGATGCGCAGTGTGGTCAGGCTTTCCTGCCCGCATATTCCTTGACGACATCATTTCCTGCAGTAAGGTTTAGATGTTTTGTTTGCTTTCCTATCCATCCTTTATCTCCAGGCCAGAATCAGAACTGTAGGACTGAGCTGAGTGCTACATCCGGATATATTACTCCACCGGACAGCGATGATGATGGACAATATGATTATAATCTTGACTGTTGGTGGGTCTTTATTGGCGGCGAGTTTCAGTCAGTTCACCTACTCATACGGAATATTGACATAGAAGAGAAGGAGAATTGTCAGTCTGACAAACTTGAAGTAAGTGATCCATTAAATCTTCTTATATGAATCATAACGTGAGAAACCGTATCTTTTAACATGTGCGCACAAGGCAGATTCAAATCAGTCTGCGCATCCTCGCAGTCTGATCAGAGTCTTCATCGTCCCTATGAAGACAATTTCTTCGTTATCCAAATTATGCCCAGTAAAGATTCTTATCAGGCTGCGTGTATGCGCATTCTGATCTGATTATGCGCTTGGTACACATGTCTGAAGGTACGTTTTCTGATGTTGGGCCTATATTATTTATGTGACATGAACATTGTTTCATAGTCTGGCCCCAGACCCTTTCTTTATTTTTCTTTTCTTTCTTTTTTTTTTTTTTTTTTTGAGAGAACACAACACTTGTATAGCTTGTAGAATTTTTGTTTACTTCAGTCCCTTGGCTAGAAAGAAAGGTTCAGCCATAGGTAACTTGAAGTTGGATTAAAGAGAATCATGATAAAAATAATGTAGAGAAAGAGAGTAATAGATATAAAACAAAAACGACTGGAGCCAGTCTAATTATTTCAAAGTATGCTTGAATAACTAATTAATAATAACAGCATGTTCAGTTGTATTTTCCTATTTGGTAAAAACTACTTTTCATTTAATTGATAAAACATGGTGACGACAAAAGCTGTTGACAACAAAAACGTACTAGTCTCTATTGCGTCCACGGTTTATCAAGCTTACTGTCTAATTTATAAGTTTTAAATCGCTTAGAAAATTATAAGTACACTTACAGAGGTAAATAAACACTTCAGTCTTGAATTTAAGAATGAAGATTGATGTGGGACCTGGATGATTACAAATGCAACAGCAAATTAGCAGTTCTGGACTTACAGGCTCCATACTCCTAAAAACATAAACAGTTATTATGCAATTAAGATTTTAATAAATTGATATATGGTATTAATATAATCATAAAATGTGACACCTGACAGCCTTTAAAATTTCAGATGGTCTCTCAGTCTTGAAATGTAATGATTTTTATCGTATCTCTGAATTAATATTACCAACATTAATTCAGAAATACGATTAAAAAATCCAGTTAAAAAACAAGAGACTAACTAAAACTTCATAACTGTAAGATTGTATTAATACCATATATCAATTAATTAAAAAAATGGGTAAAAAATGTTTATTTTTGAGGAATATGGAGCTTTTAAGAAAGAAGAACTGCAATCGTTTTTTAACTTGTCGAATGGTCAACAAAAAAACTACTCGAAGAGTGTGTTAAACTACCGTATTCGACCTAATTACCGCACTGTGTCCGTATTTTTTATAGAAAAAAAAAAAAAAAAAAAAAAAAAATAAAACCTCGGAAAACTTGAAACTTGTGGTAACATATATACCTACCTGTACTAAGGGTATACTTAAAAAAAAGTTAGTGAAGGACTCACCAAATGATGCTTATACGGTGTGTTTCTTTTTTTTTTTTTATATTTATTTATTTTTTAATCTCTTTATTAAAACATATGTTGTGGTTACTTATTTGAATTGTATCGGGGAGTCGATGCATTTGAAATGGATACCAACAGCCTATATTTTCATGAAGAGGTAGATATAAGAACACTGGCTGTAATCTGAAGACAACGGAATGGTTTAACTGTGCGCTTATAAGGGTATGTGTCGTAATTAGGTAGAATACGTTGTTTCTGGTGAGTTCTCAATATTTTTTTATTGGCTAAATCTCTGCCTCAGATTTAATGACAGCCGATTCGTAAAAATCTTTAACCAGTGGGTTAGGGCGTAGCCATATGTCTTTGGCTTGGCCCGCCGTGGTTAAACTAATGGTTTTCATTTACTCTGGAACACAGTAGATTTAGCTATGACTACATATATTTGTTCACCATAGAGATTAATTTAGGTTTTATGCTTTCACTTTGATGCATTGACTGAGTTGGGAGTCTTTATGTGAACCGAATTGTATGTATTTTGTATTAGAAGTAGCCTTGGGACCAGGGATGAAGTTGGCCGGCTGGAAAATGCTCAACCGCTCCGCACCCCTTTCCCCCCACCCCAAAAACCCCACACCCGCGGTGGTTTATTTTACTGAACGTTCTAAGACGATAGTCCCGGTGGAAGTCTTAATCTTTGTTGTTTATGGTTTATTATACGAGGCGATTTGTTTTAAGTCTTGCCTTGTGTTATTTTCTTCTTATGTTTTCAGTTTTTTACCATTACGATTACCTCGCTTTGGGAAGAGAGAGCTAAAACTTAGTGCTCTCTGTACGGTTGCTTGATTTACGCTTGTTTGGTTCTGTTTATTTCCTCTTCCTCTTGGTGTCTGGGAAGGGCTGCGGATTGTGATTGCGGCATTCCCTGGACTTTTCTCATACCTTTTGTGGTATATGGCATCAGGGACGCACATTCTATCAAGTTTGACCAAATGATGTTCGTAGACTCAGCCTTTGACTTTTTTATGCCCCTTATCATTTTCTCAGTAAGTATAAAAGACTAAAGGCTGAAACTTACAGCGTATGATAAAAAAAAATAAACTTGTTTAGTTACCGTTAAATTTTAGAGGTTATCTGCCCTTGCCCCTGGGCTATTTACATGTATAAAATCAAGAACTCTTTAAACATCTTCTTCTGTAAAACCAGTTGAACAATTTGACGAGATCGCATGGGACATTCTGTCAGACGGAGGATGACAATTGTTTCAAATGATTCGCGCCATTGAAAAAGATCGCTGCCATTCCAATACTTGATAGAACGCTTAAGAACCTTCTTCTTCATAACTAAGAATACTTCGATGCTGAATCTTGCTATACAGTATTGGAGACTAAAAGTCTACAAAGTTTGTTCAAATGATGATACTAGGATGACATTTGATCTTTTTACGGTATGATCAAATTTGTGTCTTAGTTGCTGTGACAATACTGGAAGAAGTTACATTGTATAGTCAGATATTCAATAGATGTTTTTATAAGGTAAGCGAATTGTTACTCATGGGCCTCTTGTCTCTTTTTATCAATTTGTGTGTTTTGTTGTATTATTGATAAGACAATGAACAATCAAATAGGGCAAAATACAAAACATGTTCAGGAAGATACTCCTGCTTGCATGAGAACATATGGATACATGTATAATATAATATTCATTTTACTTACTTTATGGTACCGCCAAGAACATATTTGTGTAGGTTTTTTATTGTATGCAGACTAGTACAGTATACAAATGACATTAAAAGAAAATCTACTTCTTTTCTCATTTTTACAAAATTCTAAACGGGACTTAAACAATAATAACAATAACAAACGAACACACGTAGATAACAAAACTTTGATTAATATAAAGGAACCTGAACCCTGAGCATTCTCAACTGTGTGTGTTTCCAGCATTTTTATTTTTATGAATTCCTGTATTTAGAGTAGCATCGGGACCCAGGGTGAAATTGGCCAGCTATAAAAGTGCTTTAAACACCACCCTACCACGGTGGTGTAGTTTACTGACCGTTCTAAGGCGTTAGTCCCGGCGTTACTCTTACTCTTTGTTGCTTTGTGGTTCATTTTACGAGGCAATTTGTTTTAAGTCTTGCCTTGTATTATTTTGGTCTTATGTTTTTCAGTCCTTTTAGCATTGCTATTACCTCGCTTGGGGACGAGAGAGCTAATCATAGTGCTTTTCGTACGTTCGTTTGGTTTGCGCTTGTTTGATTTTTCTGTCTGCTTCCTCTTCCTCTGGGTGTCTGGGACGGTGTGTGGCTTGTGATTGTGGCGCTCCCTGGACTTTTCTTTTACATTTTATTTACTTGGAACGAATCGAGTTTTAACTCAATATGCTTCAAAACGCGAGCGAAAGTGTATACGCTTTCAGTCAAACAGAGTGGATAAACCAGAAAGTACCGAGTGTCGAAAGTTTTCTCGTAACTACTGTCTTTATCTTTACCATGAATTAGTCCAAATAAATAAAAGATACAGTGACACGACAGTATACATTTTCCGATCTATAATACGGCTACCGTATTTACCATATGTATTCGGACAAACAGGCCTGAGCAAACAGTATAGACCCAGATGAGACGCCGCAGAACGCGGCGTCTCATCTGGGTCTACACTGTTTGCCACTCATCCAGCAATTTTTAGACATAACATCGGGTAGTGAATTGTACTGATTCAAATTTTAGAACATATATGGTAAGGAGTTGAGGTGTCCGAATACTTAGGGTAAATACGGTAGTATACATTATATACTCTGTGTTAGTTTTGAAACACCCTGCAATGAACACTCTAAACAAGTGAGCAGAATTACGCCCTGCACCAATAACAACCACTAAATCCGCCAGCCAGTGTTTGAAGTGGCTGTCTGCACTTTGTAAATTGTCACCAGTTTTACAAGAGAGACAAATTGTGCGAGTTCCTGTTTGCGTTTCTAATCATGAAGCCCCTTATAAGAAGTGTTCTGCTTCAAAAGGCATTACGAAAACACGCCTATTCAAATACATAGAAAATTTCATCTCCAAAAACTGAAAATTTTCAGATAAAAATCTCCGATATTTTTCATATTTCTGTTCAAAACATAGATTGTGGGTACTCGTTAGAACCGTCTCGCTGAGGCGGTTCTAACGAGTACCCACAATCTATGTTTTTGAGCAGAAATAAGAAAAATAATGTATACCGCTGTAAACTCCAGTTTTACTATATAAAAGTGGGGTTTACGGGGGTCAAAATTATATAGGTATGTTTTCGTGATGAAAGACTGTGCTCTGCTTTAAGGGCATATTCTTTACCTTTAGAGATCTTTCCGTTTCAAAAGGGAGGCAGAAATGATTTGATGAAGTAACTTTCCCTTCCCCGAATGTGTATCGATTTCGAATAAACTGTTAGGCTATCAACACCTCTCCAAAGGGGAAAATATATCGCAAAACATTGTATCTAACCCGCATGTTTCTGATAACCCGCCATATACTTACATGTGGTAAATGAAGAGTAGAGAAGATGTCTAGTAAAATACAGTCTTATACACTTTGCATTTATCTAATCCACAAAACTGCAACAGTTCAGGAATTAGTGGATAGGTAAATTAGTAAGTAAATTGTCTTACATGTACTTGCATAAAAACAACAGTGCCAAAGACCGTTCAACCCCATTGTCTTTCTTGCATTTATGTTTTACCCTTCATTTCCTACAGAATCAAGGAATTTTAATAGACATGTGAATGAATAAACTTATATAATCCTTCCAATTGTAAGCCTAATTGTATGGTTCTCAGTTTGACGCTTGGTATATTTAAGAAGGAAATCGCGTGTCCATGAACTGGTAAATTCTGTCTTCTAAATAAACCAGATATAGTACAATAAAGTTTATACATATTTCTTACTTGCTGACCAATAACCGTGCCATGTTTGGATACATTTTCTCATGGCGCGTCTGATTTATATCAACAAAAAAATCCGCAGACGAGATTTTCAAATGCTTTGCTATATTTTCCTGATAATAGGATCTGACACTTCAAGTAAATTGTCTTAATCGGAGACAATTAACTCGAAATATTAGATCCTGTTTGCAGGCAAAATTAGAAGTATTGTCAGCTGAATTTGGCCGTAGCACACAGAGCGTTAAAACACTAATGAAGTTGATCGTTTGTTTCATTTTGTATTTATTCTTTAGGTTTATCTTGGCTCCGATGCTCTTAGGAGACTTATCGGGACATATTGCGGAATAGTGCCACAACTTGAGATCAACTCAACTACAAACAGAATGTCAGTACATTTCGTGTCTGATCGGATGATAAACTCCGGCGGATTTATTGTTTTTTACAGCATTCATTACGGTACATTTGTGTGATAAAAGAAAAAGCTTAAAGATTAACATTGTAGATATTGTTTGTTTTATCGTCAATTTGCTAAAATCCCATTGTCCTAGATGGGATTTTCTTCAAACTGTGCAGCCCGAAACAGAACAATAATTTAAGTGATGATACCCAGGAAATGCCACAATCGCAAAGATCAGCCCTCCCGGGGCATCAAAAGAAGGGCATGTGAAAAAAACAAAAAAAAAAAAAAAAAACAAAAAACAAACAAAAAACAAAAAAAAAAAAAACACAATGACAATATATAGTAACGCATAAAAAGTAAGAGAAAGGTCCAGGGAGTGCCACAATCACAAGCCGCAGCCCTTTCCAAACCCCAAGAGGAAGAGGAAACCGACAAATCTAAACAAGCACAAACCGAACAAAAGTACGAAAAGCACTAAGGTTAGCTCTCTCTTCCCCAAGCGAGGTAATCGCAATACTAAAAGGACTGAAAAACACAAGAACAAAATGACACACGGAAATACAACAAAACGCCTCGTAGAATAAACCACAAAGTAACAAGGAGTAAGACAAACACCGGGACCACCGCCTTAGAACGGTCGGTAGAGCAAACCACCGGAGGGTTTAAAGCACTTTTACAGCTAGCTAACTTCACCCTAGGTCCCGATGCTACTCTTAATACAGAAATACATAAAAATTCGGTTCCCATAAAGGCTCCCAACTCAGTCAATGCATCAAAGCGAAAACATAAAACTCAAATTAATCACTATAATAAACAAAGACGAGTACTCTTGGCTAATTCTACTGTATGCTGGAGTAAATGAAAACCAAAAGTTGAGCCGCGGCGGGCCAAGCCAAAGACATATCGTCATTTAGCCTCCTTCGCTGCAAGTGAGAACATATATAACATCCTCTGATTTTCAGTCTAAATTAGAGTTGTTTACAACTGAAAATTGTCTATGATTAACATGTCGCACAAACGAAGAACTGCAACGGAGGAGCAACCTTGAATGGCAGTAGAAAATCTACTCGGGTACTAAAAGCAGTTTTATTCGAACGACACATCTGCTTTAATTTTGATGCACATAGTCCGAATCGGATTTTACTATCGTGGGTTTTCTGGTTTATCTTTTGCCCTTTCCAAGGCGGTTCTTCAAATGCAGTTCCTTTTTCATTTCTACATTTTGTGGTAGACAAGGTGCTGTTTTGTGCGATGATTTCATCAAAACAGACCCTTATCAGGCGCCTTTGGCGCCTTGGTTCCGTGACTGTAACATTTCCAGGCTTATGTTATTTTATTTTTTTTTTTTTGCTGATTATTCTAATGAGTACAACCCACCCACAATATTTGTGTTTGTGGAGGCGCAAGAAAACACATGTTTATGTCTACTTCAAGCCAATCACCGAAGCAAAGTTGGTTACCGCGACCAAACTAGAAGTTCCTCAGATAGAACATTTTAAAACGTTCAGTTATTCTTTTACGCTGAAATAATTTTAACCATAATCTCATAAATTATGACGCGTCGAAGAATGAGAATTGATATATGGTACCAGAAATATTTTTAGCCTTTCTCTTATACTATTTTTTTTCTTTCTCTTACACTCTAACTGCATAAAAATTCCAAGGTTACGTTTCTTTCTTCAATAGTTTGATTGCTTTACCACAACTTGATGAATTAAAATCCTAAAATATATAATAAGGTGAGATCACAAACGTTTTAGTCTTGTTTAATAAAAAGGTTCAGCGCATCCGATTTATCTTCATTCTTACGTAGCACTATTAAGACTCCATTTGTTACCAGTTTCATTGGTTCCCAAGATACAAAATAACATTCGAACTATTTCTTGCAGTCGTTCACAAGGCTTGTGGTGCGGTTCTTAACAAAAAACATGGTTGGTTCAGACCTATGGACACGGATAATGATGGGATGTATGATACCTACATGGAATGTTTTTGGATTATTCCGCCGCAAGACAATCTAACGACAGTGCTCAAAGTATACGATATTGATATAGAAGCAGCCGCATTTTGTTCATTTGATTATCTAAAGGTGAGCTTAAACACCATCAGTCATGAACAAACAAACAAAGGAAAAAAAACAAACAAAAAAAAAAACGGTGTCATGAGTTAAAATGACTGCAACGAGATCAGCAACCGGGAAAACGCAATCACTTAATAGTAGTGGCTTCCTTTTTTTGACTGCAGTAATCATGTAACATTTTTTTTACACTTACTAATACATTATTACCTGCTATGAATTGTTTAGAAAGGATCCATACTTTGCAATACAGTAATACCTTGATGACACGAACACCAATGGCTCATTTACCATGGGTGATCCAAAATCGTTTCTGAGATCCTAGGACACTCTTCCGATAGCTCAAGAGAACAAATATTTAGGACTAGTTTAGAGAAGCAAGGCGATTCTAAACAGTACAATTGACATATCATTATTTATGAAAGTTTGGAAAAAAACAAAACATAAAAAAAGAAAAAAAAAACATTCCTAGTTTACCCCTATTTGCCTCCTGACCTGGCGCTATGATTAGTCGTCAGTCGCTATAACTACCGTGTTTAGAACAAAACTTGTCATAGTCCTTAAGATGTTCGAGCCATTGAAAATGGACTGCATTTTGTGATAACATCAGCTGTCATGAACTACTAGTGTGAGGGCAAAAAAAAAAAAAAAAAAAAAAAAAATTGAAAAAAAAATAAAAAATAAAAAACAAAGAAAACACTTCGAGATTATACTCGAACTTCGAAATTACGCTCATACTATTACACGTTCTAGTCCTTTGAGAATGCGGGTTCCATACATTATATGTCAAACTACAGTTCTGCGCAATGATGTAAGGACATGTTATACCCCACCCTCAGCACCCACCGCCCCCCCCCCCCCCGCCCACACACACACACACGCACACCCTCAATCCCCTCCCCCGCGAACTCTTTGTTGGGTTATATTGTTTCAATGTTGTCTGTTCGTTACATTTTTTTGGTCTTTGCGGGGGACGGGGTGCTTTATAAGCATTCCTTATTGGCAATTTATTGTTTCTTTTCATCATCAACGGCTTCAACCACACCAAGTCTGTCTTCTCCATACTGGGTATAAATAATATCTTTTTGTTTAGGAAAATTAAGACGATTAACAACAAATAGCCGTCTGATGTATATATTTGCGCAACGATTCTTAAAGATCAAGTTCCGATAGTCAAACGGGTGCATTAGCACGGGTTTGCATAAAGATTTGCCAGTCTCAAAGGAAATATTTTCCATATTTTAAACTTTAGGTGTATTAACTTATATATTACATATTATAAAAATGTGAGTTCCTTTTTCTTCAGATACTATTTTTTTTTGTTCTTTTGAAATTTTCAAATCACCTCAATAAGTTTTGCGACGTATGATCACCTACACTCGTCGCAGCGTGACAGTATGTTAAAGGACACAGTTCTTTGGTCTAAGAGGAAACATTTTCTCCAATGAACTGTTATTGCATTTCCCTCAGAAATTACTAAAATAGCTTCAGCTTATGTAATATACACCGATATATTCTTTATTACAAAATTAATTTAGTAAGTTAATAACAACGGCGCGCATTTTTGTTTCAGATTTACAACGGAAGCAGAACAGACGAAGCAATGATTGGGAAATATTGTGGTAGTGTTAATAAGCTGGATGTACTATCAACTCTTGCTCTGTTTCTGGAGTTTATTTCTGATGGAAGTATAAACGGCCGAGGATTTAATGCTACCTATTCTCGTCTTTCTGGTACGCCATAATATACTTCTTATTTCTTACGATACACGCCGCAGCATGAGCAAACGTGCATTCGGACATGTATGCAGAGGGAATAAAATATCTTCATGTGCACAACGAAGACTCTGGTGATATTGTGCGGATGCGCAGGCTGATTTGATAAATTCGATGCATCTTCCACTGCCACGGCCGCCAAATATACTTTCTGGTACTAGTCATAGCTATTGTAGAAATAACTCTTAATCTTGCAGGCAAACTTGTCGCCTTTCCGAAAACATGCCTATTTAAATATATTGAAATTTTTACAACCAAAAAGAAACAAAAAAAAAAAAAAAAAAAAAAAAAGCGAAAAAATTCATATAAAAAGTTTGATATTTTTCATATTTCTGCTCAAAACATAGATTGACGGTACCCGTTAGAACTGCCTCGTTGAGGCGGTTCTAACGAGTACCAACAATCTATGGTTTTGAGCAGAAATAAGAAAAATAGTGTATACCCCTGTAAACCCCAGTTTTACTGTATAAAAATGGGGTTGAAGGGGTCAACATTATATAGGTGTGTTTTTGTGATGAGACATTTTATTCTTTGTAACATTTTTTTTTTTTTTTTTTTTTTCATTTGACATTGCAGGTGAATTGTCTGAAAATGCCAAACCTTATTTCCTCTGAAATATGAAATCAAACATATCGGAATGCCATCTGCTGCGGTTGTGATTTGCGCTTTAACAGTGTTCGGGTGGGAACGTACGCAGCTCTGCAAACCGATTTGCTCATAAGTAGAGTCTCACTCAAATCCTTACTGGGATTTTATGTAAACTTTGTTTTCAAGGATAATTTAAAGATGTCATCAAGCTGATAGAATACGTAGAGCATTTATACTATTCTGGCTGTCTTGCCCCTGAGACCTGAGTGGTCTATTGGTTACATGAATAAATTGGGAAGAAATGTCTCATTTGGAAACACACACACACACACACACACACACACACACACACACACACACACACACACACAAATAAATAGAAAAGAAATAGCAGACCAGAGTGAAACTTTCTTCTCATGAACATTAAATAAAGATGTAATTTGCAGTTCTGCTTATGCCGCCTCGCGTCAGATTGACCTATAGTCTATTTCCAAATTGTTTCAGATGGGCCGTGTTGTCAGTTTTATACACGACGTATCTAAATGCAATGTTTTTTGTTATTTTTTTTTTTTTATTTTTTTTTTTTTTAGATGAAGCAGTGTATACAACATCTACAATGGTGGACAAGGCCACAGTTATAACAGTAGAACCGCACTTAACAGATATTACAGAACTTCACACAACAACCAGCGATTTTACTAATGATTTAACAGAACATCAGGAAACAAGTACTGACAAGGAAACATCAGCAGCCAGTTTCAGCAGACTTCAGTCAACAGAAGATATAACATTATCACATACAACTTCAAAGACATCTACAGAGGAGTTAACAGAGCGTAATGATAATCCGAGTATAGGCCCTGTGTCAACTGAAATGCCATTTGTAAACATAACCACGACTATACCGGACAAGACAAATGTTGCAGCCCAGTTAAACGTTACAAGCAAGCCGACGGGTGATATTTTCCCTGAAGAGAACCTTGCAACCATAGCAAAATATAACATGCCCTTCGTCTTATTCTGTATTGTATTAACTTGTTGGCTACATATGCAACTAAAATTTATATAAAAAATGTTACCCTTGGAAACAAAACACACAAAATAGCCCCAAAATATGAATCGTACCGTATACAAGTACAAAACTAGGTTTATTAAATGTTATTTTTTTACGCCCCATCTTAAAAAAAAATGGGGGGAATATTGCTTCTGGCTTTTCTGTTCGTTCGTTGGTCACGCTTTCTGGTGCATAGCAAAACTTTAGAACTATGTATGCTAATGTTTTGAAATTTCATATATGGATTCCCCATGAGAACATAGATGACCCATTCTTTTATCAGAATTATCTCCCATTTTAGAGTCATTGCCATTGAAATGAAATACATTGAAATCTCGTTTGCAAGATATCTCAAAAAGTATTTATGCTAGAGTCTTGATAATTGGTATACTGATTGGCACTGAGCAGGAGATCGCCTAATTAAATTTTCAATTTATTTAATGAAAGTGTGCAGGAGTTATGGCCCTTTGCAATTTTTGGCCATTTGTTGCTTTCATGTTCATAGCATAAGGTTAGATCCATGCATGCTAATGTTTTGAATTTTCATATATGGATTCCTCATGAAAATATAGGTGAATGCTAATGTTTAGAAAATTCATATTTGGATTTCTCGTGAAAAAAGTAGATGACGCATATTTTTTTCTTATCCGAATTATTTCTCATTTTAGAGTAATTGGCCTTTTTATAAAATACATTGAAGTCTCATTAGCAAGATATTTAAACAAAAATGAGTTAGAGTCTTGATTTTAGTATACTGATTGAGACTGAGGAGAGATTACCTGATTAAAGTTTCAACCAGTTTAATGAAAATTTGTTTGAGTCATGCTCTTTGCAAATTTTGGCCATTTGATGCGTTCATGTGCATAGCATAAGCTTAGAACCAAGCATGTTAATGTTTTTTTCAATTTCATATATGGATTCCTCATGAAAACATAAAGTGACCCACATATTTTTTTTATTCGAATTATCTCCATTTTAGAGTTATTTCCCTTGTTATAAAATAACATTCAAATCTCGTTAGCAAGATATCTCAAACCGTATTTGAGCTAGAGCTTAATATTTCATATACTGATTTTTTTCTTATCCAAGTTATATCCGATTTTAGAATCATTTTACTTGTAATAAAATAACATTAAAATCTTGTTAGAAAGAAATCTCCGAACGTATTTAAGCTAGAGCTTTGATATTTTGTAAACTGATTGCGACTGAGGAGGGAGTTACCTGATTAAAAGTTACAGCCAGTTTAATGAAATTTTGTTGGAGTAATGACCCTTTGCAATTTTTGGCCTTTTGTTGCTTTATTGTGCATAGCATAAGTTTAGAACCATGTATGCTAATAATTTGAAATTTCATATATAGATTCCTCATGAAAAAATAGGTGCCCCGTTTTTTTTTGGTTGTTTTTTTTTTTTTTTTTTTTTTTTTTTTTAATTATCCGGATTATCTCCAATTTAGAGTTATATCCCTTGTAATAAAATATCATTGGAATCTCTTTAGTAAGATATCTCAAAAATGTTTGAGCTAGGGCCTTGATATCGATATTTTGATTGGGACTGAAGAGGAGATCACCTGATTACATTTTCAATTGATTAAATGAAATGTTGTTGAACTTATATCCCTTTGCTATTTCTGGCTACTAAATCTTGTTGCTTTCAAATGCATAGTATAGGTTTTGATCCATGTATGCTAATGTTTTGAAAATTCATATATGGATTTCTCATGAAAGAATAGGTGACCCATATTTTTATCACTTATCCGAATTATCTCCGCTTTTACATATATGTTCCTTTTAATAAAATAACATTATGATCTCGTTATCAGCATATCTCAAAAGGTATTAGATCTAGAGCCTTGATATTTAGTATACTAATTGGAACTGAGGAGGAAACCACTTGGTAAAATTTTCAACTAATTTAATGAAATTTTGTTTGAGTTATGGCTCTTTGAATATTTTGGCTATTTTTGCTTTATTTTGCATAGCATAAGTTTAGAATCATATATGCTGCTGTTTTGATATTTCAAAAATGGATTCCTTAAAAAAAAAATGGTGACCCGTATGTTTTTCTTATCCATATTATATCCAGTTTAAGAGTTATTTCCATTTTAATAATGTAACTTGAAATTAGCAAGATATCTAAAAAAGAACTTGAGCTAGAGCCTTAATATTTGATAAACTGATTTGGACTGAGGAGGAGATCACTTGTTTAAGTTTTCAGCTAGTTACTGAAATTTTATTGGAGTTATGGCCCTTTGCAATTTTTGGCCATTTGTTGCTTTATTGTGCATAGCATAAGTTTAGAACCATGTATGCTAATGTTTTGAAATTATATATATATATATATTCTCATGAAAATATAGGTGACCCGTATTTTTTTCTTCTCCGAATTATCACCAATTTTAGAGTTATTTTCCTTTTAGTAAAAACAATGAAATCTCGTATATTTGTACTGTTATTACCGTCATCGGCATGCAGTGTTGGAGTCAAACAGTGTTATAGTCAGCCAGTATTTGGGTCATAATGTTTTGCAAACACCAGCTCTAGTTATTGATTAGAATAACAATGTAAACAATTATATGAAACATTTCAAATACACTGGTTTATTTTATAAAGTAAAATGTAAGGTAGATACTAAGATGAAGCATGTGAAGATGAAACATAGAACTATTGTAGTCCTACAGACCCCAACCAGCAAATTGTGCACACAGTTTAGATTCTTTAATTACTTGTTGTCGAGTCATCATCGTTGTTTCATCTCTGTATTCTTTGATTTTTATGTTTTATGTTCGGAGATGTTGCGCTGATTCACGCGGACTAAACAAATTGTGTATACCACAGCAGAACTAAGAACGAGGATTGTAACCACGTAAACTCGATTCAAGCCCCCACCCCCACCACCCACTCCCAACACCCCAGTACAGTTTTACTGGGCATTCCAAGGTGGTGCTTCTGCTGTGGTTTAGTGCAGGTTATTTTTTTATTTTATTTATTTATTTTTTTTTTTGGGATAATCCATCCTGGTTATGTCGAAAATCGAATACCGCTTAAGCCAGCGTTAAAGTGGCGTATGCAGCCTGGCAAACTACAGTGTTGCTTATGAAGAGACTTAATCAAACCAAGTCTCCTATTTTCATTATTGTGTGTGTTCTTTGTTTCCAAAGGCAATCATTTTTTTTTTCTTTTTTTTTTTCTTTTTATTTTACTACTTCTGTCATTGTATGTCTTTGCGTGTATGTCCTAGTGATAATGTTTATTATTTTTGGATAGCCGATTAGCCAATATTTTTTGGAAAGAAGCTGTCTTTTTGGCTTTCTGTTTGTCGTGTTTTGATTGTGGTGCCGTTTGGAGATGCGGCCCTTTGAACATAGTAGATATTGCAAATAGCCAGTTCTACTATGTACTCGTGTCCGCTCTATATTGTCAAACAACTTCACACACATGTAAAGCATTATGAGACGATAAGTAGAAGACATGAATGTAACTCTGGTTTGTATATCTTTTGATTATTACCCTTTTAACATTGAGTATAGCCATCTTACAATGTTCTTATGTCCTCTCTGTAAGTTGAAAATCAACCGTGACATTATTATGAAATTTCTCATAAATATAAAGCTCTATAAGGCAATGTGCAGAACTTAATAAACGTTAATGGTTAACCTACGTTCGTTTGGAGTTGTGGCCCTTTGAACACAGTAGATAATGCAAAAGCAAAAAAAAAAAAAAAAAAAAAAACATTTCTACTATGTACTTGTGTCCACTCTATCTTTATTATGAAACATCTCACAAAGTAAACCCCCATGAGACAACGTGCAGAACAAAAATACAAAATAACTCTAGTTAAGCTAATTTTGATGCTGTGGCCCTTTGAACATAGTTGACATAGAAAATAGCCATTTCTGTTGTGTACTCGTGCCCTCTCTGTAAGTTAGAAAAAAAAGACGTTCCAGATACTTTAATGAAACTTCACATAAATGTAAAACATAAGACTAGATGCAAAACACAAGAACCATAACGCTGTTTAACCTACGTTTTGAGTTATGCTCTTTGAACTTTGAAAATAGTAACACAAGAACCATAACGCTGTTTAACCTACGTTTTGGGTTATGCTCTTTGAACTTTGAAAATAGTGATTTCTGTAATATATTTGTGTCCATTCTGTAACTTAAAAACTATATGAGATATGTTTTTGAAACTTTACGCAAATGTATGTCAGCTTGATAACGTGCAAATACTAGAACAGTAACTCTGAATTACCTGCATTGGAGTAACCGCCCTTTGAACATTGTATATAGTGATCCAAGTCATATACTTGTGTCCTGTCTATAACGAAAACGGTTTTATAGATTTTCCAAGATGAGCATGTTTATCAAAAATAATACTTGTACATGCATTAATGTTGATAATATTTAGGAAAGACTAAAGCGCCTTCCCATTGATTTTATTTTTGACAGAGTTATTGCACTTGCTTCATGTAAGTGTAGTGGCGGGGCATGGTGCTGTGCTTGCAGCGCTTTTATTAAATGTAGCGACAGTACTTATAAATTGAATAAATATAATAGAATACAGTTTATTTCAGAATATCTAAAGGCCCTTAAGCCCCTGAGGATAGAAAATAGCATACATGATAGCATTTGACAGTGATAATAAATATAATATTGCCTTTATCCAACAATCGAGTTTCGGCTAACCAAATAACTGATCATTCATTTTGCATTAGGTTAAATGGTATCATATCAGAAAACGTAACGTCAAATAAAATACTTATTACTAATTTTATCGTTAAGGCGCTGATATAAATTTGAAGAACAATTATTCAAAACCGTAATGCATTTTTTTTATTCTTTTTTATTTATTTTTTTTTTATTTTATTTTCCTTTCATTTTTTTCCATCGGAAAGACATTACTCTAGTCCACATTGTCGATTATGTGAGTATGTAGCGATGCAAAGTTTTGTTTTAGTTTAATGAATAATTTTGAGATTTTGTTTAAAGCGCTGATTATATTTTCTGGATATTATAATTCTGCTTTATTTGGTATATATTTAAATGTTGTAAAATTAGACCATCACTGACCTTTTTTGTATTTTTCTGAACCAAGTGCCATTAATTTTGCTTGTACTTTACATTTTTTAAACAACTACGGAAAGTCTCGATTGAATGTCGGAGATTCAACTAGCTGTGTGAAGACTTAAACCCTCTTTTGTGAACTTGAATTTTAATGTGATCATTTTGTGGTTTATCTGCCACCAATTATTCGTTGTATGTGATGTCATGAGCCTGTTAGTTATTTATTTTTCTTTGTAATGTTTGGTTCCACATTGATCATTGTAAAGAAAGATCATTCAACAGAGACCTAGCAGTTTCCCTCTAGTAGGTTTGAAAAATTGTCTAAAAACAAAACACTACGATATGTCTTGACATATGTCTTAACGATATGGGCTTGACGATATGTCTTTGGCTTGGCCCGCCGTGGTTCAACTATTGGTTTTCATTTACTCCAGCATACAGTAGAATTAGCCAAGAGTACTCGTCTTTGTTTATTATAGTGATTAATTTGATTTTTATGTTTTCGCTTTGATGCATTGACTGAGTTGGGAGCCTTTATGCGAACCGAATTGTTATATATTTCTGTATTAAGAGTAGCATCGGGACCCAGGGTTAAGTTAGCTAGCTGTAAAAGTGCTTTAAACCCCCCGGTGGTTTGCTCTACCGACCGTTCTAAGACGGTGGTCCCGGTGTTAGTCTTACTCTTTTCAGCATAATTAAAAAAAATGGCAACGTTAACGGACAGCTCATGAATATTAATGAGCTAAGTGTAGGAATCTCCGAGTTTCTCAAGTTTAAGAACAAAATAGTGCATGGATTTTATAAGTTACTACTTCATTGTTAGCTAGGTAGAAACTTTATTTTATTTTATTTTGTATTTATTTTTTGTTTTAAATAGTAAAATGCAAATATGGTGCTGGTTTGTAAATGTCTTTCTACTAGACAGGTAATATATATATATATATATATATATATATATATATATATATATATATATATATATATAATATATATATATATATATATATATATTCAGTATTCAGTTTGCTACACATTCTTAACAGCTGAGAATTTTATTTATTTTTCCTCTCTCTTTCCTCAGCTTGAATAAATTCCTATTTTGTCAGAGATTAGCATATAAAATAGCAAATTTCTGATTTCTCTTAACATTTTATCTGCATCCCATTTTTTAATAAAAAGAAAAAAAGAAGCAGTTGTCTCGCTGGGGTTATGAGGCGTGAATGTTGTTTTCACTCCAAAGTGCATGTCGGATACACCCTGGATTGAGTCTACTGAATAAGTATACTATTTACCCCAATTTTAGCATTTTCACCCGAAGCAAGATTTCTGTGATCTGCAGCGAAAGTTGGGATTATGAGGCGTGAATGTTGGTTTTACTCCAAAGTTCATGTCGGTTGCCTCCTGTCTTGATTTTACTTAATGTGCTGAAAAAAATATTCATAAATTTGCATTTTTACTTCTGGTAAATTTTTAGCAAATAAGGAATTTTGAATATTTAAAGTGCTCTGGAGGGCAATCAAGATAAATAAAGCAAAACAGTTCCAACTTTTTTTCTAACAATTTACCCTTTCTTTTACCATTAGTTTGGCTCTGAATTCTGCATGTTGTTTTCAGTTTAGTGCCTTTTAGTGTAGAGTCTTTAGTACTAAATTTTAATTTTGCCCATTTTTTATGCCCCCGCCATTTTCAATGGGGGTTGGGGGCGGCATATAGTATCACCGCTGTCCGTTCTTACCTCCGTCCCGTCCGTCCTGTCCGTCCGTCCCGTTCAATCCTTCCCGTACGTAACACTTTTGTTTCCGTGCGATATTTTTGAAAAAGATTGGTGTATTGGATTGAAATTTTATACACAGGTATATAATCATAAAATGTAGGCCAAGTTTCATTTAGGGTAGAATCCACCAATTATTTTGGGAGTTATGGTCCTTTCAAACTTTGAAAAAATTTCAACTTTGAAAAATGGTTTCCGTTCGATATCTTTGGAAGGATTGGTGTATTGGATTGTAATTTTGTACACAGGTATATAATCATAAAATGTGGGTCAAGTTTGATTTAGAGTATAATCCGTCTATTATTTTGGGAGTTATAGCCCTTTTTACACTTTGAAAAATGGTTTCCGTTCCATAACTTTTGAAAAGATTAATGTATTGGATTCATATTTCATACACAAGCATATAATTATAATATATAGGTCAAGTTTGATTTAGGGTAACATCCATCAATTATTGTTGGAGTTACGGCCCCTTATCAATGTTGTAAAATAGTTGAAAAATGGTTTCCGTTCGATATCTTTTGAAGAGATTAGTTTATTGGATTCAAATTTTATACACAGGTATATAATCATAAAATGTATGTCAAGTTGGATTTAGGGTAAAATCCACCAATTATTTTTGGAGTTATGACTCTTTATCAGCTTTGAAAAAATGGTTTCAGTTCCATAACATTTGAAAAGATTAGTGAACTGGATTCAAATTTTATACACAAGCATATTATTATAAAATATTGGTAAAGTTTGTGTTAGGGTAAAATCCACCAATTACTGTTCGAGCCACTGAAGTTCGAAGTTGCTATCAAAGACAACGGAAAATGTATAAAGTCACCTGACGGAGTATGAGACATTATTGAAGAAGATTATGACATTGAAAAGCCTTTGGGACTTTATTTAACATTTGGGAATTTATTTAACAGTAAATTAGATGTCCAGGAATAGTCAGAAAATGCGGCCTACCTTTGACACAACGAGAAAGAACTAACAAACCATGACCGACAGTACAAAGCAAAGAAACGGATTGCATCCCTGCAGGCACACAACGTTGAAACAGTCGATTCAAAGCTGATTCAACGTCAACGGCAAATATGCGAAGATACTAAGGCTGGCTAATCAGAACTGAAAAGATAATCGATTCAGTCCGGCCACTGTTATCGATAATCGATAAGTAATCACTGAAGATTTGATCATAGTTTCACCCGTCTGTCTGAGCATGACTCTAACCATTTGTTATACTTTAGTGTATGTATTTGATAAGACAGACTATAGCAAATAGTGTAGACTTAGATAAGACGCCGCGGCGCTTCATCAGGGTCTACACTGTTTGCCATTTATTCAGCTATTTTAGACAGAACATTGGGTAGTAAATTGTACCTGTTCAATTTTTAAATAAAGTATGGTGAGATGTTGAGGTGTCTAAGTACTTAGGGTAAATACGATACAGAAATCAAATGATCAATTGTAAGCAAATCTGTAACAATAATATTTTATGTGGAATTTTTCGATCAATTAATCGATTATCCGATTAATTGTGCCAGCCTTAGACGATACACAGAAATGCCACAATCACGAAACATACCCACTCAGTTTGATGAGGGTCTTGGCATACTACCCTATGGGTAGCCCTGGATTCAAAGCTACTTACGACGGACAGTGAATACTCTGATCAGCCAATGTGGATGTGCAGACTGATCTGGGCATTCGTTGGGCGCACAAACAATATTGTAAGAAATGGTGTGTTTTGATTCTGTTAGGTAGTTATCAGTCTTCACTGGAGTACATTTGTGCTACATGCTTACAGTTTTCTTAATTAATAGACTGCAAGTGAATACGGTGATATATTTATCTCCATGGAAAACCCCAAAGGAAGATTCTTGTGGCATAGAAAGTGGACACGTAAAACAGACGCATATATGTACTCTTTTCAGATCTTTTTGCATACAAAATCTTGTGCGGTTAGATTTGTTAACTCCTTCACTGCCACAGTCGATAAAATAGGATTTTGCAAAAAGCATAGATCCAGATGAGACGGCCCGATGAGCCGTCTCAACTAGATCTACGCTGTTAGATATTCAGTCTATCAACTTTACATATAAACGTTCCTTTTCCAAGCGATAGTTTGTTAAATTTAAAAAAAAAAAAAGCAGACGACAAATGTCGTCTTAAATTTGGCACCAAAAGAGTTAAAGATATCTTATTTAAATAATTCATATAGAATAAATATAAATTGTCGTAGAAGTGATGTAACGAAATGTTTAACAGTGGTTTGCGTTAAAACTGTACCTTACCATCACGACAAGGAAAATATAGACCTTGCAGGGAAGTGTCTTACTCTAACCCAGTTTTGTCCAGAGACTCATAAAAAGGTTAATAGGCAAACAGTGCAGACAGAATACGGCATCAGGGTCTCCGCTGTTCGAAAACAGTTTAGCCATTTTCTCTAGCAATATCTAAAACACATAACCCGAAACACCTTAAACTGAAATCTGACTCGTCCAATATGTAGTGTGGGGGAATTTATTCAGTCTAAAATGGGTTAATGCTGTAAATCTTAACCCTAATCCTGCCGTGAATGTCTCTGATTTTGGTCTTCCGAAGGGCTACTTTTATCTGAGCACATGCTATTTCCCTCATTTTCAATTAATCTACGCTAGAGGGCGTAAGCAGTGTTGCAAACTTCATTACTGCTTATGAAGAGTCTCAGTAAAACCTAGACTCCCATTTTCTTATCTGTAGGGTGTTCTTTGTTTTCAAAGGCAATCTTTTTGACGTTTATTTTACATTCGCAGAATCTGGTATGATATATCAATGGACTGACGTACTATTACATGTAGCATAATAGCCGCGATCATGTTGCTATCACATGATAGAGAATCACGTATAAACTGATGTTTGTTTCACATACTTATAAAAAAATTTAAAAAAAAAATGATAAAAAAAAAAAAAAAAAAAAAAAAAAATTAAAACTCCAAGAGACTTGCGCCAAGCTGCGGTAATTGCGAGACGGTTTCCCCAACTTGTGCTGATGCGTAGACCATTTTTGTGCAATAATCATCGGACTTTGTTTAATTTGAGCTAACGTAGTTGGCACAGGAGCCTATTTGATCAGAGAGGGGAGAGAAAGAAAAAAAACAAATTGGGAAAACGTGATAAAATTTGACCGTGTCTTTGGAGAAGTATATCACTGATAGGTCTTGAATGTGTGGTTTGCTTAATGAACTAACGAGTTCATTAAGCAAACGATGCTTTGAACAACTGGGTCCTGATGTACAAGTATTTCGCAGCCGTTTTCAGTTAATGTAACGACACATTAACAGATTCATTGAAACTGTACTTTCTCTCCACGTCAGATTAAACATAAAAAAAGGGCTTATAATAAAAGTAAAACAAAAATGACAACTTACTGTCTGACCGTAAAGTATTCAAGAAGTAATTCAGCGCAGTCTAATCAAGGTGGTAACCCTCCACAGGGAGACAACCGACCAGTTATTTCATCTAAAGACCCACTTTAAACAAGTCAAGTTACAGTAGAACGTGAACAAGACAAAATATTTAGACATAAACGTCTAAGTACCGGCGCAGATTTTGTTCACGTTTACATAGAGATATGGGACAAGGGTATACTAGAGTGTAATAAATTTTCAATGTAATAGGTAAAAAAAAAGAACAACAATGTTCTTTAATGTTTGCTTTTTATTAAGCTTTTGTGGAATTTCTTGATTGAAATGAAAATAAAATAGACATAAATCTGCTTATAACACAGTTTGTATTAAGATTTATTTTTGCATTTGCCGAGATCGTCACAAACCGACGTCCCGACAAATATAAAACGTTCTTAGTGAGCTTATCGCATAGTTTACCATATGTAAAAATCCAAAGATATTTGAAGAGACAGGCGCGGTTCGTGCGCCGGTCAATGACTCAAACACCGATGGCTCATTTAGCGTGGCTGATTTGAACTAGTTTGTTAATCCTTAAGAAATTCTCAAGAAAATAAACATTAAGGGATATTGCAGGGAAATTTCTTATTTTATCATGGAAAAAATAATGGATGTACCCATTCAAATCCGCTCATCGAAGCAATTCGGAAGAGTGCAACCAAAATACTATTATTTTATAAAACATCAAAACAATATCTCTAAAGTATCTCCATTTTACTTCTAACCCGGCGCTATGGTTCGAACTACGCGTGTCTAGAACAAATTTCCATGGTCTCAAAGATGTTTGAACTATTGAAGATCGACTGTATCTCTGAATTCAGTGTCAGTATTATCTTTACGTTTAGCTTCCTGGATCATGTTGTATCAAACTTTAATGATGAATTAGCGGGCGGTTAATCCGTCATTAAATGTCTTCATTAAACCCGATTGTACGAAGGTCATGGTCTTTTTATAAAGTGCTGTTGGAGCAATGGTAAACTGTCAGATTATCTCCATGAGAGTGATATGCCGAAAAAATATTACAGCCAGTTCCGGAGTTCAATTATAACTACGTAAAGCAGTCAAAGGAAAATATCACCGGACCAATCTACGACCTTTGATAAAGTGAAACGGTGAACCTTAAGATTTCTACGCCCATTTATATAAAGCAGTCAATAAATTGTCTGCGCCCATTCACGTTCAGGGGTCAAGGAATATCTATACTCATTTACGCTAAACAGTCAATTGAATAGCAATATGATCTATGATCTTGGAGCAACGACAAACTTTAACCCTTGTCCTGCTGAATAAATTAAGATGCCACGCCTTCTCCTAATTTTCAACCAATCAGGTCACTTGATCCAAATTGTTGCTATAAATTTGCATACTTGATGGTAAACAGTGCAGATCCAGATCAGTTGGCTTCTGAAGAAGCCAACTGATCTGGATCTACACTGTTTGCAAAAGAGGGTATATTCGGGTTCAGAAGGACAAGGGTTAAGATTTTCTACGCCCATGGGCATTTGACAGATGCTAAATTAGTACACCAGAAACATGTACAACTGAAAACATGTAAAATGGACAGTATTTAACTAGCAGTTTTAAGCATTATCTTACCACTTAGCATGTAAGTATTTTAGAGCTTATATGCATATAGTTCTTGAAATGCTGCCGGCCTCGGTGGCTCAGTTGGATGCGCCGTCCGACTGGAGACCAGGAGGCCGCGGGTTCAACCCCCGCCGAGGTCGGCAACATTCTTTCGTGGAGATTGATCATGAAATATTTTCTACGGTCATTCTCTCCCTTCCGCTGATTCAAGGAGGGCAGTTGTCAGTTTCTGGCGAAAGAATTTGCACAATACTGGTTAACCGCTTAGAGGACTTAGCCTGCCCAGTAAACCTGTGGTTAGGTAAACTGACCGCGCTCGACATGACCCCACTGGGTTGACTGGGCCGTAAAACCTCAACACAATCAAAATCTTGAAATGCTAACAAGAATTAACTTTCAGAAGATAAGACGTGCACAACCCGCTTTATACGGCATATTGTGTTAGTATAAAATCGCTATTTAATGCTATAATTGCTCGAACATTTTTGAAGTTCATTGGCTAGATCTTGTCGGTAGTAATCTGTACGTGATGAAAAAAAAAAAAAAATAAAATAAAATAAATAAATAAAAATATTCCACACGGTTTAAGGGTTATGGTCATTTCCATACTTTCACATTTTTGTCTCGGTTTATCCTCTGTGAATAAAAAAAAACTCACATTTTGCAAGTCCATTGGCTAAATTTTGTCTGTATCTCCTGGTATCCCAAACTTTATCAAAATATTTCCAATGGTGTGTGCGCGCAATGACCATTTTTGATAACTGACCACGGAAAAAAGGACAGACTTTCAAAGTGATTAAAAGGCATTCTTCGAAAGTCAACCTTTCAATCTGTCGAATCGGTCGATAGTTCAGCGGGTCGTGCATTCGGAGCTTTCAGACATGACTAGACATATGTAAATATAAAATATGAAACAAATTACCCAAAGAATTAATGTCATGAGATTAATTGAAAGTAAATCAATAAATCTAAGTAAAACACCTGACTTGGAATTGACAGCAACATATTGTGCCTTGTGTATTATCACTGAATGAACAGGTATTATCAATAGCTGATATCAGTAGCTGCTTCCATGTCCACGTGATATATGTCTTAAGAAAATGCTTCACGTTTAGCACTCAGGGTAAAAATTTCAGCAGACGACAATTAGAAATATGTTTTCTTATTTTTCTAAGAAAGAGGAAACAAATAAGAAAAACAAGAATAGTGTTTTCCGGGGAAACGGTATGTCCCCAACCAGTTTGAACAGACATATTGTTAAAATAGATTGTATCTATAATAAACTCAAGATCACAATATACCTATATGTAAGTTTGGTCAAAATTCATCCATTCCTCAATGTGACAGGGTGCTGACAAGCCATTTTCTAAAATCATAGCCCTTGTGTAACCTAGAAAATGGGATCAAGGTAAAAAGATCTAATCAGTTCTTGTCTCTGTCTCAACAATATAGCTGGGCAAGTTTGGTCAAAATCCATCCATTCATTCAGCAGATAGCGAGCAGACAAGTCATTATCCAACAATCTGAGCCCTCCTGCGACCTTGAAAATGGGGTCAAAGTCACCAAAATAAAATTAGTTATTTTCCATGCCACAACAATTTGGCTGTGCAAGTTTAATTAAATCTATTCATTCCTTCAAGAGATACAGTGCAGAAAAGCCATTTTCCAACAATCTAAGCCCTAGTGTGACCTTGAAAATTGGGTCAAGGTCACCAAAATCTAATCAGTTCTTTTCCATGTCACAACAATATAGATGTACAAGTTAGGTTAAAATCAATCCATTTCTTTAGGAGATAGGGTGCAGACAAGCCTTTTACCAACAATCTAAGCCCTAGTCTGACCTTGAAAATGTGATAAAGGTCACCAAAATATAATCAGTTCCGATGCATGTCCCAAAAATATAGCTGTGCAAGTTTGGTCGAAATCTACTAATTCCTTCAGGTGTCAAGGTGCAGACAAGCCATTTTCAACCAATCTAAGCCTTAATGTGGCCTTGAAAATGGAGTCAAGGTCATCAAAATCTAATCAGTTCTTTTTCATGTCTCAACAATTAAGATGTAGAAGTTTGGACAAAATCCATTCATTCATTTAGTAGAAAGGGTGCAGACAAGCAATTTTCCAACAATCTAAGCCTTATTGTGACCTTGAAAATGGGGTCAAGGTCACCAAAATCTAATCAGTTTTTTTTTTCATGTCTCAACAATATAGCTATACAAGTTTGGTCAAAATCCATTTATTCATTCAGGAGATAGGGTGCATACAAACCATTTTCCAACAAATCTTAGCCCTCCCGTGACCTTGAAAATGAGGTCAAGGTCGCCCAAAGCTAATCAGTTCTTTTACATATCCCAGCATTGTAGATGTGCAAGTTTGGTCAAAATCTATTCATTCCTACAAGAGATGGGGTGAGGACAAGCCATTTTCCAACAATCTAAGCCCTCCTGTGACCTTGAAAATAGGGTCAGGGTCACCAAAATCTAATCAGTTCTTTTACATGTCCCAGCAATATAGATGTGCAAGTTCGGTTAAAATCTATTCATTCCTTCAACAGATAGGATGCGGACAAGCCATTTTCCAACAATCTAAGCCCTCCTGTCGAAAATTGGCTCAAGGTCACCAAAATCTAATCAGCATTTTTCCCCCTCCCAATGATATATTTTTGTAAGTTTGACTAAAATCTGTTCATTCAATAAGGAGATAGAGTGCGGACAAGAGGCTACGCCCCATTTTCCAACAATCTAAGCCCTCCTGTGACCTTGAAAATGGGGTCAAGGTCTCCAAAATCTAATCAGCATTTTTCCCCTCCCAGTGATATATTTGTGTAAGTTTGGCCAAAATCTGTCCATTCAATAAAGTGATGGAGTGCGGACAAGAGGCTACGCCCCATTTTCCATCAATCTAAGCCCTCATGTGACCTTGAAAATGGAGGCAAGGTCACCAAAATCAAATCATCATTTTTTCTTCTCCCAATGATATATTTTTGTAAGTTTGGTCAAAATCTGTCCATTCAATAAGGAGATAGAGTGCAGACAAGTAGCTACGCCGACGCTGACAGGATCCGCACTAAAAACAATATGAATGCACATACCAAGTTTGGTGAAAAGCCATTGATGTTTCCTCAAGTTATCATCTGGAAACGACATACGAACGGACGGACGTACGGACAGATGGACGGACGAATCGACGTCCAACGTGAAACCAAAATACCCCGCCACTATCGTGTGCTGGTGTGGCGGAGTATAAAAATATGATCTATTTGTCGTTTACTGAATTAGCCCAGAGAGGTAAAGGTTAACCTGGATTGAGTAAAACAGCAAATAACTTTGGTAAACATTGAATTCCTTTATGCATGAAAGCTCTCCACAATGAAGACTCTGACCAGACTATGTGAATGCACAGGCTGATCTGAGTCTTCGTTGAGCGCGCGCGTCAGAAGGTACGTCTTCTTAATTTGCGGTACATATAACTCTTGGTCAATGGCCAGTTCACCGATAAATATTCGTTTCCTTTTTACACATCGCAAATATATCATTAAGTTCAGCAGTTGTTTGACAGACGACTAATACTAACAACTTTCTCAAATCAGCATCCCCCGCCCTCCAACCGCCCGCCCCCACTCCCCCCACCCCCGCCCCAACCCCACTCTCAACACATGCCATCTAACTAACCTGTGCATTAACACAATCATTGTAATCCCCGATATAAATTTATAATCATCTGCAAATACTGTAGAAAAGCCATTATGTACAAGAAAAACGATCCTTATTACATTTACTAACAGCCGACAGCAGCCTGCGCATGCGCGCAGTCGGACCAGGACCTACCCTGTTCGTTGACATATTCTAAAGTATCTTTTGGGGCGGCACTGTTCAGCTAGACTTCATTTACATGACTTCAGGACCCATTACACGCGTTTCAAACCAAAAGGTTCTGTACGGCTAGTAGTTTCTGTTAAGAGACATGTGTCAAGTTTCATTCATTAAACATAAAATGGGCCGCACAATGCGAAAACGTGTCCAGGCATATGCGGACGGTGCAGTCTGATCAGGGTCCACTGTCCGCTCAGAAAATTATTGGGCACTACAGGAGCTATAAATTGAGTGCCAAAGCCTAGATGATACTCTGTAAATGTGCAGGATGATCTAAAGATCATCATGCACATGTACAGAGTATCATCTAGGCCTTGGCACTCAATTTATAGCGTCTGTATTTTGCGCATGTTCAAAGGCATCTTGTTTTCACTCGATGCGGCCTGTACACAATGTACTTCGAAGTCTTTTATTCTCATTGTGTCTCATATATCTATAATAATGCAATCATATACAAGGATGGAGTTGGTACGGCTCGTGTATTGTTCATTAAACATGCAATATGTTTCGTTTTAGTGAAGATTTATAAGTGAAAATGCTCATAATTAATTGGAATTGACTTTGCAGTGTATCAATATGATTATCATTGCTCTATTAAAACCGATTAGAGAGTCGTTATGTCAACGATAGATCACAAATAAATTCAGGTGGCTCTTTACAATTAAAAACAATGACGCTGCAAATGGAACGAAGCAGTGTCAAACCTACTATACCCTCAATGTACATAAATCTTAATTCCCTTACTGTATTTGTCCTAAAGTTTGACCACACCATTCGAATACACGAACCTGTATAAACATTTGACTAAAACAGCTGCTGAAATGGCAAAATGGAAATGAAATGAGGGTTAAGGCGAGGAAATATCTTTATTTTTTAATATATGACGTAGTACAAAGAGAGCTTGAAAAGGTATATGTTTTGTTTTTTTTTTGTTTTGTTTTTTGTTTTCGATGGGCTTGCCTTGCCAAAACAAAGGTAAGAGAAAAGCCGAAGGCAAAGTTGTCATACCAAAATTTCAACCCTGTCAAAGCATTTATGGAAACACCCGAGTGAGAGTACAACGTACCGCTTCCCACAACGCTATTAAAATAAATGACCCGTGAAAGTAAAAATAGATGTAAATTTCGAGTTCGAACATAATAATTAGGTTTAAGTTTACAACACACTTTGATAGATGTGCGGTGTTAATCGTACGAAGAAACTGTTTGGACTAAGAATTTCGAACCCTGGTGAGCTTATTAATAACTGCAAATAAGTACGCTGAAACGTTGACAGAAAACAAGATTGCTTACGGAGATAGCCGGTCCAGACAGCAGATAGTAGAACGGAAAAGTACGAGCAATTGCGTATCTGAAAAACTAAAAAAAAAAAAAAAAAAAAAAAAAAAAGAAAAAAAAAAAAGAAATTCGATATTCGATATTTGAAACCGTATTGTGCTTCAAATGTGTTGATAATAACCCATTTTTGACTGGACCCATTTCTCATACATGCAAGCAAAAAAAAAAAAGATTTGTCGTACCATTACCTCTCTCCTGGAATATTCAGCAGGCGAGAAATTGGTGATAATTTCATTATGTTTTTCCAGAAAAAAGAAGAAAAAAAAAAAAAAAAGAAAAAAAAGAAATACAAGCATTGTCAAAGCTCATGAAATATTAGAAGAAAAAAAATATTTTACGATGTCGTCTGCTGACATTTTTACCCCAAACGCTAAGCGTTAATTAAATAATATTGTTGGATGCTTGGGCTATATGTGATTGCCTGTCATCTTGACAGACGATTCATTAGAAGCTCCTCGGCAAGGTCCTTCTCGTGAGTACCAACATATATTTCATTAAGAAAAACGCCTATTCAAATATATTGAAAATTTCACCACCAAATACTCAAAGTTTTCAGATAAAAATTCTGATATTTTTCATATTTCTGCTCAAAACATAGATTGTGGATACTCGTTAGAACCGCCTCGGCGAGGCGGTTCTAATGAGTACCCACAATCTATGACTTTGAACAGAAATTAGAAAAAATAATGTATACCCCTGTAAACCCCAGTTTTCCTATATAAAAGAGGGGTTTAAGGGGGTCACAATTATATAGGCGTGTTTTCGTGATGTTCACGGAGGAATAAGAAAAATCGTAACACACACACACACACACACACACACACACACACACACACACACACACACACACACACACACACTCTCTCTCTCTCTCTCATTGAGGTCATTTTAATGCGTACCCACAGCATACCTTTTGCATCAAAAATGACAAAAAATGTCATTAAAATTATCTTCTTAATTATGGTTGTGAACTGGTACCCACAAGATACGTTTTCATGAAGAAATAAATAAAATATTCATACGAGCGTACTTTTTTATTAAAGGATATCATATCAAGACCTATGGAAAAAATATCTAACTGAAAGATTTTCATATGAACAGCTGTTGACAATAGAAGACTATTCTAATGCCCAGGTTTCCAGCGCGTGCAGCGCTTCGATTAGTATATGCATATGGAATCACATTTGGTTTCGCCGGCTTTTGTGCATTTGAAACCATAGGTTTCAGGCAGAAATGAGTAGAAATGTCAATTTACCGTGAATGAGGGAACAAAAAAAAAAAAAAAAAAACAAAAAAAAAAAAAAAAAAAAAAAAAAAATATTCCGGAATACCAGGGTCCAGTTTTACAATCATTCCTTGGAGTTAAGGCGTATCTTAAACTATGTATGCTGAGTGGACTATTCTGATTCTATTCTGCCTTAACTGTTTGGACAAGTCTTTCTCCAAAAGAAGGACCATCTGATGAGTATTTACTATAACTATGTATCATAGAAATTCCTGAATTTAATGCAAACAGTGTCGACCCTGATCAGACGCTAGGAATATAACTTTATTTTGAAAAAAAACAAAAACATCCCAGGCCAAACGCAGGTGGCATGCAGGAAAAAAAATATAATACATCATCATTAGCATTTTGACGAACATAATATACATCAATGGTTACGTGATTATGTGTGGTAAGGTTAGGATGGTGGGAGGAAATTCGGAGTGTGCGTTTGTTTGCTCATCTGCTTAATACAACCGTCTTCAGAAAACTACATAATCCGTGCCATGAAATGTATCTTGAAAGATCTTTAGGCATAAATGTATTAACTTGGTCTGATTTTTGAACACTGCCAGCTAGCATTCTACTTAAATCTATAACGGGCCGTTATTGGCCCGTCAGCTACCCTGACAGGCCGATAACAGCCCGCTATGGATTTATGTAGAATGCTTACTGGGTATGAAATGAAACATTCACATATATGTGTGATGATGCAAAGTTTGATTTGGTGATCGAGTTCCGCTTATGCCTTAGTTATGGGGCGTATGCCGCCCTGCAAAAAAAAAAAAAAAAAAAAAAAAAAAAAAAAAAAAAACAACGTTGTTGTCATTTGATGCGTCTCAATAAAACCCAGACCAATTAAAAGTTATCAGTAGCATCTTAAGACCTGATCTTAAATAAAACTGTAGTAATTACACATTAATTAACTAGCCATCATATCCAGTTATTACAACATTTGTACAGATTAGTGCCTCCTCAGCCATCCCTGAGTCGCCGGCATCACGTCTTCAAACTGTAGATCGACATTTAACAGGCCAGTAGTATTCGGTATTCGTATATGCGCGTAGCATGTTCAGTGCTCCAGATAACGTCCCTACAGCCGTAAATTACGGATCGTTTTTGCACAAAATACGGGTCAATTTGGAAAAAAAAGCCAGTACCAAATGCGGGCGCAATTTTACCGATACGGTGCAGATTTTGCCGTTACCCGTAAGATCGCAATGTCGTGTCGCTTTTTTTTTTTTTTTTTTTTTTTTTTTTTTTTTAGATAAACAAGCCTGAAGCAAAAGAGATTCAGTGCATTAGATAAGCTGCGCATTTTCCATAAATACCCAAATATATTAAAGTCTGTTGTATGCAAACGATAATTTCTCTATGCCTATTACTGCTTGTTTCAGCCTGATACACAGCGTGATTATTTCTCACACTAAACGTCTGCGCATTATTCCTGCACATAAGAGCTACTGGTTCTCTTCATCATTGTCTAGAGATAAAGAATCGCAGGAAAACGAGAAATGAGGAAAGAAATTGCAGAAATGCATCAAATAAAATTATAGGATATTTTTAAGCCAGTCATCGTCATTTGATCTAAATAATGACACTGGATCTATTTATTTTTTAAACATTGTATAAATAAATAAAAAATAAATAGATCCAGTGTCATTATTTAGCCAAACATCACGGAAACATCCCTATATAATATTGACCCCCTTAAACCCCACTTTTATATAGTAAAACTGGGGTTTACAGAGGTATACATTATTTTTCTTATTTCTGCTCAAAACATAGATTGTGGGTACTAACGAGTACCCACAATCTATGTTTTATGCAGAAATATGAAAAAATATCTGTTTTTTTAGCTGAAAATTTTCAATTTTTGGAGATAAAATTTTCTATATAGTTGAATAGGCGTGTTTTCGTAATGAGAAGATCACTCTAATATTATGTGAGGTGATTAGTTCTGGTATTTAAAAGGGGTTCCCTGAATAAGGAGATGTGGTACATAGCACCCATTTCAGAACTTCTATTGTGTAGTTACAAAAGAGAGATAAAACAGAAAAGTGAGCAGCCATATTGTAATGCGCCAAAACAGTAATGGAGATATACAGGAGGAGAAGCAAACAAAACTCCAAGTATTAAAAGACATACTTTAAAGCAATTTATGTAAAACATTCCGCAACCCCTCCCCACCAAGGAATGTAACTAAGACTGTCCACAGCATGGATACTGATTCCTAAACCCCGGTGTTCACCGTTACTTTGACGAGCTCGATACTGAATACAAAACTAATTATCTGGAGCACTGCATGTTGTTATGTACACTATGTAGTAAGTAGGCTGCGTTATTATGCATTATGCCCCGCGCCCACTCAAACACAATCATTAAGAACAGGGAATTGCCTAAGTACATTTCATAACAAACATGTCTACCCGTATATGCGAACACCAGATATCCAGACCAGTCTATGAATCTGCAGTCTGGTCGGTGCATACACAGTTATCATTCTGCCGTATTCATTGCAATATAAAGACAGCTGCTCATCTGGATCTACACATTTTACATAGATATCTGTACTGCTCTACAGGGCAGAAAGGATTAAGTAGTTTTTCGCGTTATATAACTTGAGTGAGACATACTACTTAATTTCACCCTTATCCAGCTGAATAGATTAAGATGCCACACTCATGTCTAATTTACAGCCAATCAGATGACCCCAGTTGTTGCTACAAATTCATATACTTTATGGTAAACAGTGTATATCTAGATCAGTTTGCTTCTTCAGAAGCCAACTGATCTGGATCTACACTTTGCAAAGGCCGGATATATCCTTGTTCAGCAGGACAAGAATTAATGTTGTTGTAAAATATATCATAGCTCCAGATAAGAGGGAGTTGTCGGAAAGTAGTTTTTTTTTTTCTTCTATCTCTGCACGAAAATATATGTTGTGGGAATTAAGTGTCCACGACATATGTTTACATACAAAAATAAGAAAAAATATCGTCAAGTTTTGGGTGAAAAACTTTGCTAGAGATACTGGTCAGCATGGTCGCTGCATTGAGTCATTCGATATGTTTAGATTAAGGCTTGATAGGTCACTCCTTTGAAAAATAAAGTAAAAGAAAAGTCCAGGGAGTGCCACAATCACAACCCGCAGCCCTTCCCAGACACCAAGAGATAGGGAAGACAGACAAAACCAAACAAGCCCAAATCGAACAAAGGTACAACAAGCACTAAGATTTGCTCTCTCTTCCCCAAGCGAGGTAATCGCAATGCGAAGATGCGATAAGTAACTGTTTCGTGATACCTGTTCAAGTTATCGCCTAACGTTTATATGAGCCAAAACGTGAGAAAATGTACCTTCGAACATGTTCACCCAGCGGGAATTCAAATCAAACTGCGCGAATGTACCTATGGCGAATTTTTTTATCATTATTAGCATTAGTTTTTAGACTTTTATCACACTGCGCGGATATGCAGACTGATTTGAGTCTTCGTATGACACACATGTCAGAAAGCACGTTTTTTCATGTCGTGGCTCGTTGCTTCAACATCACCGCAATCAATAACCAAGTTACTCTGCACGTCAGGATGTCACTCTACGTGTTAGGTCCCCTTTTCGTAGATTGTTTCGCGATAACTCCCTCACGTTATCTAAAGAGAAAAAAAAAAAAGTTGCCAACACGGTACTGCATGGCTGTGACTCCGACTGCCGTACGGTCGCAAGGCTATGGAACACCTTTACCTATATCGCTTACTTCAATATGTGGCCACCTTGGCTCCTTAATTACCGTATTCGTCCATAAATTTGAACAAATTTATTGACTGCCTATTCATGTGTCAAAAACCACTGGATAAGTGGCAAACAGTATTGACCCTGATCAGACGCCGCTATCTGATCTGGGTCCACACTGTTTGCTCAAGCCTATCTACCCGAATACTTCGGGTAAATACGATATCTGGTCGAAGTAGGTTTGATCAAAGTTTGTACATGCGCAATCAGTACTGCGCATGAGCAGTTAACGTAAGCCCGAGAAAGTTTTGCTGCGAGGCATTTATGTTAAAGATACAGCCATGTTCTTCTGCTAAGACTTGGAAGATGTTCTTATAGGAATATAAGAATTAGACAACCATGATTCCTTTAACGCTTCTTGTTGTGTTTGTTATTCAAGGGACAGCCAAATGTAAGCGACAATTTTGTATTATATACAGCATAGCACCAAATAAGGAGCTTCATCTTATTTCTCCGCGAAAACATATGTCGTGTTACTCATTAAAAGCGCCTCGGTTAGGCGTTTCCAATAAATATCAACATATGTTTTCGCGAAAAACAAGAAAATATTATACAGTTACCCCCTCTTATCTGCGGCTATGAACATTTTTATTTACATATATAATAGAAATGCAAATATCTTGTTAAGGGGACTGAATATATACTTACATGTAAAACAAAAGAAATAACTTCACAGCTTATATCAATACGCTTTCGATAGACTTTTGCTGAGTGAAAATTAACAATTAGTTTAATGTCATGTGCGCATGTGGTACACATGTGTTGAACCTTTCTGGTCGAACAGATAATCCGAAAAGGGCCTCTCTCAAAACAGAAGGGGTCAATCACAAGTTACCATATTAATTCATTGTTTGAGGGTCACTGTACCTTTAATACCTGTTTATTTCAAACAAAAATGCTTCATTCGCATAGATATGCTTTGAAAATTGTTCTTAAATTGACAAAAGGTCTGCATCATCTATTGCACAACCAGAACGCGTCGATTGTTATCGTAAAGGCTGTTTGATTAAACATAACATTGTTTCTCATGGAAATTCTGCAGAAAATTGTCATGATTTTTAGACGAAGTCTTATAAGATCATATGCGACCAAAACCTGTTAGCCTCTGTATGGAAGAATGTAGGTGCCTTAAAGCGATGAAAAATCTTACGAAACGTTTATTTTTTTTCTTCTTCTTCTTCTTTTTCTTTTGTCAAATACTTTGATTCAACTTTCATTGTGTGCATTTGAAATGATCTTTACAATCTGATCTTCAAGTTCACGCCAAAGTCATCTATTGCACAACTAGTACGCTTCGATTAATATCGAAAAGACCGTTTGCTCAGACTTAACAATGTTTGTCATGGAAATCCTACATGAAATTGTCATCATTTTTAGGCGAAGTCTTATAAGATCATATGCGACCTAAGCCTGTCAAACTTCGTTTAGAAGAATGTACGTACCTTGATGCGATGCTAAATCTCATGATTTTTTTTTTCTGTCAAATACCTTGATTCAACTTTCATTGTATGCATCTTTACAATATGGCATTCAACAAAAGGTTTAAAAAAAAGTAAAAAAAAAAAAAAAAAAAAAAAAAAAAAAGTCCAGGAAGTGCCATAATCACAATCCGCAGTCCTTCCCCCAGACATCAAGAGGGAGAGGAAACAGACATAACCAAACAAATCGATAAAACGCACGAAAACACCAAGATTAGCTATTTCTCTTCCCTTAGCGAGGTAATCGCAATGCTCAAAGGACTGGAAAACACAAGAACAAAATAAACCCGGCAAGACTGAAAACAAATCGCCTCGTAGAATAAACACAAATCAACAAACAGTAAAACTAACAACTGGACCATCGATTTAGAACGGACAATAGAAGAAACCACCGGGTTGGATTGGGCGGCGTTGGGGTGTGGTTAAAGCATTTTTACAGCTAACCAACTTCACCCTAATTTCCGATGCTCACTTCACGCCAAAGTAAAGTTTTGAAAATCAAAGAAAACCTCCTCTATTTAGAATAAGAAATTGAGAGAACTAATGATATACGTACATGGCGCGTATGTGCTTACGTAGAAAAAACAATCAGTTCGTCGCAACACACAAAACTACCGCCCCCAGCACCCCCCCCCCCCCACCCCCAACTCCCCGTCGAACCCCGAAATCTCCCAACCAGTTTACTTATTCATCGCTTCACATCAAACCACTTACTTATCTTTTTTTTTTTCACTCTAAATTGCTTTGTTTATTTATTATCTCATGTTGAATTGGGTATCAAAGGTATTTGAAAACTCAGTATAATGAGCATCCACACAGTTTGATCTGGATCTTTGCGACAAATAAACGTATGTGAAGTATGGGCCGGTCAGAACTTTTGCAAAAAAAAAATAAAAAAATAAATAAATGAATAAATAAATATATAAAATAAATGAAACGTAAAGTGTGCCCAAGAAAAATATCTGACCAGCAAAGTACCTTGATAAGACTGCGCAGATGCACATGCATGAACATGCTGATCTATAGATCAACATGTGCATGCATGTGCACCTTCTCAGTCTGATCAAGGTATTTGGATCTTTATAGTAGGAAAAAAAACTTACATGACAGATAAACGTTAGTAAAATAAGGTAGGGCCTGTTCAGGACTTTTGCAAAAAAAAAATAAAAAAATAAAAAAAATACTTAAACGAAACGTAAAGTGTGCTTAAGAAAACGTATAGCAAACACACACACACACACACACGAAAAAAAAACAAACAAAAAAAAAAAACAAAAAAAAAACAAAAAAAAAAACAAAAAAAAACGTAAGGCCGTTATGTCTTCCACTGGACCTACTTGTGATGTTTTTTTTTTTTTTTTTTTTTTTTTTTTTTCCTCCTTAAACACGTGCACTCGGTATGCACGAACGATGACATGGGCAACGAAAGAAACAAACAATTAAATGAAGGTAAGGTGTGTTTAATCTTTTTTGGAGTCTCATCAATGTACACGCATAAAAAGTAGCCCATTAAAATTTTAACAACCACAGTGTACGAGGGTACATTATCACTCTTGAGAGAGTTATAAGAGACTAAAAACTATTTTACATACAAACAACATAAAGTTATTGTACATACATGAATCAACAGTCTAAAACTGGCTTACCGCACCTAATGTAAAATATTTGTTCTATTAACATTAGTAATAGTTAAAAGAAACAACATTCAACATAAAAGAGATTATGATTAACTGCAGCAAGTCAGTCTAAAACTCAGATACCTACAAAATATTTGTATAAAAAAAAATGAATTAAAAAGAATTAAGAAGGCGATATTACTCACAAAGGTTAAAAGATCTCCTTTGGAAAATATTAAAACAGGTTTTGGCACATTGTCTTATCATGTCATGGTTAGAGAACAGAAATATTAATTTATGATCAGTGGAAAGAAAAATAAACTCCTCATTTACGTCTTGGGCTCTAAAACATAGTTCTGATCTAAGATCGGAGTATACAATAGTCAAAAATTGCATGCGATTCGCTTTCTATAACATTGAAAAAAAAAATTACGTTCATCATCCTGCAATACTCTCCACCTCATATACAGATTTGAACTGACAGTACGTGCGCAACTTACTGCCCCTGCCCGAGGGACAAGCTTTACTGTTTATACTGGTAAACCAATTAACTTTTTATTCCTGTAAAATCGCATTATGCAAGCTATTGACAAGTAGCTTACTAATCGGACGGCTAATATTTACATCAAAGTTTAGGTTTAACTCCTTATACCGTTTAGTAAAAACGAAAAGCCAGTTCCCACATCGCGGAGATGCATTAGCGGACGCCCATAGTGCTACGTTTATTCAACCTACTGCTATTTGTACATGACATGTTAGCAACATGGCGACCAAGGCGCGACCATGGTCTGGATATGCACCCTTATTCCCCGTGCACAGCAGTGGTGGGTATATCTTTACCAACAACCAGGAAAACTCGCATAGCCCTATTTTTTTACAGTATTTATCAGTCTAGAGACTTATGGTTTTCCATTACTCCAAATTGTGATGGTCATCCCTGCACTTCTAGACAAAACTGAAGTATGGTCAACCATAACACTGTTAACCACTAGATGGTATGTCGGACTGGACTCGGGGAGAAACAATTATCTTAAATTCTGTAATGCGACTAACACATTTTTCATATTATGATTAACCATCACAACAGAATATATGTCAGCCATCACACTTTTAATGTGATGCATAACCATCACATCCTTAATAAGCAGCCACCATCCGACCATTTTACATGTTTTAAGCTTTGTGCAGTTGTGCCATTGTTTCTGACACATGTTATATAAGAAGAGTAAGAACTGATTGGAATGTGAAAGGATAGCATCATTTCAAGATACGCCCACAGACAGTAGTAACTATGTTACTAGAACCGGAGAATAGAAATTGTTTTGCTATGAAGGTTATGACGCCAACCTAGTCAACATACCTCCCTCGCTTAATCAAGAAGTAACGCGCCCTGTAAGTCAGCGCCGTTTCCAGCTACAGAAGTTGCTGACAGTGCAGGTAATAGTTGAGTCCTCAGCAGTGATTCTCATTGTCCCACTGAGAGCATCTTAGGATAAATAATCATTCTTCTTCATGCTAATGGTCATAGCTTTTAAGATGTAGTCATCCAAGTCATCGAAAAATATCTTAGGCTATTCTCTACTTTATCTGTTACTTTGTCATTATCTTCTACCTATCTAGACAAACGTTCGTTGATGAGCAATATATTTTATAGACTAATGATAACATTGCAATGCCTATATATAACAGTGGATCTCTTGGATCCATGGAGGACGACTTTGGAATAGGATTAATTATATATTTCCCCCATATTGTAGGGACAGTACCTTTGTTAAAGCACACGTAAAATAAAACGTGTAAAACTTGAATGGTAGAATTGTTATGCAATACTTTACTAGGTATATTATAGAAACCGCAGGCTTTATCTCGTTTAGCACTTTCAACGGCATTTTCAACTTCTAATATGGATATATTGTCCTCAAATAAAGGACAGCTGCTATTCAGGTCAGAAATTCAGTTATATCTGGAAATGCCATAAACATTTTTGCACTTGGAAGAGTTAATGAAAATTGTCAATAAGCAGCGCTTATTCAATACTCCTCGCATAAAGCATAAAACTTTTTTCTATCAAAAATTAAGTTTCAAAGTGCCGGCGTGAACTTGAAAATAAAGTTAAGGTCACTAAAATCTAATAAAAGTAGTTTGTAAAACTTCGAGCCATTGCTTCAAGATATAGTGTGCACACAAGCTTTTTTTTCTATCAAAATTTTAGTTTCAAAGTGCCGGTGTGACCTTGAAAACGATGTAAAGGTCACCAAAATCTAACCACTTTTTTCCCCAATCCCAATGATATATCTGTGCTAGTTTGGTCCAATTCCATCGTTGATTTATGAGATAGAGTGCATCAAAAACTCACTTATTGAATGTTTATAATGTAATGACCTTGAAAATAAGGTCAATGTCACCAAAATCTTATTACTTCTTTCCCCGATCCTGATAATATATCTGTGCTAGTTTGGTTAAATTCCAGCCATTGGTTAAAGAGATAGTGTGCACACAAACTTTTTACAAGGCTCATTTTTTGGAGTTTTTATAATGTCAAGACCTTGAAAATGTGGTCAAGGTCACAAAAATCTATCTAATCACTTCTTTCCCATTTTCTGACAATGTATTGGTGCTAGTTTGTTGAAATTCCAGCCATTGGTTCAAGATATAGCGTGCACACAAGATTTTTTCTATCAAACTTTGAGCTTCAAAGAGCTGGTGTGACCTTGAAAACAGATTAAAGATCACCAAAATCTAAACGCTTTTTTCCCCAATCCCAATGATGTATCTGTGCTAATTTGGTCAAATTCCAGCTATTGATTCATGAGATAGAGTGCACACAAGACTCAGGTATTGAGTATTTATAATGTAGTGACCTTGAAAATAAGATCAATGTCACCAAAATCTAATCAATTCTTACCCCCATCCTCAGGCTGTATCTGTGCTAGTTTGGTCAAATTCCAGCCATTCGAAAAAGTGATAATGCGCACAAAAACCTTTTACTGCATTAAAAAGTATCACATTTTGAGTATTTATAATGAAGTGACCTTGAAAATAAGGTCAAGGTCACAAAAATCTAATCACTTCTTTGACCTATCCAAATGATGTATCTGTGCTAGTTTGGTCAAATTCCAGCCATTGGTTAAAGACATAGTATGCGCAAAAACGTTTTACTGCATTTACAAGGCCTACTTTTTGGAGTATTTATAATGTAGTGACCTTGAAAAACATTGTCGATAAGCAGCACTTTTTCGATACCCCCCCCCCCTCCCCCATCCCCTCCCACGCATAAAGCATAAAACTTTTTTCTAACAAAATTTAAGTTTCAAAGTGCTGGCGTGACCTTGAAAATAAAGTGAAGGTCACCAAAATCTAATTAAATTATTAAGCAAGATAGACAGGGAAAATAAAAAAATTCCAAACCAACAGCAACTTATCAATATCAACATTCATGCAAAATATTACAAGATTCCTAAAATTATTTAGCAAGATACACAGGAAAAAACAAAAGTGTTACGGTTATTAAAGAATTACAAAGGAGAATACCCTTGACCATTCCTTTTCTGTAGCAGCAACACCTCATCAATATGAACATGTAGGCAAAATATGTTAAGATTCCAAATAATATTAATCAATATATGCATGAAAAAAGATAGAGTACACACAATGCTCATTTTTTAAGTATTTATAGTGTAGTGACCTTGCAAATAAGGTCAAGGTCACCAAAATTTAATTACTTCTTTCCCCCATCCTGATGATGTATCTGTGCTAGTTTGGTCAAATTCCAGCCATTGGTTGGTAAAATAGTGGGCACACAAAATTTTTGCTGCATTAAGAAATTTTACAAAGGGCAATAACTCCAAGAGAGCCCATACTTTATCTTATGTAGGTACACTTTATTGATATCAATATGTCACAAAAGCTTTTTTCTATCAAATGAAATATCTGTGCTAACTTGAACAAATTCCATCTAATGATTCATGAGATAGGATGCACACAAGGGTCATTTTTAGAGTCTTTATAATGTAGTGACCTTGAAAATGAGGTTAGGTTACAAAACAATCTAATCACTTTTTTCCCGTGTCGTAACAATGTATCTGTTCTAGTTTGTTAAAATTCCTGCCATTGGTTCATAATGTAGTGTGCACTCAAGCTTTTTTTCTATCAAAATTTGAGTTTTAACGTGCCGGTGTGACCTTTAAAACGAGATAAAGGTCATTTTTGGAGTCTTTATAATGTAGTGACCTTGAAAAAGGGTGATAGGGTATACACAAGGGTCATTTTTAGAGTCTTTATAATGTAGTTACCTTGAAAATGAGGTCAGGTCACAAAAATCTAATCACTTCTTTCCCATGTTGTAATAATGTATTGGTGCTAGCTTGTTAAAATTCCAGCTATTGGTTCAAGATATAGTGTGCACACAGGATTTTTTCTATCAACATTTGAGTTTCAAAGTACCGGTGTGACCTTGAAAAAGAGATAAAGGTCACCAAAATCTAATCACTTCTTTCCCCTATCCCAATGATGTGTCTAAGCTAATTTGGTCAAATTCCATTTATTGATTCATGAGATAGAGTGCACACAAGGCTCACTATTTTGCATATTTATAATGTAGTGACCTTGAAAATAAGGCCAAGGTCACCAAAATCTAATCACTTCTTTCCCATGTCGTAACAATGTATCTATACAAGTTTGGTCAAACTCCAGCCTTTGGTTAAAGAGATAATGTGCACACAAACTTTTAATCAATTCTTATCCCCATCCTCAGGATGTATCTGTGCTTGTTTGGTCAAATTCCAGCCATTGGTTCAAATTCCAGCCATTGGTTAAAGTGATAATGTGCACAAAAACTTTTTACTGGATTAAAAAAAGGCTCACTTTTGAGTATTTATACCTTGAAAATAAGGTCAAGGTCGCCAAACTCTAATCACTTCTTTCCCCCATCCTTAGGATGTACTAATGCTAGTTTAGTCAAATTCATATTTATAATGTAGTGACCTTGAAAATAAGGCCAAGGTCACCAAAATCTAATCACTTCTTTCCCATGTCGTAACAATGTATCTATACAAGTTTGGTCAAACTCCAGCCTTTGGTTAAAGAGATAATGTGCACACAAACTTTTAATCAATTCTTATCCCCATCCTCAGGATGTATCTGTGCTTGTTTGGTCAAATTCCAGCCATTGGTTCAAATTCCAGCCATTGGTTAAAGTGATAATGTGCACAAAAACTTTTTACTGGATTAAAAAAAGGCTCACTTTTGAGTATTTATACCTTGAAAATAAGGTCAAGGTCGCCAAACTCTAATCACTTCTTTCCCCCATCCTTAGGATGTACTAATGCTAGTTTAGTCAAATTCCATCTATTGGTTAAAGAGACAGTGTGCACACCAGTATTCTACTGCGTTAACAAGGCTCATTTTTTTGAGTATTTATAATGTATTTATACCTTGAAAATAAGGTCAAGATCGCCAAACTTTAATCACTTCTTTCCCCCATCCTTAGGATGTACCTATGCTAGTTTGGTCAAATTTCATCTATTGGTTAAAGAGATAGTGTGCACACCAGCTTTCTACTGCTTCACAAGGCTCATTTTTTTAGTATTTATAATGTACCTTGAAAGAAAGGTCAAGGTCACCAAAATATGTTCACTTCTTTTCCCTATGCTGATAATGTATCTTAGCTAGTTTGGTTAAATTCCAGTCGTCGGTAAAAAAGATAATGAGCACTCAAACTTTTTACTGCATTACCAAGGCTCACTTTTTAAGTATGTATAATGTAGTGACCTTGAAAACAAGGTCAAGGTCACCAAATTCTAATCACTTCTTTCCCCCTACCTGATGATGTATCTGTGCTAGTTTAGTCAAATCCCAGCTATTGATTAAAGAGATAGTTTGCACACAAACTTTTAACTGCATTAAGAAAACAATTACAAAGGGCAAAAACTCCAGGGGAATTGGCCTCTCTAGTCCTTACTTTTTCTTATACAGGTAAACCTTATTGACATCAATGTGTCTGCAGAAATTGATGAATATCCATCGCTGCGTTTTTTAAGATATTAGGAAAAAAACAGCGTCGCGGACGGACGGACGGCCGGACAACGTGAAAATAGTATACACCCCCACTAACAAAGTTTGCGGGGGTATAAAAAGATCGCTAAACTCTGACTTCCATTTGCTTAAAACGTCGACGGTGCTAGTTGTGGTAAAGCAATCCACATTTACAACCTCAAATGGTCCTACTACTAACCCAACTTTACCAATCGATTTCCAAAACTTAGTCTGAGAAATATTACATTTATTAAGTAGCTCGACTGTTAACAAAAAAAAAAAAACAACAAAAAAACAATACACCCGCTTAGCACGCTGAACTTCCCTATCATTTTTTTGTGAAACTCAACGTACTTGGCTTTTAGACTGATCTTATCTCTACATTCAGAGCTCCATAACCACTGTCGTTCAGCAAGAGACAAAATAGTCTACATCTCGGTTAGTTTATTACTCCGCAAAGGTTTCTACGAGGCGATTTGTTTTAAGTCTTACCTTGTGTCATTTTGTTCTTGTGATTTTCAGTTCTTTTAGCATTGCGATTACCTCGCTTAGGAAAGAGAGAGAGCTAATCTTAGTGCTTTTCGTACGTTTGTTCGATTTGTGCTTGTTTGGATTTGTCGGTTTCGTCTTCCTCTTGGTGTCTGGGGAAGGGCTGTGGTTTGTGATTGTGGCACTCCCTGGACTTTTCTCTTACCTTTTTTAGCTGGTGTACGCTTTTTGCTGGTACTTGCATAACCTTGTGTCACCCTCTTGTACGACACAGGAGTATACATCTTGTATTTAAGAAGGTCACACCATTCACCGTAAAAATTATAAATATTTGCCGGTGACTTGAGACCTTGCTCAAGGTTAGAAATAGCACTATTTATGAGTGTTAATAACTCTTCATTTGACAAAAACGCGTCTCATATTCTCGTAATGTCAAATCTATCATGATAATTTGCTCATTCGTTCAACGATCAACGATCCGTTATTGACTAATCTATGTAGGTCACATATTTCTGTTTTCCAGGACAATAAAGAATGTTCTGGAATACCTGAAGACGTCAAGCTACATAGTTCCGGGACAGTATTTATTAAGTGATTAGTACTGGTAACCCTAAAAAGTACTAAATTGTGAAAAAGTTAGAATGGGTCACAATACAATAATCTTCTACTGCTTAGCGCTTCTTAGATATTGAAGTAAAGTTATCTTGGTCATTTTCGAATATCCCGTTCAACATACACATATTAGTGTCGATCAAAAATACAGTGAACCGCTCACCAAAAAAATTGATTTCGAAATCGTTTACTGACCTCGGATTAATGTCATCTTTGCCGACAATAAAGTCTTCAAGGTGTGCACATCTGCTATTAAAATCGCCGCAAATGAATACAATACCGTTATTCTGGAACTGGTAACAAACTGTGAGCAAGTTATCAAAGTGTTCATTTACGGTCACATGCCTTAAATAACTGTCCGGTGGCAGATTACAGCCGGATGGCAGTAATACAAAATTTTCCATCTTATTCGTTAGCTTTAGCCAAAGAAATCCTTCCAATGAATTCTTTAGTAAAGATACCGTGGATCCATTCTAAAGTTCCTTTTTAATGAGAAAGATTACTCCACCTAATCCGGTTCTGGCTTTTTTCATGAATATTTCGGCGATAATTGTCATACCAACTATACCCCACTATGTTAATAACATCACTACCTTGTAGATGCGATTTCGCGACCCCAGTTATATCAAATTCAGAGTTTATAATACAGGATCTTAAATTGCAATTGTCTTATTTAGGATTTACATTCAAGCCACACACGTTCCAAAAACCTGCAGTTACCTAACGGCGGTTACATCTGGAATCGCCATGGTATAACTCCCTATCACTACGACCAAATGTATTACTTGGTCTGGCATCACATGAATTCACACCCCTATACCATGTGAGGGGCTAAGGGTTTCTCGCAATGATCGGGAATCGGCTCGATAAAGGTTCAGGACGATTCCATGGCGATCTGTCTGTGTTGTCAGTACGAACTACCTTTACACCACGTAAAGAAAGAATTGTATCACCTTGTTTAATAGCAGAAAGGGTGGTCCGAATGTTATCAGCCACTTTTCTCTCACTCCTTGACTTATCATGGTTTATATACACGGCCGAATACTGCCTGTGGTCGTTAAGATTATTCTTAGCAGATATTATCAATTTCTTGTCCGAGATCGACTTTAGAGTTGCAACTATAAGACCGGGTTTGTGACTACCTTCTTGAGATTTTTTTTTACGCTCGGCATAAGCTACTGAGACATAATTAAATTCTAACCCATCACGAAACTGTGCATTATTTTTGAAGTCTATTCTCTCATTGTCTGCCTCGGGAGGATTACGTATAACTACATTGTGGGACATTACATATTGTTGATGTATTCAAGCTGAGCTCAGACACTTTATCATTAATGTCAGCAATGTCAGCTGCTATCTCTGCTTTTATTGACTCTTTATACGATTAAACCTAGGATGAAACATCTTTCTTGACGCGACCGAGCTCCACATTCACACGTTTATCAAATAGCTGACTACCTTACTAGAAATTTTCTGTTCAATACCTGATTCCAGCCTATGAATTCTGCTGCTAAGATCAGTAAACATTTCCCGTGCATCCGCAGACAACTTGGTTACTGGGTGCTCTAATGAAGTATCTACATTCACATAACATCAGCGCTGGTTCCCACCAGACGCACTGAATTAGCTGCCGAACTGGTTTGAAGCGCTTTTTTTTTTTTTTTTTTTTTTTTTTTTTAATCTGATTTTCTTCTGAGATTCTGTGGAAGGAGACACAACAACATAATCTAACAGACTGGCTGGCATATCAGCACTGCTTGGATCAGATCTGGGGAGATTACGTCCTCACTACTGG